>JBBGZY010001958.1:755000-1084828 GCA_037952925.1 Lithobates clamitans | reverse complement strand
CCTCTCTCTCCTTCCTCTCTCTCTTTTCTCTCTCTCCTTCCTTCCTTCCTTCCTTCCTTCCTTCCTTCCTTCCTTCCTTCCTTCCTTCCTTCCTTCCTTCCTTCCTTCCTTCCTTCCTTCCTCCTTCCTTCCTTCCTTCCTTCCTTCCTTCCTTCCTCTCTCTCTCTCTCTCTCTCCCCCTCTCTCCTTCCCCCTCTCCTTTCCCCCCTCTCTCCTTTCCCACTCTCTCTCCTTTCCCACTCTCTCTCCTTTCCCCCTCTGTCTCTTCTTTCCCTCTCTCTCTCCTCTCCTCTCTCTCTCTCTCTCTCTCTCTCTCTCTCTCTCTCTCTCTCTCTCTCTCTCTCTCCTTTCCCCCTCTCTATCTCCTTTCCCACTCCCTCTCTCCTGCCCCCCTCTCTCTCCTTTCACCCTCTCTCTCCTTTCCCCCTCTCTCTTCTTCCCCTCTCTCTCTTTCTCTCTCTCCCTCCCTCTCTCTCCTTCCTCTCTACCCTCTCTCTCTCCTTCCTCTCTCTCTCTCTCTCTCTCTCTCTCTCTCTCCTCCCCCTCTCTCTCTCTCTCTTGTCTGTCTCTCTAGTCTGTAAAAAAAAGATGGAAACCCCCATAAGCCGACATATGGGTCGCCATCACCAATTTGATGATAGTAAGATGCACTTTTAGTGCCGGTTCACACTAGACGTGGCACGACTTGCAGGTCGCCTCACCGAGGCGACCTGCACACGACTGCGGGGCGACTTGCAAGACGACTTCTGTATAGAAGTCTATGCAAGTCGCCCCCAAAGTAGTACAGGAACCTTTCTTCTAAGTCGGAGCGACTTGCGTGCTCCGATTAGAACGGTTCCATTGTACAGAACGGGAGGCGACTTGTCAGGCGGCTAGGTCGCCTGACAAGTTGCCCCAGTGTGAACCGGCTCTTATGCTCTGGAACATGTCCCCCCAAGTGAAAGAGGGGGGATTACGATAAAATCTTGTTACAACGTGAAACCAAGTGGACTGTCACCCTCAATGCTTTAAAACATCCTGGCCTCAATGATGCCTTGAGTTACAAACCTTTTTTATAATTTTACTCCCCATTTTTAATTTTTTTTTTTTTTCTCATATAATTGATTTATGTAATTGATTGATGGATTAATTTATTAATTTACACCGGTTACCCTTTCTGTCACCATTTATATATTCTGACTTTATGTGTGGTATGAGCTCGTATTTTGTCCTCGGTCTCTGTTCCTCCATATCTTTTGGTATGCACGGACACCCGGGGCACTTAGCAAGTCATTTCCTAATCAATGCTTTGATTGCTTTGTTGCCCGCTAACTGACACCAAGTGCTGCTCTCCTCCTTTCCGATTCATCTATACACATGGCATTATTATGCTATAATACCTTTGTCACTATCCTTGGGCTCCCTTAGTGCAAAACCCAGGGCATAGGATTCACAAAGATGGCCGCAGGACAGCTACGTTATACCAGACGCCACTTATTCTGACCGCGTCATTATTATTTACTATTTACAACTCAAATTTCACCCCTTGAGCCTTGTGAGCCTCCGTAGTGCCAAACTCAGGGCACAGGATCTCCCAAGATGGCCGCGGTTCAGCCTTTAGTGCCTGACGCCGCTTACGTTGTTTTATCCAAAGAATCGGAAACGTGCGCATGCGCAGGTGTCTCTCTCAGTCCGCAGCGTGATGATGAGTCAGACGTCGTCACGCTGGAGAGCTTTAAAAGCGGGGCTTTTCCCCGCCAACTTCTGTCACTCCTCTGTTTAATGCGCTGGGCAGATGGACCCTCCTAACTGGCAACTTTGTTACTAAAAAAAACTCCTCGATTATCAACAGTAAGTCTTTTCAGCTACTTTCCCTTTTTTTAGCAACGATCCATTCTAGTATGTCTGAAACTTAGATACATTTCTTTATTATGCTCATACCCTTTAGGTTCCTTGTGAGAGTTTGCAGTTATACTTCCAGGTCTAGCTCATCCATTAGTTGTTTTATGGACGTTCTTGCCCTGTATGCTGCCCCCTTCCTGACTGCTACTCCACTGCAATACAAGAACCATTCCCTTATACTTTCAGCAATCCTGCTCCCTATCATCCTTCGGATGTAACCCTTCGTTACCTTTAAATTGATTCTACTAGAGGTATTTTTTGGATTCTTTTTACCCTCATACACGATGCCACTGATAGTGGACTCTAGTTAAACTGACATTATTTATCATTATACTTATTGATTTGATATTTTTCTCTTTTCAGAGAATTTTATTTATCTTTAGGGATTTTATTTCTCTCTGCATACCTTTATAGTGAGGTGGAGACTGAGGAGAAAATATCTGCCATCGCATAAACTCATTTTTTTAATTATATCTTTCTCTACAGGTAAGACTTTTACAAGTCAAATTGTGATTTTTTTTTTTTTTCTACAATATCATTCTGATACACACCGTATGTTATACATACCTTGATGTATGATATTTGCATATATGTATAGATTTACTCATTCTTTGTATTCTCCATTTAACACATTGTTTACATTCAAATATTATGACTGTATGATTTATAAGCAGACATTTACCCTTATTGTTTACATATATATATTGTTTCTTCTATTTTCATAGTTGACTTTAATATCACAATATATCTCCTGAAGAAGCTTAGGAAAGCGAAACATGTTGAGAAAGTGGTATTAATCTCTGTATCAAAGAATTACCCTTTTTGTTTTGTATATTGTTTTTTGCCAATGTCTGTTTCTTTTAATGAGATTGTTTAAATAAAATATTATTTTATTATACGCTCTTTACCTCATTTGATCTCAGCACCGTTAAAAGTCCCTGAGGCCTACACAATGGCCTCAATGCCCCTTTCTAATTTTTGAACTCAATATTCTACAATTATAGGTCTTAGCTGTTCAAAGTAGAAGGGAAAGATGAGCTAAGTCTAGCAGAATTAAGAAATTAAGAAATATGTTAGAAATGCCCCAAGAGTGGGGACTCAGTTTCAGCATATAGTGGAGTATGGTGATTTGATTATAATGAAAATTTCATTCCTTCCCTGAACTTGCTGTCTTGAATTTGGGACAAAATACAGAACCAATGATTGATGTGTCAGTTAATGGTTTGTCTATTCTGTGTTTAATAGATAAAGGCGATTCAAAGAGTTTGTTAAATATATGTGATGCCAATGTTACCACTTCGAATCAGCAGGTAATTTTGGTCGGGGTAAGTAATGATGTAATTACTGCCAAAGTCACTGAACCTCTATAGGCAAGAATGGGAGGTCAGTGTCATAAATGTTCTTTTATTTTATCGCCATAACTCCCCTGACTATCTACTAGACAGAGGTATAGTAATACATATAGGAGTAACTATAGTTATAACTACTGAAAGAATAGGAGTAAAACATACTTGAAGTAGAGGGAAACTTTAGATTTGCTCCTTATGACAGCAATTTATTAACCCCAAGCAGAAGGGACTATTGTAAATATTTATAGTGACTCAGCCTTTGCTATAAGCATAGGGCATAGTTTTGCACAACTCTGGCAAGAAAGGGGTTATCCGTCAGCAGCAGGAACCGTTATACAACATAAAGAATTAATTGCTAAATTATTGGCAGCGGTCCAGCTGCTTCTTAAAGTTGCAGTAATTAAATAAAAAGCACATATCGGAGCAGATGATAGTATATCACTTGGGAATGCTTTGGCTGATAGGTATGCTAAAAATGCTATACATTCTTATGAGCCAACTACAGCGCTTCCAACATTCCTGCTCACGGATCTTCAAGTGGATCTGGATATTTTATCAGCTCTACAGGCAAGCTTGCCTCATACGTCCTTTTGGAACACAAAGGGACCTGTTTGTGGAGCAGATGGTATATGGAAATTAAAATATAGACTGGTTGCTCCTCCGACATTATTTCCTTCTTTGTTTGCTTTGAGCCATGGGCCTTGCCATGTCTCAACAGGAGGGATGTGTCGGGTGGTAGCCAGAGATTGGTGGGCTCTAGGTTTTTCTGCATATGCTGCTAAAAAAGTTACTGAATGTTCTATATGTCAAATGTATAACATAGGAAAGTCAGAGCCCACTCCCATGAAGCATATTCCACATACTGAGGAGCCATTTCAAATTGTGCAAATTGACTTCTCGGATATGCCCCCTTGTGGTTGATTTAAGTATTTTTGCATTGATCAATTTTTGAACTGGCCAGAGGCTTGGCCCACGTCCAAAAAATGATGCCAGAACTGTGGTAAAATGTCGAGGGAATTGATCCCAAGGTTTGGTATAGGGTCAATAATTTCCTCATATAGAGGTACACATTTTGATAATAAACTCATGGCAGAAGTAGTGAGTATTTTGGGTATGAAACAGCAATTGCATACACCTTACAGACCGCAGGCTAGTGGCCTGGTGGAATGCAGCAATTAAGCCCTGAAGAGGTATTTAGCTAAAATAAGTGCTAATGGACAAAGCACATGGGTAGAAGCGTTACCTATAGCCTTTAGGACTATCCCTAAAGAGAAGAATGGACTGTCACCTTTTGACATATTGTTTGGGCGACCGCCCAGGAGACTACATTCATCTCTTGTGCAGCCAGAGACAGTGACTTTAATGAATGGACATTGCAAATTGGCAAATGTTTTTTCTGATACTTTTTCCAGAGCCAAAGCAGGACAACCTGTGGATACAAGTGAAGAAACTCATGGACTAAAGTCAGGAGATTGGGTGTATATCAAGAATCACACACCCTGAACTACTTTGTCTCCTAAGTGGAAAGGACCACTTCAGGTCATTCTTGTATCTCCTACTGCAGTGAAGCTGAAAGACTATAAGTATTGGGTGCATGGTTCACACTGTAAGAAGTCTTTGGTTCCAAAAGAGAATATAAGCCGGTCTGCTACTGGCAAGATGTGTTCTGTACCTTTACCTTCCAGGTCTCCTCCACTGACTCGTGCGCAAGCAAGAAGACTGCAGAATGAATCTCCTAGGGCCTAAGATGAATGTGAAGCTCTGGAGTGTTATCCTCTGCGGTGGTGTAGTGGTATGGATTACAGTCATGGCATATGAATGGACATATAAGAAAGAAAAGGGTAAGATACAAGACACTTTTCTTTTTAATGCTACTGTAATGGAAGAAATGTCACAACTTGAACCGGTTTCAGATGCAAGCTGCCAAGAAGCTGAATATCACTAATTGCTGGATATGCACACATGCACCTATTTCTCATAAGACTTTCTCCTCTTTGTTAGGAATACCTAGCACTTTAGCTAAAATGGAGGACAGTGTACACTTTGGTGAAGTCAGTAGAACAATGATTGACAGAGCTATTTCACTTCTACTATTCACAAATGCTCCATTAAGAAAACCAGCTGTCTGCATTAACTTTTACTTTGGTAAAGTCATACCTACTACTTGGTATATGGAGGATAATGACTTTCAAGAAACACAGCTCCACAAAATACTTATACACTTTCTTAAAAAGGACTTTTTGCACCTTATTAAAAGGGATCTCACTGACTAATCAGCTCCAGGAGAAGATGAAATCCCAGGAGGAAAAGAGGAAGAAGAAGATTCCGAGATTAATGTGAAAAATGATGATTCTCCTGATAGGCCTACATTTTATCCTAAGTCAGATGATAATTTTACAAATGTTGAATCACATGACAATGAGATTAAACCATTGTTTTCTTTTCCTTGGGTAAATAGATGTTGTATTAAAAAGGCTTTCAGTTTCATCATTGATTTGGCAGACCTGATGGATAACATTACTGCCCTGTATGATAGAAACTTTATAGCCCTTGCTATAGAATTGAAAATTATCAAAAAGGAGGTTTTGCAGCACGGGCTGGTGCTGGATTATCTCACGGCCAGTCAAGGAGGAATATGCGCCATAGTGGGAACTACTTGTTGTAACTACATCGGAAATGATACTAAGACTGAAGATGCCATCATTTCGCATGTAGAAAAAGTACAACAAATGAAGGTTAAGTTTCGCAAGGAACATACCGAAACTGCTTGGGTGGAAGGTAGCTGGGAAAGCTGGCTTTCCTGGCTCAATCCTCTCAACTGGTTTTCTGGTATTGCAGGATGGTTTTATGGAATTTTACATGGTATTTTATACATTGTTATAAATGTTATATAAATGTTGTTTGAAAATAATCACACGTGCTGGTACTAATATTGGTACTTCTGAGCCCTTAAGGTCTCGAGTCAGAACTGCTCATGAGATGGTGATCCGTATACCTGAAGATCAACCTAAAGATACAGTAGAAGCTTAAAAGGGATACCGAAAGAATTCTAAACACAGGAGGGGCTGTGAAGATATAGGAAATATAGGAACCATATCTTTTTATAAATTCAGGGTTCCTCTTCAATATGAAATTGTATTCTCATTTAACTTGTTTTTGTTTCTAATTCTTTTGGTATTGCAACACATGTGGCTGGCCAGTTGACATTAAAATGTTCTGCCAATGACCTGACACAATTCTCGGAAAAGATGTGATAGGAAAGATGTTGACGTAGAAAGTCCCTGTTTAAAAGCCAAATTAATTTCTTCCAAATAATTATTCTTTCTTTCTGTCAAAATAACTTGACAGATAAAATTAGCCAGGTCAAAGTAACCCAGAAAACTCAGAAACCTGGCCAAAAGCTGTGTTGAAATACTTGATGAAATGAGTACTTGTGATGTGTAACTTTGGCTTTTGCCCGACATAGACTGTAATTATATGAGTTTCTATAAAAGTCTGTATCACTCTGTAACCTGTATCACTATCAATCCAGATGTGATCCGCTGTATGTACAGTGTATATTCTTGAGTAAACCATGTGTGAGACGTATGCAGCTGGCGTTGATGTCCTTTATTTCAAGGTTCAACTTTACAGTGGCAAACAACAAACTCATTAATTATCACACATGAACACAACAGATAAAATAACTTAGAGACTCTTTCCCCCCACCCTTGGAAAAGAAGGCAGGTTAAACTGTCCAATGACAATGGACACACAGGTCAGGTGTGTTTGACTTCTCATCAGTAAATAGTCTTAGCAGGGGGCTGCTGGAGGAATCCCCCCTCCCTCTTTCCCCACAGCAAACACACTTACACATCCCATAATATTTGAGGCAGACAGCCACAATACAGTCACACCCCAAACGATCCCAGCAAATAGTACACAACAGCATGAGACAACACACAATATATACATATATACACAACATTGTGAAGCAGTCACTATTTATAATAAGGCACATACAGGGTTCCCAGAGTTTTGTGTTTTGGGGGGACATGGACTTGAATCCAAAGTAACATTACTTCAGGGTCCCCAGGCATACACCTCTCAAAGAGTATTGTTCCCTTAAAATCCAGGGCCCATAATCAGAAGGCAAGAGGCCAGCATTCAGTCCTCTCGAAAAGCCCCTGTCCTAGCTAGGTCTGTCACAACACCAATGCAAAAAGCTACTAAAAGCACATCTTTACACATCTTTTTTCTCGGCGTTGGTAGTTGCTTTGCAGCTCACTTTTTCAAATGCCCTGTCTGCATGAGGCCTTATAGAGTGAATAAGTAACATCAAACATACCTCTATGTGAAATGCAATAAAATGATCCTAAGTGTGTATGTATATTCTCAAATAAACATTATTTCCATAAAATCAAGCTGTCTCTACCTTTTGTCACAGTTACACCCTTCACTTTTTACATTTCAAATTGTACCGGCAAGACAATCCGTTATTGCACATAATATTTAGTAAACCCACTGCCAGGAAGGTTTTCATTGCGTGAATCTAGTGCACATCCCAAACACGTACTCACCTCAACACCATGCACAGTGTTCTTGAGGATCCCCCAGAAAGGTCCTTTAACAGGATGGGATCTAGCTGTTTTGTTGTGAACTGTCTTGTTCTTATCCTCATAAAGGACATTGAAGTAATACAGAAAGGTCCTTTAGCAGGATGGGCTCTAGCTCTTTCATTGTGAACGGACTAGTTCCCATTTTCATAAAGGACCTGTTTTGACTTAAAGCAGAGTTACAGCCTGGGGGGGGGGGGGGAGTCAGCAGCTACAAATACCGTAGCTGCTGACTTTTAATATAAGGACACTTACCTGTCCAGGGAGCCCGAGATGTCAGCACCAAAAGCCGATCCGTCAATCGGCTCTAGGTGCAGGTGCCAACATCCTTACTAAGGGAAACAACTAGTGAAGCCTTGTGTCTTCATAGCCTATTTCCTACTGTGCATGCACGAGTCGTGCGCCGTTTCTGAATGGGCCCGTCATATTCTGGGACACACACAGGTCCCGGGGGGGGGGGCACCAAAAAAACATGGAGGTGGCGTACCTCGCTGCAGGGCCATGGGACAAAAGTCCTGAAGAAATCATACCAAAAAGGTATGAAAAAAGATAAATATCCAAAAATGATGGGGGTGGAGTGTGCTTTTGTTTCAGAGTTCGATTTTTGCTTGGAACTCCACTTTAATGCAGAAAGGTCCTTTAGCAGGATAGGATCTAGCTGTTTCATTGTGAACTGTCTAGTTTCCATCCCCATAAAGGGCCTGAGCACTAGGGGGCAAAAAAAGTCCATCTGAGGGATGGGAACTAGCCGGCTCACACTGAGCAAGCTAGATTCCATCCTTGGAAAGGACAAGGGCCATCTGCGGGATGGGAACTAGTCGCAACCAGTTCCCATCCCTCTATATGACCTATATGGTAATAATGAAGAAAGGTAATTTAGCAGGATGGGAACTAGCTCCTTCATAGTAAACTGTCTAGTTCCCATCCTTATACATGACCTGTATGGTAATAATGAAGAAAAGGTCATTTAGCAGGATGGGAACTAGCTTCTTCATAGTGAACTGTCTAGTTTCTATCCCTCTATAAGACCTGTATGGTAATAATGAAGAAAATAGGATTTTTGACTTACCGTTAAATCCATTTCTCTGAGCTCATTGACAGACACAGCCCTTCCTTATTCAGAACCATAGGGTTATATTGCCCCCTACAGGAGTAGGACACTAGGCAGAAAAAAAGACTTGGCTATGGCCATTGGGCAGTCCTAGGTCATATACACCCCTCTCTCTGCTATAGGCCTTTAGTTTTGTCATAAGCTGTGTCAGAAGCATTAAAAACCCCATAGAGGGGTGGTGCTGTGTCTGTCAATGAACTCAGAGAAATGGATTTTACGGTAAGTAAAAAATCCTATTTTCTCATTTGTTCATTGACAGACACAGCGCTTCCTTATTCAGAACCATAGGGATGTCCCAAAGCAGTGCCAAACATGAGGGCCGGGCCAGCCAACAAAAAAACAGGCCAACCAGACAATCTGGAGCTTAACAAGAACAACTGGAACCCAACCTGAACAGCAAGAAAACCCCTTCATGAGGGAAAAGCCCTCTAGACCGCAGCCTGCAGAACCTTGCGGCCAAAAGAGGCATCTGCAGATGCCAGCACATCCACTTTGTAAAACTTTGTGAAAGTGTGCACCGACGACCAGGTGGCCGCCTTGTACACTTGCATTACTGACGCCTGATGACGGAAGGCCCAGGAGGCACTCAGCGCCCGAGTAGAGTGCGCTTTAACGGGAAGGGAGGAACCCGACCCCTGACAGAATAGGACTGAGTCACCGTCTGTCTGATCCATCTAGAAATGGTCACTGAGGAAGCAGACAGCCCCTTCTTTGGCCTGTCCACGATCATGAACAGGGAGTCTGACCTCTGAAAGGACTTAGTGGCCGCCAAATACACCCTGATCGCTCAAGCCACATCTAAGGTGTGTATGGCAAATTCCCTCGGATGTTGTGGCCTGGGATATAGGGAAGGCAACACAATGTCTTCATTTAAATGAAAATCAGAAAAAACTTTTGGAAGGATCAGGACGAAGAACCACCTTGTCCTTATGAATCACCAGGTAAGGCGTGCGTCAGGATAGTGCCACCAATTCCGACACCCTGCAAGCAGAGGTGATAGCCACCAAGAAGGCCACCTTCTGTGACAGAGTGAGCATGGGAATTTCTCGAATATTTTTAAACGGAGGCTTCTGTAGAACCGAAAGCACCAGATTCAAGTCCCATGGTGGCAAGGGATATCACACCAGTGGAACCACATGTTGAACCCCCTGAATGAAGGTACGCACCAGGGAATGCAAAGCCAGGGGGCGTTGAAAGAAAACCACCAAAGCCGACACCTGGCCCTTGATGGTACTCAAGGCTAAATTATTTTCAATGCCCCTCTGAAGAAAAGTCAAAATTCGAGCCACCGTAAGGTACGTGGGTGAAACCTCACTGACTCACACCATGAAATGTACGCTTTCCACGTCTGATGATATACCTTCCTGGAAGTAAACTTTCTAGCTTTGAGTAGTGTCGGAATCACAGATTAGCCTCTATCCTTCAACACTTGGCTTTCAACAGCCAGCGATGTTAAAGCAGGGTGGAAGATTGGCCCTTGGGATAGCAGATCCTCCCTTAGAGGTCGCACCAGGTCGGCGTACCAGGACCGACGAGGCCAGTCCGGGGCCACTAGAATGACTGGAATTCCTTTGGCCTCGATCCTGCGTAATAGCCGAGGCAGACGCTTGAGAGGAGGAAAGACGTAGATCAGACGATACTGGCCCCAGTCCACCAGAGGGTCCCGAGACCTGGCCACAAACCTCTGCACCTTCCCGTTGACCCGGGATGCCATCAGATCTACCTCTGGAGAGCCCCAACGCAGACAAATGTATTGAAATACCTCCTGGTGAAGGGACCACTCCCCATGGCCCAACACTTGTTGACTGAGGTAATCCACCTGTCAGTTGTCCTCCCCCGGAATGTGGACGGCAGAGATGGCCAGGAGGAAACGTTCTGCCCACCGGAGAATGCCTGCTACTTCCAGGCCCGCTGACACACTCCTTGTTCCTTTCTGGTGGTAGACATAGGCCACCACTGTGGCATTGTCCGACGATCCATATCGGGAGCCCCTGAAGTCGATCTGTTCAATGATCCAGACATCCAGAGTCTGATTGCCCAGAGTTCCAAGATGTTGATAGGTAGCCTGGATTCCTCCAGCATCCAGCGACCCTGAGCCGAGCTCAGGCCCAGGACTCCACCGTCCAGTACAGAGGGAGAAAGGAACAAAGTCACCAGATGAGGGACCCTTTGGTTCCTTGGCTCAGACGAATATGACTGTCCAGAGACCCTGGACATTTGTCCCATTTTATGATCTGACGAGACAGATACAGCAGGGGAAGGCGGAGATGCTTCTTGCTACTCTGCTGCCCAAGAGCCACCTCCACCCAGAGACCCTGGACATTTGTCCCATTTTATGATCTGACGAGACAGATACAGCAGGGGAAGGCGGAGATGCGTTAACGGATGGCTGGGACCCAGAGGGACCTGCAGCCTCTGATAGGGGTTAGGTGGGGAAACATGCTCCTGAGACTCCATAGGGGAAGAAGAGACCCCACACACCAAGAGCGACCACTGTAAAGGGACACCCCCCACGCCGGTAGTGGTACCAGGATACCCCACAGCCTGCAGCAGAGAGAGGAAGAGACCCCACCAGACTCACCACCCCACCGGCGTAGCGCTTGCTGCCTCAGGTGTAGACCCGCACACACGTGGCATCCAAAGAAGAGGATAACACAGGAGCCAGTACCAGGTTAAAAGGAGAAGCCGCTGAGCTACACAAACATGGCCGTCAGCCATAAAAAGTCAGCAGGCACTAGGGGGAAAAGACTACGGAAAAATGGCCCCTAGACGCGCTACACGAAGCTGACACAGCCCCAGGAAAGCCCCTGAAAGAGAGAAAGAGAGGATCCGGGCACCGGATCCCTGGGAGCACCCAGTGCCTCCCCCTCCCCCGGTAAGCACTGCACCTGGAGGTGCACACCCCTTGCCCACCAGTACTCAACCCGATCCCCCAGGATCCATCATGGCACCGCACTACCTCATATAGAAGAGGGAGGTGGAAAGGGGGGCTACCAGGGGACCTCCAGGGACCATCCACCCCAGGAAGAGAGGGTGCAAGGGCAGAGGGAAACCGACTGACCCAGGGAGGGGCCCGCTTCTACCGCAAACCTACCAAGGGGAGAGGGGGACATTTACTCACCATACCAAGACCAGGCGGGCACCGCTCCAGACAGAACCTCCTCGCCACCGAAGTGGGGGGCTGTCGGCCATGAGAGACACTGCGACTCAAGCCGAGACCTGGTTGTATGCGACCTCACAAGACATTTAACTCGTAGGGCCAGCCCCCGTCCAGTGGGGCTATGCTGAGGCCGACCTAGGGAGATCATGCCCTCGCTGGCCAGACTGGGGAGATCACTGGATCAAATTCCATCCCGTCGCCCTGTCTGGCAGTTGATTGCAGATCTCACCTAAAAAAATCCAGGGAAAAAAAACAACAAACAAAAAAATAAAATTTGCCAGGACTAGAGATCCCAGCAGGAAACTAGGTCCTTACTCCTGACTAGGCAGAAAAACTGCAGGCCTATAGCAGAGGGGGGTGTATATCACCTAGGACTGCCCATGGGCGTAGCCAAGTTTTTTTTCTGCCTAGTGTCCCACTCTTGTAGGGGGCAATATAACTCTATGGTTCTGAATAAGGAAGTGCTGTGTCTGTCAATGAACGAATGAGAAAGGTCATTTAGCGGGATGGGAACTAGCTCCCTCATAGTGAACTGTCTAGTTCCCATCCCTCTATATGACCTGTATGGTAATAATGAAGAAAGGTCATTTAGCAGGATGGAAACTCCTTCTACATGACCTGACCTCTAGGGGGCAAACAGGTTATTCTGTGGGATGGGAACTAGCCAGTTCACATTGAGCAAGCTAGATCCCATCCTCAAAATTGACTAGGTGAATGTGCAGGATGGGAACTAGCTCATTCATAGTGAACTGTCTAGTTCCCATCCTTATACATGACCTGACCACTAGGGGGCAAAAAGGTTATTCTGTGGGATGGGAACTAGCTCCCTCATAGTGAACTGTCTAGTTCCCATCCCTCTATATGACCTGTATGGTAATAATGAAGAAAGGTCATTTAGCAGGATGGAAAATCCTTCTACATGACCTGACCTCTAGGGGGCAAACAGGTTATACTGTGGGATGGGAACTAGCCAGTTCACATTGAGCAAGCTAGATCCCATCTTCAGAATTGACTAGGTGAATCTGCAGGATGGGAACTAGTCACAACCGTAGTCCCACGGTCATCTCCTTTCTTCCCCCCATGTTGGTCCTGCGCGCACACGAAGGGGGTGTGCTTTTACAGAAGAAACGGTGGGGGAGGAGGGGGGTGTGGTTGCCAGTGTGTGCATGTGCGGCATGCATGGCGAATCAATGCGCAGGCGCAAAGCGGTTGTTTTTAAAACTCAGGTCGCTAGGAGTCTGTAAGCCGCAGGATACAGAGCTGTGGGCACGTAAGCATCTCATGTGGATCAGATACAGGCATTCCTAGACACCTACTCAGCATTAGGGATGAGCTTTATGTTTGGGTCGAACATGAGTTCGACTCGAAAATTGGCTGTTCGCCCATTCGCCGAATAGTGAACAATTTGGGGTGTTCGCGGCAAATTCGAAAGCTGCGGAACACCCTTTAAAAGTCTATGGAAGAAATCAAAAGTGCTAATTTTAAAAGTTAATATGCAAGTTATTGTCATAAAAAGTGTTTGGAGATCCAGGCCCTGCCCCAAGGGACATGTATCAATACAAAAAAAAGTTTTACAAACGTCCGTTTTTTTTGGGAGCAGTGATTTTAACAATGCTTAAAGTGAAACAATAAAAGTGAAATATTCCTTTAAATTTCGTACCTGGGGGGTGTCTATAATATGCCTGTAAAGTGGCGCATGTTTCCTGTGTTTAGAACAGTCCGAGAGCAAAATGATATTTCTAAAGGAAAAAAAGTCATTTAAAACTACTCGCGGCTATAATGAATTGTCTATAGGAGAAATCAAAAGTGCTAATTTTAAGGGTTAATATGCAAGATATTGTCATAAAAAGTGTTTGGGGACCCAAGTCCTCCCCCAGGGGACATGTATCAATGAAAAAAAAAGTTTTAAAACCGGACGTTTTTTCGGGAGCAGTGATTTTAATAACGCTTAAAATGAAACAATAAAAGTGAAATATTCCTTTAAAATTTTGTACCTGGGGGGGTCTATAGTATGCCTGTAAAGTGGCGTATGTTTCCCGTGTTTAGGATAGTCCAAGAGCAAAATGACATTTCTAAAGGAAAAAAGTCATTTAAACGTACTCGCGGCTATAATGAATTGTCGGTCCCGGCAATACACATAAAAGTAATTGAAAAAAAATGGCATGGGATTTCCCCACAGTCCATTACCAGGCCCTTTGGGACTGGTATGAATATTAAGGGGAACCCCGAACCAAAAATTTAAAAAAAAATTGCGTGGGGGTCCCCCCAAATTCCATACCAGGCCCTTCAGGTCCGGTATGGATATTAAGGGGAACCCCGTGCCAATATTTAAAAAAATGGCGTGGGGGTCCCCGCAAAAATCCATACCAGACTCTTATCTGAGCACGCAACCTGGCAGGCTGCAGGAAAAAAAGGGGGGATGAGAGCGCGCCCCCCCTCCAGAACCATACCAGGCCACATGTTTACGTAAACGTGTGACCCCGCCCCCCTCTGACAAGGGAAAGCCATAGGGAATTCCTCGTGTGTCAGAGGGGGGCGGGGTCACCGGGTGGCCCCACCCTCAGTTATATAAGAGCTGTCACAAGAACAGAAGCGTCACACAGCGGGAGGCTCCCATTGAGGCGGATCGTCCAGAGGACGAAGTGGGGAAGGAGAAGCCGGAGAAAGTTGCCGGAGGAGAAGACCGGAGGAAGAAGCAGAGGACCGGAGGAAGAAGCAGAGGAAGATAGAGGAGGAAGCGGGGGAAGAACAAGATGGAGGAAGAAGAAGAAAACCGAAGGAAGATCAGAAGAAGATGGAAGAAGAAGCGGGGAAAGAAGAAGACAATAATAAAGGAATTGTCAAAAACCGGTTATTGTCTTTTTTAACATTTTTGACACTTTTTTTGTGAAATGGTAGGAGTACAATGTACCCCATTACCAATTCAAACAGGGGGGGCTAGGATCTGGGGTCCCCTTGTTAAAGGGGGCTTCCAGATTCTGATAAGCCCCGCCCGCATACCCCCATAACCACCGAGTAAGGGTTGTGGAGATGAGGCCCTTGTCCCCATCAACATGGAAACACGGTGCTTTGGAGGGCTACCCCAAAGCACCCTCCCCATGTTGAGGGCATGTGGCCTGGTATGGTTCAGGAGGGGGGCCACTCTCTCGTCCCCCCTCTTTTCCTGCGGCCTGCCAGGTTGCGTGCTTGGATAAGGGTCTGGTATGGATTTTTGGGGGGACCCCCATGCCATTTTTTTAAAAACATTTGGCGCAGGGTTCCCCTTAAAATCCATACCAGACCTGAAGGGTCTGATGTGGATTTTGAGGGGGCCCCCACGCCATTTTTAAAAAAATTTTGGCACGGGTTCCCCTTAATATCCATACCAGACTTGAAGGGCCTGGTGGGGAATTTGGGGGGACCCCCACGCAATTTTTTTTTTCTAATTTTAGTTTGAGGTTCCCCTTAATATTCATACCAGACCCAAAGGGCCTGGTAATGGACTGTGGAGAAATCCCATGCCATTTTTTTAATGACTTTTATGTGTATTGCTGGGACCGACAATTCATTATAGCCGTGAGTACTTTTAAATGACTTTTTTCCTTTAGAAATGTCATTTTGCTCTTGGACTATTCTAAACACGGGAAACATACGCCACTTTACAGGCATACTATAGACACCCTCCAGGTACGAAATTTTAAAGGAATATTTCACTTTTATTGTTTCACTTTAAGCATTATTAAAATCACTGCTCCCGAAAAAACGGCCGTTTTTAAAACTTTTATTTTCATTGATACATGTCCCTTGGGGCAGGATTCCGGTCCCCAAACACTTTTTATGACAATAACTTGCATATTAACCCTTAAAATTAGCACTTTTGATTTCTCCTATAGACTATTCATTATAGCCGCGAGAAGTTTTAAATGACTTTTTTTCCTTTAGAAATGTCATTTTGCTCTTGGACTGTTCTAAACACAGGAAACATGCGCCACTTTACAGGCATACTATAGACACCCCCCAGGTACGAAATTTAAAGGAATATTTCACTTTTTTTGTTTCACTTTAAGCATTAGGATCACTGCTCCCGAAAAAACAGCTGTTTTTAAAACTTTTTTTTGCATTGATACATGTCCTCTGGGGCAGGACCCAGGTCCCCAAACACTTTTTATGACAATAACTTGCATATAAGCCTTTAAAAATAGCACTTTTGATTATTCATGTTCGTGTCCCATAGACTTTAATGGTGTTTGCGTGTTCGAACAAATTTTTTGCCTGTTCGCATGTTCTGCTATGAACCGAACCGGGGGGGGTGTTCGGCTCATCCCTACTCAGCATCAGGTTGTGCAGGCACCAAACATTATTATTATTGTAAGACTAGGCACAACAGTGTATGCAATTGTATAGTACCTCTGCTTTTTGTCAGCTTAGGACTATGTCTCCCCATAAAAGGGTTTCAGGGGCAGGTAAAAAGAGTACCAAAAAGTCACCATCTGGGTCTGGGGGCTCTAGATGTACCTGTAGGATAACATTCCCCCCTGAGAGACTGGAGGCAGCCGCACAGGATGAGCCATTGCCCCTCTCAGGCTTACAGCCTCTTCCAACTTTGCAGCCCTGAATAGGTCTTTTGACAACGTTTGTTTGTATTGCAGTGTGTGGTTTACAGGAGAATTTAGCTGCTTTAATCGCAGTTTCTTCACAAGAGAGCAGAAATTGGGGTAGTTCCCCTTCCCCTGCTTTAAATCCTCATTCAAAAGGATCAACAGTCTGATGATGGAAGATCACCTTCAGGGGAAAGGGAACAGGTGCAATCTGAGGAGGTGGAGATATCAAAAGCATCACAATCTCTGAAATTGTAGCTGCAATCATTTACAGAGGTTCAGGCTGCGTATAACTTACCTTCAGCCTACTCGTCCAAAGCCTCTGTCTCCTCCTTGGTTTTTTCTTAAATTCCCATAGGTTTTTTGTACCTTCCTAGTCCATCCATTGCTACTAAGAGGTGAAGAACCTCCACAAGGTCCTCATGCAGGTGCTTGCTTGCAAACCAGCCAAACGCACAACTGCTGAGATGCACAGTTCTGTGCACATTGTTGCTAACACACAAGCAACTGATCACATGAGTGCGGGAGCGCATGTCAGCGGAGGATAACTTCCTTTTTTTTATCAGTCCACATGTTTGCAGAAATACATGAGTTGGATTGTACAAGATGCATGTGGCAGAACATGTTATTCATATAGAGATACATGTTTTCTGTTTGTAGTGGACTTGCATAGTCGCATGAGGATGCTTGATCATTTAGGTGCCTGTTTGCACAGAAATGTCTAAAATCGCATAAATGCCTAAAATCGCATAATTGCCTAAGAACGCATACGTGCTGTTTGCACAAAGATACAGGATCACACAAGAGTGCTTGATCTCACAAGAGTCCTTGTTTTCTCAAGGATGCTTGGTCAAGCAGAAAGACATATTTTCACAAGAAATTCCTAAATTGCATAAAAATGCTTGGTTGTATAAAAATGCGGGATTGCACAAGGGTGTTTGATCTCACAAGAGTCCTTGATTAACCAAGGATACTTGGATACTTTACAAAAATGCCTAAAAATCGCATAAAAATGCTTGATTGCATAAAAAATCCTGGATCGCACAGGGGTGCTTGATCACACTAGAGTCCTTGGTCACACGAGGGTACTTGTCCGCACAGTAGTGCTTATAATGCATAAAATGTTTGATCGCATAAAAAATGCTGCATCGCATAAGAACGCATGATCGCCTAGATTTGCATGGTTGCATAACGAGGCATGTTAATTTAGCTTATGTTCACATAAGAAAACGTGCCTGTCTGGATACATGATGTGTAAATTACACATTCAGAGACATATGCTGGCTTGCAAGATGCTCGTTCCCCAGCACATGCTATAGGTATGCGTGTATACAGCGCACACCTTTATATTTTTCCCTTAAACATGTTGTAGGAAATTCATGCTTCCATGAATGCACGCTTCTATTGAGGCATAGGGCGTTTACTCTTGCCACATACACATATGAAGAGCCATTTACGTATGTGTTTATTTGCATGACACTACAGAGGTTGTCTGCATTTCACAGGGATACAGTACCTCCTCCAGTTAGTAGGCTTGCCCTTGGGTTAGCCACCATGCTCGAGTTTTAAAGAGTGCTAGGGCCCGCCTCTAGCGGGTCTAAGAAGCCAGGGTATAGCAGTAATGGCATGCCAAGGCAGTCTGTGGCCGAGAGATCAGTCTGTTGCATGGCTGGACCTAGGTGCGTCCAGCATGGTCAAGTATCTAGAACTACTGGGTTAGGTTCCCAGTCTAAGGTACATTCTCAGCACAAGGAGAGTCAATGTGCTCAATACAGTAAAGACTTAAAAGCACTTAAGCTGGGTCCTTAACTTAGAGAAATCGTCTTGCAGCCCCTTTGAAGGCTGGAGTATTTGGGTATAGTCATAGGCACCGCCCAAAGCCACCCAGGTCAAAGGCCAAGACTATAAAAAAAATTTGGCCTAAGCAGGCAAGCAGGGGAAAGACCTTCTATTTGCCTTTGTATGAGGTTGTTGGGGAAGATGGTAGTCTCATTCAAGGCTGTTCCCTTCGCCTAGTTTCACTCAATGCTATTAAAGAACAGCATGCTGTCTGCTTGGATCAAGAGAATCCAAGCCTTGGGTTTTCTGATGTGCCTGACGTCAGAAGTATGTAAAGCCTCAGTTGGTGATTACTAGCCAAAAATCTACAGGAAAATCCTTTATTCTAGTCACCAGGAAAGTGGTAACTACGGATACCAGCATCATAGGCTGGGGTGCAGTCTTAGAAGAGCTTTCGGTCCAAGGGAAGTGGTCCAGACCGAAAGGTTCCTGTCCGTCCATATTCTGGAAGTTCAGACAGTATGTTTGGCCCTCAGGGCCTGGACATACAGGTCACAAGGTGGTCCTGTCTGGATACAATCCAACAATGCTACAGCAGTGACCTATATCTGTCACCAAGGGGTCACCAGGAGTCTGGATGCCCAGAGGGAGGTGAACCATTTGTTTGTTAGACAGAGAGACATGTTCCTTGCCTATGTGCAGTCTTATTCCAGGGGTGGAAAAATTGGCAGGTGGATTTTCTAAGCTGCCAGCAGCTGTACCTACACCCCACCATATTTCAGGCCATGTGCCAGAGATGGGGTACCCCGGATGTGAATTTGATAGCTTCCAGGTTCAACAAGAATCTAGACATCTTTGTGTCACAAACAAGTGATCCGCTAGCACTAGGCTCAGATGCCTTGATAATTCCTTGGGATCAGTTTTCTCTCTTCTATGCATTCCCTCCAGTTCCGCTTCTTGCTCGGTTCCTTCACAGGATCAAGGGAGAAAGGGAGCCGGTAACTCTAGTAGTCCCGGCTTGGCCCAGAAGGTCCTGGTATGCAGAGATCGTGTGAATGGCAGTTGGAAGGCTATGGGTTCTTCCGCTACGGCCAGATCTGCTTTCACAGGGGCCAATATTCCATCCTTCCTTACAAAATCTGAATTTGACGGTTTGGCTATTGAGACCCACGTCCTAAAAAAGCGTGGGATCTCAGGTCCAGTCCTAACCACTCTGGTTAATGCCAGGAAGCTGGCCTCCAGGCTTATCTATTATAGAATCTGAAAGGCACATGTTTCCTGGTGTGAGTCCAAAGGATGGCATCCTAGAAGCTATGCCATTGACAGAATTCTCGCTTTCCTTCAATTAGGGGTAGAAATGAAGCTGGCCTTGAGCACTATCAAGAGTCAGATCCTGGCCTTGTCGCTTTTTTTTTTTTTTTTAGAAACCAATTGCCTTTTCATTTACTAGGAGGCAGCATGCCAGGGAGGATATAAAGACTTATATCATTGCTTTATGTAAACTAACTGCCACTTGTCAGTTTGGAGACTACCTGTAGATGGCTCTCCGTGACATGTTTGTCATGGGACTCTGCGACCCAGCCATATAGAAACGTTTACTCACAGAACCTGACTTGACTCTGACGAAAGCCACAGACCTTGCTACGGTCATGGAGTTGGCTACACGGGACGCCACTCTACTGAAGGCGCCACCTGAACCTCCTGCAAGCCAAGGAGAAGGAATATTCCACACTGCTATCACCCGACACCCACGACGCCGTTGCCAAATCAACCTAAACCTTGCCACCCTAATTCTTCTGCCTCTAGGACACCGACTTGCTACCATTGTGGTAACACTTCTCACAGTGCACCTGCTTGCAAGTTCACGGATGTCATTTGTTTTCTTTGTGGAAAGACTGGTCTTATTGGGCGTGTTTGCTGCAGCTCACGCTCCCCAAACACTACCACAAAAGGTAGAGGTAAGCAGACATTTCATGTGGATGCTGACAATAATGGCTCCAGATCTGATGAGGAGACCTGTGCACAGCATGTTGGACTGTTTTGGGTAGCTGGGAACACTCCTACGATAAAAGTGGATGTCACACTCAATGGCTGTCCTGTCTCCATGGATGTTGATACAGGGGCGGCTGTGTCCGTCATTTCATGGACTGATTTAAAGGCATCGGGTCTGTCTCTACTGCTCCAACCTACAAATCTCACACTACAAACCTACAGCAAGGAACTGCTACAGCCCTTAGGTTATGTGAAACCCATTGTGACATTAGGCAAACGCAGTCAAACTCTACGCCTTTATGTTGTAAGTAAAGGAAGTCCTCCACTGTATGGTAGGGACCAGATCAAAGCCCTGGGCATGCCCCCTCTTGCCATTGCCCATTGTAAATTGCTTTCTGAGGTAAACCATTGGGTGGAATCCCTGAAGTCACGCTTTAAGGAGGTATTTGAGGACTCTTTGGGCTCAGTAAAAGGAAAAATGGCCCACCTTCTCTTAAAGGCTGGTGCTACACCTGGTTTAAGGCAAGATCAGTACCCTTTGCCTTGCAGAAGAAATTGGAAGCAGAGCTGTACCACCTATAGGCTGAAAAGATCATAACTAAAGTTGATAGAAGTGAATGGGCATCGCCAATTGTGCCTGTCAAGAAAAAGAATGGAGACATTAGAATTTGTGGGGATTTCAGGGGTTGCCCTGATCAAGCAACTTCTTGTGGATCAATACTCATTGCCTTTATAGAATAGAAGATCTATTTGTCTCACTGGCTGGGGGGGCAAAAGTTTACAAAAGTAGACTTAAAGCAAGCTTACCTGCAACTGCAAGTACACCCAGATTCACGCCATCTGTTGACCATTAACACCCATAAAGGATTATTCCAATATAACCGCATGTTTTTTGGCATAGCCCCAACTCCAGCCATCTGGCAGCGGATCATGGATGAGGTCCTGGCAGGCATACCTTTCACCCAATGTCTACCAGATAACATGCTCATCACTGGTCTCACTGATGAAGAACACAGAAAGAATGTTGAAGCTGTGCTAGAGAAACTCCAACGGTATGGTTTACGTGTCAATCTTTCAAAATGCAAATTTCTCAAGTCTCGACTGGAATTTTGTGCCCACACTGTGGACCTACGTGGGTTACACACTACTGAAGAAAAGGTTAAAGCCCTTACCCATGCACCTACTCCCCAGAATGTCACACAGCTCAGGTCCTACCTTGGCCCCGTAAATTACTACCACCGTTTCTTGCTAAACCTTGGACACCAGCGCTTACTGTATGCAAGAGCTAAATGGATATCGACAGACAAATGTAGAGGAGCTTTTCGGCTTTCTAAAGAGCTCATTCTGTCCTCTCAAGTTCTGGTCCACTACGATTTAAAGAAACACGTCACCTTGGCTTGTAATGCCTCGCCTTATGGACTGGGTGCCATGCTTTCCCATGTCATGCCAGATTTCTTTTGACTCCAGGTCTTTAACCTCCGCAGAACAAAACTACTCCCAGATAGACAAGGAAGCTTTGGCCATTCTATGGGCCACAAAAAAATTTCACATGTACATCTATGGTCGGGAGTTCACACTTATCACTGACCACAAACATCTGTTGTTCATATTGAATCCTCAGAAAGGAATTTCTACAACAACTGCATCTCGCTTACAAAGGTACGCTTTATTCTTGGGAGCTAATACTTATTCTATCAGATACTGCTCCCATGAGGCCCATGGCAATGCAGATGCATTTTCCAGATTGCCAATTGGAGGCCACCCACTTAGAGACATATGCATAGTGGAAGTACACAGGCCACGGTCCTGCATGTCCACCTCCCTAATTGCCAGACATACAGCTACAGATGCCTTCCTGTCTCAGATATTCTCGTATGTTCAGGCTGGATGGCCAGAGAAAGTCCCAAGTGAATGTCGTCCATACTTTGCCAGAAAATGTGAGCTTGTGACTAATGCTGGTTGCCTACAGTGGGGCAATAGAGTGATTATACCTCAGTATTTGCAACCAGCCATGCTAAGGATACTGCATGAAGGCCATCCTGGCGTGGTGCGCGTGAAGCAGCAAGCCCGTAGCTATGTTTGGTGGCCACAAATGGATACAGCAATTGAAGATTATGTGGCTCAATGTCCTGGGTGCTGTCAAGCTCAGCGAACCCAAAAGAAAGGAACCATGCTACCTTGGCCATGGCCAACAGACCCGTGGTCAAGACTCCATCTTGATTTGGTGGCCCAATCCAGGGTAAAATATATTTGATCGTGGTAGATGCACATTCAAAATGGCTGGAGGTATTTCAAATGCCTTCTATTACTTCAGCTGCTACCATTCTAGTCTTAAAGCGGTTGTATAGTCATTTTTTAAACTTTTACCTACAGGTAAGCCTATAATAAGGCTTACCTGTAGGTAAAAAAAATATCTCCTAAACCTGTACGGTTTAGGAGATATTGCCCTTGCTGTGAGCCGCTGACTGCAGCGGTGCATGGGCACAGGGGATTCTCAGCTGAAGGCCCGGCAGATGCCAGACCTTGCCGGGAAAGAAATCTCCCGCACGTATGCACGAGAGTGATGACATTGCGGCTCCAGCCACTCACAGCGCTGGAGCCGCAATACCCAGAAGACACGCCGAGGCAACATGTCAGCTACCTCGGCATGGACCAGGTAAGATATCGACGCCTCGTTCTAAGGTAAGTATTTAATAATGAGCTAGTATGCGGTGCATACTAGCTCATTATGCCTTTTGCCTTACAGGGGTATAAAAAAAAAGTGTCAGGGGGTATACAACCGCTTTGAGGAAGCTCTTTGCTCAAAATGGCTTGCCAACAGCCATAGTCTCGGACAATGGAACTCAATTTACATCGCATGAGTTTCAATCCTTCCTCAGTGGCTTGAGCATCCAACACTACAAAACAGCTCCTTATCACCCAGCCTCGAATGGGCTGGCAGAACGATTTGTGCAGACGTTTAAGAAGCACTTACTGTCCACTCTGGATCAGGTCGAACTGTAAGAGGAGAAGCTGCTGGAGTTCTTGACCATGTACCAAAACACAAAACACGCTACTACTGGGCTGTCCCCTGCTTTTCTTATTTTTGGCAGGCATCTCCGCACCAAACTTGATTTAGTCCGTCCACAGGAACAGTCACCAACACCTCCTCCACCAGGCCTTCCTGGATTCTGTGCTGGTGATCTTGTATGGTTTCGGAATTACAGAGTTTTGCCTCATTGGCATCCTGGCATTATTGATGGACCTCTTGGAAGAAGATTGTACCTTATTCAACTGGAAAATGGCGTTTATGTTCGACAACACCTTTCGCAATTGAGGAAGCGCATTTGCCGACCACTAGAGACAAACCCAACCCCTCTTTGTAACCAACCACCAGAGTCTACTCAGGGCTCTACTGGTGACATATGGCATGGTGTCTGGCACGATCACACAAGTTTACAACCAACCCCTTAAACGGTTGGGAACCATATTCCTGAGGAGTCTGGACATGTGCCTGGAGTCGCAGAGACTGATTGGTCTGTTGGACACCCACTGACATCTCCAGAACCCTTGACCTACTCTATCCCTTCCAGTCCTTTGCCACTTCGTAAGTATACTCGCCATAGACATCAAACACCTTTTTGGCAAAGCACTGATATCTTATGGGACACATCAGAGGTCAGGAAACTGAGACAGAGGGCTCCTGAAGTGCTGCGGAAGCCACAGAACTGAGTTTGAGATACTACTTGCTGAACTGATCCTGTTTGCCTTGTTCTTTATGTGTTGAGTATTTTATGTGTTGAGTATTTGTTCTCTTGTTATATATATTTTTTTTATGTTTTATTTAATTTTTTTTCTTCGAGAAAAAGAGGAGGTGTAATGTTTGTGCAGAATCACTGTGACCCTTAACCCCTTTCTCCTGATGCAGGAGGGGCTGTACCAGGAAGTCAGTCACAGTGTGTGTGGGACTGGGAAGCAGCAGCATGATACTTAGAGGGAGACCTGTTGTATTATGACTCCTCCATGTAAGAATGTACATCGCTTTCTGAGTGAGTAATAAACCCTTCCCTGGTTAAGAAGTGCACCTAGCTGCAGAAACAAAATGGTAGTTGTAACAATTGAAATTCAGTCTACAACAAAATGGCTGATGAAGTTTGGTCTACAACAAAATGGCGATGAAGTTTGGTCTACAAAAAAATGGTTGTACTACCAACTGAAATTCAGTCGCCAATCCCGGCAAAACCAGCACAAACCGAGATTTCTTCACTAGATAACCAAAATTTCTCCCAACACAAAAAGTGACTATACAATTGAGACACCAAATGAACACTTAAACATCTGTGAATGTCTGGGCACAGACATGACAAGCCTTAACGTAGTCTTTGACATCCGAACAGAGAGTAGGCCACCAGTAGTGGCGACTGATGAGGAGGAAGGATCATGTCCCCAATGAAGGATCTTAGCTCTTAGCTCAGTGGGGACGAAGGTCTTGCCAGGAGAAATTTTTGACTCCAGGATGGTAGAATGGGCAAGGATGCATGAGGTAGGGATGATCGGCACTGGTTCAGGGGTAAGCTCCTCATCCTGAATGTCAAAAGACCTGAATCAGCCTGACTGTTGCAGAAACCAGGTTTAAATGTAATGGTAAAGTTAAAACGGGGAAAAAGATTCCACCTGGCTTGTCTGGGATTCAATCATTTGGCATTCTGTAAGTACTGCAGATTTTTATGGTCAGTGAAAATTGTTATGGAATGTGGGGAACCCTCCAAGAGATGAGGCCACTCCTCCAACGCCAATTTAGTTGCAAGAAGTTCCTGATCCCAATAGCGTAATTCTTCTCCTCCTGAGAAAATTTTGTGGAGAAAAAGGCACATGGTTGACGTTTTTCCCAAAAGGATTGAAGAAGCACAGCTCCCACCCCAGTTGAGGAAATGTCCACTTCAATAAAATATGGATAATCCCCAGAGTCAGGTCGCCTCAACAAAGGTCCAGACATGAAGGCCTGTTTCAAATCATGAAAGGCAGAGACAGCTTCAGGGGGCCACTCCTTGGCATTAGCACCCTTCTTGGTCAAGGCGGTAATAGGCGCAGCAATAGAGAAGTATTTCCTAATGAACTGCCTGTAATAATTAGTGAACCCAAAAAAGCACTGTGTGGCTTGAGGCCAGCAGGAAGAGGCCAGTTAATAATGGCCGAGACCTTTCCAGGATCCATACGAAGACTGAAGTTAGAGACAAAGCATCCCAGAAACAGGACTTCAGAACATTCAAAAGAACATTTCTCCAGCTTGGCGTACAGATTATTTTCTCGAAGGTGCTGAAGTACAATCCGGACACGGTCTCTGTGAACAAACAGATTATCCAAAAATATGAGAATGTCATCCAGGTAGATGACAACAAATTGGTAAAGCAGATCCCTGAAAATTTAGTGAAAGTTTTAGAACCCCGCTGGGGCATTACACAAACCAAAGGGCATGACCAAGTATTTGTAAAGCCCATCTCTAGTGTTAAACGCAGTTTTCCATTCATTACCCTCCCGTATTCGGATCAGATTGTATGCACCCCTGAGATCCAACTTAGTAAAAATGGAGGCACCTTTCAACCTGTCAAATAGTTCCGATATTAAAAGGTAGGGGGTATCGATTTTTGATTGTTACTGCATTTAGGCCTCGATAGTCAATGCAGGGCCTTAAGGTAGCATCCTTTTTGGCAACAAAAAAGAAACCTGCTCCTGCAGGCGATGAGGATTTCTGGATGAATACTTTTTCTAGATTTTCCACAACATACTCCAACAGGGGGTAGGTACGACCTCTGGGCAGAGTTGCTCAGGGAACAAGGTCAATGGCACAGTCAAAAGACCTGTGAGGAAGAAGCACCTCAGCTGACTTTTTACAGAACACATCCAGGAAATCGCTATATGCAGCGAGAAGGACAGAGGATACTGAGGTGGTGGCCAAGGGAAGTCTCTCCTTAGTAGGCAGGATGAGAAACAGGAGGGACCCCAAGCCAGGATCTGCCCAGAAGTCCAGTCAACGGAGAGTGGAGCTGCAACCAAGGAAACCCCAATACGATATGGGTTGAGACCTTAGGTAGAGGTATAAGGTATAAGATAGGTATAAGATAGGATATCCACTCCTGGTGGAGTATCCCTATCAACATCTTAACAGAGAGGGTCTAGAAGCAGATAGGGCCCCCTGGAAGAACAGTGCCATCAATCGCCATTTGCGTAAATTCCAATCGTATGTACACAATTCCTATGCACAAAGTGCCACGCATGCTTGGAATCAAGCAGAAGAGCAGCACTGGCTATTGACCTTCATTTTTCTCGGCTCGTCGTACGTGTTGTACATCACCGCGTTCTTGACGTTCGGAATTTCCGACCAACTTTGTGTGACCGTGTGTATGCAAGACAAGTTTGAGCCAACATCCGTCTGAAAAAAAACATGGATTTTGTTGTTGGAATGTCCGATCATTTGTACGAGGCATTAGAGTTATAGAGAATTTGGTTGTTGGTTTTGAGAAATGTAAAAGTTGCAATATTCCTATTTTGGAAAGTGGAAATTAACTTGCAAACAGATAAAAGTTTGGTTCTTTCAGTGAAAGGATGAAACATTCTAAGGTATAATTATTGGCAAAACGTAAGTTTTTGGTATGTCTATTGTCTGCCAAGAGGTCCCCTTTCCACTATTGTTTGTTCCATATTTACTGTCCATACCGTATCTCCATTTCTGTTGAGCACGTCCCCCCTATCTTTTGTTCCTTGAATTGGAAAGATGGTGTGAGTAGACCTGCCCAAACAGGAATAGTAAGACAGGATGAAATACCAGATATATGTTATGTTTCAGAGGTCTATAGCATTTTAGTTTCACTGGGTCAAGGTGGGAGTGTCAGTGACCATTTACCAATGTACACAAATGTTGTATTGTTTGCCTTCTTGGTTTTCTGCTTGGACAGGGTGGGGGGATTGAACTTAGTAAACAATTTCTCATCTGTTGTGGATGGGATGTTCAATGAAACCGTTGAAGCTGTGAGGGAGATCTCACAGGAACAACAACAGATCAAGACCCTTCTATTAAAAGATGGCCCTTGATTATCTGCTCGCATCTGAGGGGGTTTCTGTGAATTCATAGGAAAAGATTGTTGTACCTGGATCGTCATTACTGGATATCTATTTTAAAGTATACATGTGAATTGTTTGCTTAAAGGCAAAGTTCATAATTTCCATGACACAGACTCTGTAGTGTTCCCCTTTACTGTGCAAGGGGGAACTTTGCAGACCCTAATATAAAAGTGAATACTGTGGCATGTGATGTAAAGGTGAAATCTGTGGAGTCTGTGGAACGCTGCGGACTCTGGTGTAAAGGAAACTCTGATGTAAGGGGGTCTCTGGTCACCAGAGCCCCCCTTACATGAGTCTGTAGAATTCCCCCTTACATCATGGTCCGCAGTGTTCCCCTTTACATTAGAGTTCCCACTTACATCAGGGTCTGGCAGTGCAGCCAGTGTCAGTGGTGTCTAGTCTATGCAGTACACAGAGGTGCTCTCTTACATGTGTTCCCATATGCCAGTCCTCCTCCAAGGGTACACAGCTCCCCCTTAACTGCCAAACCTATTCATCCCCTTGGTGGTGTTGCAGTCCGGCACCTTTGTCCTCCATATCCTCAAGATCTTCAGATGGTAGTCTCTGTCCAGGGGAGCGGCACCAAAGCTGTCATGTTCCCGGGCCCCAAGCTTGACTCTTTTTCATCTCTGGGCGGTGTTG
This sequence comes from Lithobates clamitans, assembly GCA_037952925.1. Classification (NCBI taxonomy): domain Eukaryota; kingdom Metazoa; phylum Chordata; class Amphibia; order Anura; family Ranidae; genus Lithobates; species Lithobates clamitans. The sequence continues at coordinate 1,056,644 of JBBGZY010001958.1, read as the reverse complement.
GGGGGGCGGCGGGCAGTGTGCAGCAGGTCTCTCAGAGCCGAGCTGTGCTCATGAGGGAAGGAAGGGGGAGCAGAGTGGACACATGGTTCTATACACACCACTGTTGTTGCTGCTGTTCTCCAGGCGGACAGTCCTCCCCATCCTACATTCCCGATTTCGGCTCCCCCTCCTAAAAGCTGGCAGGTTGTGACTGTTGCCCACACTAGTAAGCCCCTGCTGGAGCCTATTCCGGGACTCAGCCTTGATTCGGGCCCAGCGAATTAGGGATGATTGGGACAGTATGCACTCACTAATGCCCAACATAGGCTTGGAGCTGCTGTCATGTGAAAAATCAACATTAAAAGAGAAGTATGGGGTTCTTAAAAAGAACTGATACTCACCTACGTGGATGCAACATAGATCCAATGCTGCATCTGTCCCCGCTGCTTCTAATGCAGTGTACACATGAGCGGACTTTTCTATCGGACTGGTCCGACGGACCGAATCCGGCAGACAACCGATCATGTGTGGGCTTCATCGGACCTTCAGCTGACTTTTCCAGTCGAAAATCTGACAGACTTTAGATTTGAAACATGTTTTAAATCTTTACATTGTAACATCGTAGCCGGATTTAGACATCAAAGAAATCCTGGACAGCCACACTCCAAAAATATTTGCCTTTATTCAATAAAGTGTCATCCAAAATACAGGTCACAGCAAAGTAGAACAAAGCTTACCTGTTTCGCACTACACGGAGTGCTTAGTCATAGCTAACAATCATAAAAATCAAAGTGAAATAAATAATAAAAGTTACAAACCATGTGACCACATACCGTAATTAGCAGATACCAATTATTCAATGAATATACCAATTAGGCATCATGGGTCACCTGTGGTTTCAACAAGTACAGTGAAAAAAAAGCAAAGCAGAAAAAAAAGGAAGGGTTGTATTTGTATATGTTTATATGATTATAGGTGTCCATATTTTGAATTTTAACACATAACATGGCAGTGTCAACATTTATTGTCTTTATGTCTATATCCATTGACGCATTAATATTCCTTATTTACGATGTGTATTATCGGTTGGTATATTGATGGTTACAACAAGTGCGGTGTTTTGCTTGCTTATTAACACACTTTGATTTGTTCATTCATCGCATTTATAAACATTTACAATACACATCATCGTAGTTACATTACATATAGACTATTTTTAACATCTAGTTCTTGCATTTCATCACTGGATATAGTAAGTGACATTCATGTTTAGCTATTTAGTGAACATGATTTCTTCCTTTTTCTTTTTCCCTTTCCCCGTTTTTCCCTTCCCCTCTTCCCCTTTTTTCTCCCCCCCCTTTCCCCATTCCCTCTCCTGCCTTCTCCCCCCCTTCCCCTCCCTCCTTTTCCCCCTTTTCCTTTTCCTCCTCCCCCCCTCTTCTCCTTCTCCATTCTTTTTTCCCCTCTCCCTCCCTCCCCCTCTCCCTCCCTCCCCCTCTCCCTTATCCCTTATTTTGATTACATATATTTGTTTTATATACCAAATATACATTAATTAATGTTTCACGTATATGGATCTGTTTGATATTAGTAATATTTATCGCAACACAGATTCCATCTTTCACCTTTTATTGCACCTTATTCTTTTCACTTTATTTTATACACACATTTAGTACATTTTCCATCCTTTTAAAGCATTAATTAAGCATTAATTACTGTTGGTTTACTTAGATATACACATACACACATTTACCACCATTTTCACAATGTTTTATTTCACTTTATTTCATTGTTATACACATGCATATTTCAACATATATACACAATTTTTTCACATTTTTGATACATACATTTTTATATTCATATATCTTCACACAGATTTTTTACACAACTTTTTCATACACTTTTGCTTTTTGCACACGACATCCTTTATTTGTACTTTTTCAATCATTTTTTTATTGATCTCGTTTTTGTTCTTTTTTTTCACTGCACTTGTTGAAACCACAGGTGACCCATGATGCCTAATTGGTATATTCATTGATTAATTGGTATCTGCTAATTATGTGGTCATATGGTTTGTAACTTTTATTATTTATTTCACTTTGATTTTTATGATTGTTAGCTATGACTAAGCACTCTGTGTAGTGCAAAATGTGTAAGCTTTGTTCCACTTTGCTGTGACCTGTATTTTGGATGACACTTTATTGAATAAAGGCAAATATTTTTGGAGTGTGGTTGTCCAGGATTTCTTTGATGTCTAACTGCTACAGCATTGCCAGCACCTGGACTTCCAGACTGAAGGAGATGCCTTTTACTTTGATCTGACTCACCTGGAGAGGTGATACTCTCTCTCGTAACTCCGCCAGACCTGTATGCTAGTCCGACAGACAAAAAACTGCACATGTTCGTATTGTGGGTAGCACATTCCTCACGCTGCAAATTCTGTGATCGTTGAATGCAGCGCATTGATTGTCTTCTTTATAATGCTAGAAGAACAAAGTTATTTTGCTGTTCATATTCACACAGAGTTCTCACAAACTTATTTCTGGATTATTTCTCTTGATCTCATGAATGATATTGTATTTTTTTAAAAGCCATATCTCCATACTAATGTTTACACAATTGTTTTTTGGAGTCATCTTTTATTATTTTTTATTTCATCAAGATCATTTTTTAGGATTGTTACAAAATTATTTTATATTTATCTCCATATATCTTTTTATTTTTGGTGTAAAGTTACCACAGAGAACCTTATTTTTGTATATTTTTTTTGTTCTAAATTTACCACAAGAACATTACATTACATTATTATTTATTATATTACAACATATAATTATTTTTTTTTGGAACCTCAAGGAGGTTGTTGTCCCTTGTTAATTTGACATTGTCTCTAAAAAATTGATGTTAATAAAAACACATAGGCAAGTATTTTCATAAAATAAAATATCCATTTATTATGGTTAACAAAATAAAGATGAAGTGAACGCTGGAGAAATTTTTCGAATTTGTGAAGACTTTTGGCCCCAGGGCACACATCAAGTCTGTGGAAAAGAAAATTGGGATCTTGAGGAGTCCATATAATAGGGAGCACAATCTAGTCCAGGAATCCCAGAGATCAAGAGCAGCAGCAGATGACATATATGTCCCCAGGCTGTGGTACTACACCAGCCTGTGTCTTCTGTCAGACCAGACTGAAGCCAGGTCAGCACTTTCTTCTCTTCGTTCCAGCCTTCCCTCCAGGCTGCCCTGCACCCTTCCCTGCAGCCTTTCTTGTAGGCTGGGACTCTGGTGGTTGACTTGTGGCAGGAGGAGGAGGAGGGGCTTGCTCATTTATTTGGGTGTTGACAGTTAACTCGCCCTTCAGCCCCTTGTGAAGGACATCAGAAAAAAGTTTTTTACACAGGAGGCGTTGTCCCTTCTCCATTTTGAGCAACCTGCTGGCTATATAGGTGCCAAAGGCCTCTTCAGCTTCAGGGGGGGCTCTTGAGGAAATTTGTAGCTTCTCTCATGAGGCGCAGTGATGCCTCTGTCACCATCCCCTTTCTGGGCCTTTTTGTATGAAGGCGCAGGGGAGGAACCTGCAATTGTGTGAGGTTCCTACTGGGCCCGGCCACCTCCTGGCTGACACTAACCCCTGCCTCCTCCTGGATGACACTGGTCCTGACCTCCTCCTGAATGACACTTTCCACACCTTCCTCCTGGCTGATCTCATACTGTGTATAAAAAAGGGACATAGTTTGAGTTTTTGGTTCATCAATGACACACACTTTTCAGCTCATGGCTTGCAAATTCGATGTTAATACATATAAAAGAGTATCAATCTGACACCAGCATTTTTTAAAGCTGGTGACAAACATTTTTGGCCACTACTGTCAATTGCTATGTATACATAATTTTTTATCAAAAAATCCTTTAATAGGTAATCAATTATAACATGTAGTTAACATCATTAATATTAGGACACTAAATATGTCTAAAAATAATATACCTGGCTCCAGATGGTCACATCCGGTTCTTCCAGGATGGAAGGCCCAGCTTGCTCCTCATCAGCCTCTGCTGGGGTGGAGGGAAGGGTGGAGGGAAGGGTTGAAAGTGATGCCCTGGCTTCAGTCTGGTCATCAAGAAAACATAGTTTTTCGTAGTACCACAGCCTGGGTACATACACATCATCTGCTGATGCTCCTGATCTCAGGGAAATCTGGATCTTGTTATGCTCCCTCCTATACATATTTAGCAAGATCCCAATTTTATTTTCCACAAACTTAAAGGTTGCTTCTGGGGTGAAAGTCTGCACAAATGCGACAAGTTTCTCCAGCGTTGACTTCCTTATTGTTTTAATATACTATGCAGGGTGTTTGACCTCCCATAGATTCCTCATCTCCCTGTACTTCTCAATAAATTGAGTCAGAAATTCAGGGTCCTTAAACTTAGTATTCATGTTTTCTGTCAAAGATAATACACAAGACAAAAACACTAATGTTAGGCTAAATTCTCATAATCTTACTTATCCCAACATAGGCCTCAGTCTTTAAGCAGTATAGGCTGATACAAAGTTAATAAAATTTACCTTCGCTTCGGACGCTTGCAAATTCAGTTCCTCTATCCTCCGCGCACAGAGGTTACGTACGACACATGCGTGATAGCTTTATACACACTGCGCATGAGTGAAACTCCGCCTGTGTTGCCCGCCCCGGACGTTCCTTTTTAATGAATATTCTCTGCCCCTTCTCTCTACAGTGCGCAGTAGGAGTAACAATGGCGGAGACACAGCAGGTGTGTACTAACTCCAGTAACAAGGAAAGCCCGGAGCCCAAAATGTCCCGATCCGGGAAGAGGAGATTTAAGGCCTCCAATATGGCCTTTGAAGAGATGGTGGAGATGGTATCAATTTTGAAAAAAAAAGATTACGATGGGAAGAATGGATCGTACGCCCAGCCTAATTTAAGAAAGACAAAAATAATGGCGAAAGTGGTGAAGACCATGCATCATCATTTTGGGGTACGGCGCTCTAAAGATCAGCTGAGGAAACGCTGGTCCGACCTCAAACTCAGGAAGTCAGATCAGTACAGACGAATCCAGAAAGTGCTGAAAAAAAGTAAGTCCTTTTCGTGTGTTCATATTGTAATTATTACCTTGCATGCTGCTCCATGTGGTTATCTTTACTGTACAAGTTTTACTCGTTAAACGTTCGTTGGAAACATTGTTCGTAATAAACATTGTAAAAAAAAAATAATATATACAATGTATTTAGTTGATACAGGGTTGAAACAACATTTTGATCTTGGTAGTTTGTCTTATTAAAAGAAGTTTATGACATTGTTGTCTTTTGAAACTAGAATGAATAGCAAACTTCATTCAGTGGAATGTAAGGAGAGGACACTCAGCAGCTGTTTACACATCTGGACACAGGAGCACTAGTGTGGGACACCAGAATACATTTTTTTTGTTAACCCACACAGGTGCTCCAGTGGATAGTTGTTGGGGTGTCTCTATCTGTGAAATGTGCCCAAAAAAGGTAAGTATTCCAGCTTGTTTCCAAGGGAATTTTAATTATGTCTTCAACTTGGATCTCTGCCAAAAAAGACAACTGTACACCACTTCAATGCAATGTTTCATATTCATATTCCTGGACTTAAATATCTGTGTGCTAAGTATACCTTTTGTTTCATTCTCATAGGGGAGAAAAGACTCAGACAACCTGAACCCAGGGACCCCCGACCTCACCAGCCCGTTTGGGAAATCAGCCCAAGCCCCACAGAGAATGTGGAGGAAGGAGAGGTGGGCAACATGTGCACCCCACCAGGTGAGTGTCTGACACCCCAGCTTATGTTAATCTATGTATGCCTGCATATTTCTAAATCATCTTTTTTGCATCAATTTTAGGTGATGTGGTTGTGGAAGGGGAAGAAGCGGTGGAAGCAGGTCCAAGTGCCAGTGTCCTCCCCCGAAGATGCGGACGAAGGAGAGGTGGAAGAAGTTGGCGACATGTGCACCCCACCAGGTGAGTGTCTGACACCCCAGCTTATGGTAATCTATGTATGCCTGCATATTTTTAAATACATTTTTTTTCATTGTTTTTAGGTGATGTGGAAGGGGAACCATTTACCACCGACAGTACCCAACGATTAATTGGGCAGATCATGGCCTGGAATGGGGATATAGATGCCATGCGCACTAGCCTTGACCTAATGCGTAATTGGCTAGACAATATGCAGCAGGAAATGAAGAACATGATCAATGTTTTGGGGAGAATCTAAATAACTTTTTCACCAAAAAACATTGATCATGTTCTTCATTTCCTGTTTTGCTGACCCCATTCTGGGCTTTAACTTTTAAAGATGTTTGCCTGTTTCTAAAAAAAGTTAGCAAAAACCAAACTAAAAAATATATAGAGGTCTGGTTGTTTTAAAAAATAAAAAAAAAATAGAGGCCTGTTTGTTAAAAAAAAAAAAAAAATAAATAAAAGAGGCCTGTTTCTTAAAAAAAAAATTCTAACTTAAAAATAATTTTTTGAATAAAAAAAATGTGATTGAACAAAAAAATTATATCTATTTTAAATTATAACATTTTCACAAACGCACATGTGAATGTGCACAGATTAAAACATCTGTTATTAAACAACAAGATGTGTGTCTTCTTCTTTCAATGCTCAATATCAGTTTTGGAAGTTATTTAGTGTTTATAGTGACAATGGGGCTGATTTACTAAAGCAAAATACACTTGGCACTACAAGTGCACTAGGATAACCTTAGGAGATAGCCAAAAAAGAAAGGCAAGCAATAAATACAATTCGAGATTTTATCTGATCATTATTTTTTATTCCAAAAAATTAGAGATTGTCTGGCATTGCAATGGCCCCCCCCCTACCCATAAAATAATCAATAGGCATGTGCATTTCGTTCTGTTCCGAATTGAACTTCGGACAAATTTTTCATTATTCGGAAATTCGGATGCATCCGAATTTCCAAATTACAAAAGTGATGAATTTAAACAAATCCGAAAAAAGCTAATTAATTCAAATCGAATTCGAAAACATATTCAAATCGAATTCGAAAACATAATCGAATTCAAAAACAAATTTGAATCGAATTTGAAAACAATAGAAATCGATTTTCTAAAAAATACAATAAAATAGAATATAAAATCATAAAGCAATAGAATACATATATATATATATATATATATATATATATATATATATATATATATATATAATTTTTTTATTCTGTTTTATTGTTTTTCTATGCTTTTCTTTTCTATTATTTTCTATTCTATAATAGTCTTTTCTATTCAAATTTGAATTCATTCTATACGAAATTCGGAACATGGCTGCTGAAGATCGAATTTCGTATAGAATGAATTTGAATTAGAATAGAAAAGATTTGAATAGAAAAGAATAGAAAAGAATAGACTAGAAATTTGAATATCATATAGAACTAAATTGAATTTGAATAGAAAAGATTAGAATAAAAAAGAAAATAATAGAAAAGAATAAACTAGAAAAACATATATTGTATTTTATTCTATTCTGTTCTATTGTTTTTCTATTCTATTCTTTTTTATTATTTTCTATTCTATTCTAATCTTTTCTATTCAAATTCAAAAGCATTCTATACGAAATTTGAATTTCTGAAAATTTCGAAAATCGAATTAGAATAGAAGAAAATAATAGAAAAGAATAGACTAGAAAAACAATAGAATTATGTATATATATATTTATATATATTTATATATATATATGTTCCAAAGGTTGCTGCACTTAAAAATGTGTTGCTTTATTCCATCAAATCTTTAGAAAAACATTACAAAGCAAGGAGTCATTCCAAACAACGGAAAATTTATATCAAATACTTACCGTAATTTTCCTTTCCTGATAGACTCCATGGCAGCATACGTGTGGGTAGGCTCCGCCTCCATAACTACCCAATAGGACCCCCTCTCCCATAAATCTTTGCTCTAGGCTGCTATCCATGTTCCGTAACTAGCCTACTCCAGACATTTTGTGAGGGACTCCTGCTGCCATCAGGAAAGGAAAATTACGGTAAGTATTTGATATAAATTTTCCGTTTTCCTGACAGGCTCCATGGCAGCATACGTGTGGGAAATAACTCGCCCAAAAATACACACGGGCGGGCAAAAATGGTTGAGCAAAGAAACCAAATTTATTTTACATTGTCAACCAACAATACTTGTAAACCAAAATTAATAGATGACAGAGCAGCAGGCTCAACACAATAATGAGAAACAAATGTGTTAATAGAAGACCAGGAAGCCGCTCTACAAATGATTTCAGGCGCAACATGCCGGGAAGCTGCCCACGAGGTCGAGATACTCCTGGTCGAATGAGCTGTCACTGCCTCTGGAGGAGCCAAGCCCTTTGCCTTGTATGCCCTCTGAATGGTCTGCACAATCCAAGAAGAAATTGATCTGACCGAAACTCGCATTCCTTTGTTTTTACCATGGAGAAGAACGAAAAGGAATTCCGTTTGTCTGAATGGAGCCGTGACCTCCAGATATTGCTTTAGAGTGTGGCCTACGTCAAGTGGATGAACATCCTGATCGTCCATTGTTCTGAAAGTAGGAAGTACAATCTCTTGATTTTCATGAAAGACTGAGGTCACTTTAGGGTTTGAACCAAGCATGGGAATCAACACTACCCTATCTGGAAAGAAGGTTAGGAAAGGTTCTTCTGAACCTAGATTTGTAATCTCTGACACTCTTTTAGCCGATGTCACAGCTACTAAGAAGGTGGTCTTGAGTGTGAGATCTCTCATGGAAAGAGGTTTGTCAGGATCTGATCCGAGATTGGAGAGAAAATCCAAGACAATAGGAAGGTCCCATTTGGGGAACCTGGGTCTTCTTTGAGGTTTAAGCCTGATAGCTCCTTTAAAAAATTGACGGACTAATGTGTGATTAGCCCAAGATACTCCTGTGAAGGCCGAGATGGCTGAAACTTGCACTCTTAGTGAGCTGACTGCTAAAGATAGGTCCAGCTCTGATTGGAGGAAACTTAGAATGTCCTGTACTGCTGGAGAATTACACGGATTTGACCGGAAGACATAAGATCAGAGAATTTAGACCATATCCGTTCGTATACTCTGTTCGTACTTCCCCTCCGGGCACTAAGAAGAGTTGGAATAGCTTCTTCCGGACAGCCTAGAGATTCAAGCCTTTCCCTCTCAAGAACCACACCCTGAGGTGTAGGCAAGATGGGCATGGGTGTAACGTCGAGCCTTGCGACAGCAGATCCGGCCTGAGAGGAAGGGGAACTGGGTCTTGATAACTCAGGAGTGATAACAGAGGAAACCACGGCCTGTTGGGCCAGAAAGGAATCACTGCAATGATCTCCACCTTCTCTGTTCTGAGCCTCCGGAGGAATTGCAGAATCACCGGTACCGGAGGGAAGGCATAAGCCTTCAGAAACTTCCAATGATCTGAGAGAGCATCTATCCCGTAAGCCTGAGGGTCTCTGAACCTTGAATAATATCTGGGCATTTTGTGATTGCATGGAGAAGCAAATAGATCGACCTCTGGAAGTACTCCCAGGGTCAGAAGCCACTCGAACACCTCTCTGTGGAGACCACTCGTTGTTGTCCATTTGCACTCTCGAGAGGAAGTCCGCCTGTACATTCTGGATCCCCGGAATGTATGGAAAGCAAAAATAAAATTTAAGTACAGCGCTACGTTTAGAAAGAAAGTGAAAAGCAGCCAACACACCTATAGACTCAAGGCAGAAAAAAACAAAAGAAACAAAAGTGTGGCGCTATATATCACATCCACAGCCATGTGTATTACAAAAAAGACATATAAAAATAGTGAATACTACCAAAAAATGTATGATCATAAAATGGATAGTGTCAAATAATTAATCAGTGTTGATCACATATAAAGTAAATACACAATAATGCTTAATCATCAGATGTGCCAGTGATTAGTAGAAACCCGTGCTGGTTCCATGAGCCAGACACCAAACATAATAAAACTTTAAAAGTCCATAAAAAATGTGTAGAAAAATAGTGAAGAAAACATCAGAGTTCAAAGGGGGTGATGCATGGCCAGATGGTATTCACAGAATTTTAGTCGCACCAAATCTGGCGAGTGGGCAGAAGTCGCACCAAAGTCGCACCAAAACTGGTGAGCGGGCAGCAGGGAAACCACAAGTGTGCATAGATTGTACATCAGTGCCAGGGCCAACACCAGGAGTAGAGGAGGCTTACCGGAGAAAATTGACCTGAAATGGCGTACGCCAGACAAGTCAAAAAAGCATAATAACCACTGGTTCTGGGAAATGCGTCTTGTCAGATGTCATCAACAGATGGTGGAAAGAAAAAGGGGGGGGTCCGCACGGCTTCCTCTCCCATAGGTAATCCAGCATAAGCCAAACGTGTAGTTTCATATGCCATGCAAGGAGCAAACAAAACTCACATAGCGTAATAACGTTTTAAAACACTAGTTTATTAAAATAAGAAAAGACAAACTCACATTTGGAAGAACGAAACAGAGCTCAAATAGCAAATAGTGGTGATCGTGAGGGGTCCACCCGACATGTTTCAGCTAAGGAGCCACCATCTGTTGATGACATCTGACAAGACGCGTTTCCCAGAACCAGTGGTTATTATGCTTTTTTGACTTGTCTGGCGTACGCCATTTCAGGTCAATTTTCTCCGGTAAGCCTCCTCTACTCCTGGTGTTGGCCCTGGCACTGATGTACAATCTATGCACACTTGTGGTTTCCCTTCTGCCCGCTCACCAGTTTTGGTGCGACTTTGGTGCGACTTCTGCTCACTCGCCAGATTTGGTGCGACTAAAATTCTGTGAATACCATCTGGCCATGCATCACCCCCTTTGAACTCTGATGTTTTCTTCACTATTTTTCTACACATTTTTTATGGACTTTTAAAGTTTTATTATGTTTGGTGTCTGGCTCATGGAACCAGCACGGGTTTCTACTAATCACTGGCGGCCCTCAGTTCCAGAATGTTGGAGACAATCCCTCGAGCAGGGAAAACACATTGGCCTTGCGCCACTTCTGAAAGGCAGTGAGCGCCCCAACCTTGATTGCTGGCATCCGAAGTTAACGTGACCCATGAGATGGGCATGATTGAATGGTGATTGTGCAGATTCTTCCCTTGAAGCCACCAAAGGAGAGACGTCCTCATGGATGACGTAAGGTGTATGCGCTGGACTTGGCTGGAAGAATCCCATTGTTGAAGGAACCCTTTTTGGAAGGGTCGTGTATGCCATTGGGCCCACTTCACCATAGGAATGGTAGCTGTCATTGTGCCAATTACTTTCAGGCATTGGAGAGCGGAGAGGTGAGACGACGCAAGGGCTGCGTGTATTCTGTCTCGAATCACTCCAATCTTCTCCTCTGGAAGGGAGATGGTGCCTTCCAATGTGTTGAAGTGAGCCCCTAGAAACACCAGAGATTGTGTTGGCTCGAAATGGCTATTCTCTAGATTCAGAAGCCACCCGAATTCCTGCAGGGTGGAGATGACTAAGCTCCTGTGCTCTAACAGTTGATCTTCGTTCTGAGCTAGGAGAAGTAGGTCGTCTAAATAGTGGTGGAGACGAACCCCCTTGATACGGAGTAGAGCCACAACCGACAACAGGACCTTTGAGAAGACCCGAGGTGACGTTGTTAGGCCAAAGGGTAGACATGTGAACTGCAGATGCTGAATGCCTACCGCAAAGCGGAGGAATTGTTGGAACTCTGTTGCCACTGGCACGTGAAAGTATGCATCTTTCAGATCGATTGAAATCATCCAATCTCCCAGATGTATTGATTATTGGATCGTAATTAAAGACTCCATTTTGAACTTTTCTTTTCGGATAAAGGAATTGAGATGTGTTAAATCTATTACTGGCCTCCATGTACCGTTTTTCTTCTGTATCATGAACAGAGGAGAATACATGCCTTTGCCTTGTTCGTTTTCTGGAACAGGGACGGCTGCTCCTTGATCCAATAAACAGCTCACGTAGGTTAATAGGACCTGCTTTTTCTCTTCTGAACCTGGAAGAGATGTGGGAACAAATCTGAGTCTTGGGGTATTGCTGAAAACCCACTTGTGACCGGAGGAGACTGTCTTGATGGTCCAGTAATCTCGGATTGAGGCTGCCCAGACATGCCCGAAGTGGCGAAGACGAGCCCCCACCTGGCATGCCTGAGCGGGCCCAATCTCAAAAGGACTTTGTGGCGTCCTGGTTGTCAGAGGAACCCCCTTTTGCGGGTTTCTTGAAAGAAGACTGCCTGGATTTCCAGGATCTAGAGAACTCGTGACCAGGTCTGTAGCTGCGCGCATCCCTAGCGCGATCAGAGTTTTGTCTTCTAGGAAAACTGCGTTTCTGATTTTGTAGATGTCTGTCTTGAGGGAGGAAACCAGACTTCCCACCTGTGGCTCGGGTTATGGCACTATCGAGCTTATTGCGGAACAATGAAGAACCTTCAAACGGAATTCGGCACCAAGCTTGCTTGGAAGCTGGATCCGCCAACCACGGATGGAGCCATAGGGCACGACGAGCTGAAACAGCTGCCAACATAACCAGGGACATCAGGCGGATGACATCAATAGATGCCTCCCCAAGAAAGGCTGATGCCAGCCTGATCTCTTGGATAGGAGAATCCTTAGCCGTTTCAGTAGAGATACCTCTTAAGAACTCATCCACATTATCAGACCAAGATTCCAAAGCTTTGGAGACTGCAGCTATCGCAAGTACTGGCTTACATGCCATTCCTGACGTCAGGTAGATCCTCTTTAAATCCGAATCAATTCGCCTTTCCAAAGGATCTTTAAAAGATACCGTGTCTTCCAAGGGAAGCGTTACATATCTTGCTAGTCTCATTAAAGCTGCATCCACTAATGGGGCTGATTCAAGGTATTTTACTTCCTCTTCCTTAAAAGGATATAGTTTCAAGACCTTTGACTGCATGGAACTTTTCTTGTCCATTTTGCTCCATTCCTCAGAAATGACTTCACCCAGCTCAGAGAGAAAAGGAAAATACTGTCGCTCCTTATTGAGCTGCTTGAAAAACTTCCTCTGTTTTGGGGGGGAAGTAACTGGATCTTCCCACTTCAGGGCCTCTTTAACTGCCTTCACCAAAGAAGGGACTAAAGCATACTCAAACCCCACGCCAGGATCTTCCAGATCCGATTCGCTGTCTGAAACAGGAGCAGAAGGGTGACTTGGCTGGGAAGATTCCCATGTCTCATGCACAGAACCTTCACCCACTGGAGGGCATAATGGGTCTGATGGGGAATCACGGGGCTGCTGGGCCTCTCTCTCCTGTAGAGATTCTTTCACAACCCGCCTCACCATAGATTCCAAACGCTGGTCTGCACCATCCCTCTCATCTGCAGCTTTAGAGAAGCAGTGATCACAGAGAGATTTATCTGTTGGAACAGGCATCCTACATCCCCAGCATGATTTTCCTGAACTCTCTCTAGAGTGAGATGAAGGTCAGATCTGGAAGGAGATCTATGATGGCTAGACCTGGAGGAAGATTGCCGATGGTGTGATTTTGATGATCCACTTCCTTTATGGGAACTACGGTGTGGATCAGACCTAGTAGGGCTGTGAGGAAAGAAACACAAAGAAGATAGAGAAAGAAATCAGCTGGTGTCCTAAAATCCTACTCTCAATCCTTGTACAGGCAGAAAAGCAAAACTGCAAACATACCTGCTACAAGCGGACTGGCCACTAGGGGGCAGTGAGGAGTCCATAGTATCAATTCAATAGGAAGCTGCAGAGACAGATTCACAGATTCAGCTGACTGACAACAGACCTCCACCCCAGACAATAGAGATTGTCTTACCTTGAACCGCCAAGATAGTAGCCCCGGGAAGTCGCCGTATCCCCCATGATCATTCCCAGGGCTCTGAAAGCTTTCCACAACTTTTAAAAGTGGCGCCCGTGACGTCATCGCCGACGTCAGACGCGAGACGCTCGCGCGCATGCGCAAACCAAGCCTCGGCTTCGTATTGGATCCGCACATGCGCAGAACGTACGCCGGTACCCGGAAGTCACAGAGAGAGCGGCTGCTGGAACGCAGAGAGCGTCAGCGCCAATCTAGGACACCAGGAAGCAGGAAAAAAACACACAGAGGTATGATACACATAAACACTGCTGCCATATGTGAATGAATGTAAAAACCTACCCCTCCACCTACGATCACCTGGGCCGAGGAACGACATCCATACACACACACACCGGACTTGGCAGCAGATAATGGTCGCCTGAAACATTAGGCAAACAGACCGTGCGCACATGGATGAACCGATCAATCTTCAGCGCTACTCTGCTATACACTCCATACCCTGCTTAACAGTCAGGGCCTATCGGAGGAATCTTTGGCACTCGGCATCATCGATCGTAGGGAGGTTTATCTTCAGGTAGGAGAACCAACACCTGGTCCTACGGAGGAGGACAAAAAAGGAACATGGATAGCAGCCTAGAGCAAAGATTTATGGGAGAGGGGGTCCTATTGGGTAGTTATGGAGGCGGAGCCTACCCACACGTATGCTGCCATGGAGCCTGTCAGGAAAAAATCATTACAATCATCTGTTCAGACAAAGATTACGTTTCAGGCTGATTTGTTCGCACCCTTCCTTAGATCAGTCAGAACACATGTGAACTTTATTTTTATATATACAAGGTCGGTGGGAGGACCTGTTTGCTGACACTAGATTGAAAGCTGTGTGTGGTTCTCCTCTACACTTCAATCTCTCTCTCTCTCTCTCTCTCTCTCTCTATCTCTCTCTCTCTCTAAATATATGTATTCTTATATATTTTTTTCTATTCTGTTCTATTGTTTCTATGCTATTTGTTTCTATTATTTTCTATTCTATTCTAATCTTTTCTATTTAAACTTGATTTCAGTCTATATGAAATTCGAATTTCGGAAGATGATATATATATATATATATATATATATATATATATATATATATATATATATATATATATATATATATATATATATATATATATATATATATATATATATGTATATATGTATATATATAAAATATTTTTTTTTCTATTCTGTTCCATTGTTTTTCTATGCTATTCTTTTCTATTCTAAACTTTTCTATTCGAATTTAAATTCATTCTAGACGAAATTCGAATTTCAGAAGATAGTTTCCGTATAGAAAGAATTCGAATTTGAATAGAAAAGATTAGAATAGAAAATAGACTAGAAAAACAATAGAACAGAATAGAATAAAATATATATATATATATATATATATATATATATATATATATATATATATACACTATGTGTTATTCTATTCTGTTCTATTGTTTTTTTAGTCTATTTTCTACTCTATTCTAAACTTTTCTATTCAAATTCGAATTCATTTTATGCGAAATTTCTATTTTATTCTAATTTTTTCTATTTGAAAGCAAATTCAATCTATACGAACTTGGAATTTCGGAAAATGGTTATATAGAAATAGAATGAAATCGAATTCTAATAGAAAAGACTAGAATAGAAAAAAACAATAGAACAGAATAGGAAAAAAAAAAAATATATATATATATATATATATATATATATATATATATATATATATATAAAAAATCTTCCGGAATTGGAATTTGGTACAGAATAAATTTGAATTTGAATAGAAAAGATTAGAATAGAATATATTATATTTTTTTCTATTCTGTTCTATTGTTTTTCCATGCTATTCTTATTTTCTATTCTATTCAACTCTTTTCTATTGGAATTCGATTTCATTCTATATGAAATTCGAATTTCGAAAAAATGGTTATATATAGTTTACTTTTTCAAATTCGGTCAAATGTTTTTGACTGCGGTGGAATTTTTTCGAATTTGATAGTTTTTTTTCGAATTCGGTAGAATTTTTTTGAATTTGATAGTTTTTTTCGAATGCAGTAGAATTTTTTTCCAATTTGATAGTTTTTTCGAATGCAGTCGAATTTTTTCGAATTCGAATACGAAACTAAACGAATCCCGAAAACGAATGTAACGAATGCAACTAATTTAACTAAACGAATTTAGTTAAATAATGAATCAAAACTAAACTAAACTAAACGATTTTTTTCATCCTGCACATGTCTAATAATCAACATATTGATCCCGAACTTGACGGGCGCTTTGGGTGGCCAAGCCAGTACGGCCAGTATCCAGGCTCATCAGAGGATTCTCTATAAGTCCGGCCTCAGGCCCAAGTGATGCAATATAATTGCTGGAATGTTTGTTTAAATAATTGTGCAGGACAAGGTGATTTAGTTTGTATTCCGCCATGTGGATAGCTGTCTGAAACAGGCGGAACCGGCTGGCCATGATCCTGAAGGCATTCTCCACAACACTTCTCGCTCTGGCCAGCCGTAAGTTACATACCCTCCTCTCCGGGGTGAGGGTCCTTTGGGGGAATGGCCTCATCATGTGCTCGCCCAGACCAAAGGCTTCATCTGCAATGAAAACAAAGGGGAGTCCTTCCACATTATCTGCATCAGGTGGCAATCCTAGGCCACCACTCTGGAGACGCTGGTAGAACTCCGTCTGGGCGAAGACTCCTCCATCCGACATCCGGCCACGTCCACATACAGAAATTCATATTGTGCCGACACCACCGCCATTAAGACAATACTATGAAACCCCTTATAATTAAAATAGTATGACCCTGAATTGGGTGGTGGCACAATGTGGACGTGTTTCCCATCTATAGCCCCTCCAAAGTTGGGAAAGTCCCAACGGGTGGCAAAATGGGATGCCACAGTCTGCCATTCCTGTGGCGTTGAAGGAAACTGGGGAGTCAAACAAGAAAAAAAAATATAAGTACTTTTGTACATAACATTGAAAGCACATTACACAAAAAACACTCTTGCCCAGCATCAGTATAACATTAATTGTAATAAGTATTATTTAAAGACTAAAATATAAGGCCCACTTATCAGATTCATCACCCCCTCTGATGGCACATTGCTAAATTTTAGGGGGGGAGGGGATTGTAAGTCAATTTAAGGACACTAAGGACCCATTGCAGACATTTTAGGGGGGGATTGTAAATCAATTTAAAGTGGAGTTCCACCCCCTCAAAAAAAAATAGTATTGTGCTTAAAAAAAAATAAAAAAAAAACATTTGGAGAAATTTTTTTTTTACTCACCTCTAAATGCCTGGCGCAGGAAAGGAGATCGGCTCTCCACCCTCCCTCTTGTCAATCATCTGGGACACGTGACCGTTTCCAGATGATTGCGGGGCCAGTGACAGCGCGCGGCTCACGCATACGCAGTGGGTGCCCGGCTTTGAAGCCACAGCCGGGTGCCCACAGTTAAAATGCCGGCGGAGGGAGGGACGAGCGGTTCTTTGATCCTCCTGCATCGCTGGACCCTGGAACAGGTAAGTGTCCAATTAAAAGTAAGCAGCTGCAGTATTTGTAGCTGCTGACTTTTATTTTATTTTTTTTTAATGGGAACCCCGCTTTAAGGACACACAGACCATTCGCAGACATTTTAGGGGGGGATTGTAAATCAATTTAAGGACACACGGACCATTTGCAGACATTTTAGGGGGATGGGATTGTAAATCAATTTAAGGACACACAGACCATTTGCAGACATTTTAGGGGGGATTGTAAATCAATTTAAGGACACACAGACCATTTGCAGACATTTTGGGGGTTGGGTTGTAATCAATTTAAGGACACACAGACCATTTGCAGACATTTTAGGGGGGAGGGGATTGTAAATCAATTTAAGGACACACAGACCATTTGCTGACATTTTAGGGGGGGGGGGGAATTCTAAATCAATTTAAGGACACACAGACCATTTGCTGACATTTTAGGGGGGAGGGGATTCTAAATCAATTTAAGGACACACAGACCATTTGCTGACATTTTAGAGTAAAGCAATACAATGGAGCTGACAAAATACATTGTTAAGTGACTACACTAGGTGGATATGGGCACAGCATAGCATGCTGGGTAGGTTAGTGAATGCTAATATGCATGCAGTACAAAAAAGATCATTAAAATATTACAGCATGCATGAGGACAAAGGGGACATTCACACTATATTGCAATCATGGTAATTAGTGTTTGAGTAAAGAAATACATTACATTAACAAACATTAAATACAATAAAATGTGATGTTAAAGGATAAAAATTCTTACCTTAATATAGTCCATCTGCAGGACCTGGATGATGGCAGAACAGTTCTCTGGGATAATGATCCCCAGAGCCTGGGGGGAGATGCCCATCGAGAACTTAAGGTCCTGCAGGCCTCTCCCCGTCGCCAAGTACCACAACGTGGTGACTAGCCTCTGCTCCGCAGTGATGGCTTGTCTCATGCAGATAGCCTGCCTGCTGATATAAGGGTCAGCAAAGCCAACAAACGGTCAAAAACAGGGTCCGTCATCTGGAGAAAATTCCTGAAATCCTCAGGGTTATTCTCAAGGATTTCACGGAGCAAAGGCATGTGACAGAATTGGTCACGCTGAAGCAACCAATTCTTCATCCATGAACTCCTCCTCATGGACGGGGCTTGGGCTGAAGAATGAACTACAGCACCAAGCACATACAATGCACAAGCTCTACGACGAGTACGTACATGCAACATGGCTTCAAAATGGTTGGTTGATCAGAACGAACCTAACAGAACGCACTGAAGAACAGCAAGGTCTGTAAAGAGCGAGCTGAAAATCAGCAATGAGCGGACAATAACACACTGATAAATCAATGAGAACTGACTACACGCACTGAAAAGCAGATACAAACCTCACAAGCACAAACTGAACAACAGTTAAATGATCTGAAAAATACGAGTCTCACAAACACGAATCGTCTCTCACCAAACTTCTACTAACACGAGATAAACATGAGATTAGCAGAAGGTGGCACACGAGCTATTGAACTTCCGTTTTATAGTTTCATCGGACCTGGTGTACGTCACCATGTACTAGACGGTTGGACTTTTGTGTGAACGTTTGTGTGTGCAAGTCCGTTAGTTCAAAAGTCCGTCGGAAGTCCGTGAAAAGTCTGACGAAAGTCCGTCTGACTTTTGTTGCCAAAAAGTCCGCTCGTATGTACGCAGCATATGACTGAGGTCTGAGCAGTCAAAGGCCGCTGATTGCTCAGTTCTCAGTCTTCAGTGAGCAGAGAGCTGGTGACTGAAAGCCTGCTCTGCCCTCTGCTTTGTCCCTCCAGGACTAAGTGGAGCGCCAGGCTGTGGAGGGAGCAAAAGCAGCTGGTTCATTCTCCCAGCAGCTCGCTGAGAAGCTGAGTCAGCTGCCAGGCCTTTATAGTCAGAATCTTTCCAGAGCCTGGACCAACTGAGTGACATCAGCCGACAGTGGGCTTTAGCCCGCTTTTGGCTGAAAACGAGTCACAGGAGTGCAGAATTACCTGCACTCTTGTGAGCCATAGGAGAAGTAGGGCCAAAAAATCTTTGGTCATACTTCTCATTTAGGGCAGCACTCTAAACTTAGAAGTGGTCGGTACTTGCACAGTTAACTCTTTGTAATCCATGGCCATATTTCTCACACTGTTAACACTAAGCACTTTGGAAACACTTCTGTTCGAGAACGCCACTCCCCAAGTGCGCAGCATTTCTGAGACGGTACCATGGAGCATGTATCAGTCTCCGTTCAGCAGTCCCATCACCTCACCTACAGTGACAATGTCCTGAATGTTGCTATTGGACACAGAGAACACACTTTCTCCATAACTTCATGCTTGTTCTCCTTCCGGGAGACCCTCTACATCTCTCTCTTCATGACTCCGGGCTGGGTCCATAGGTACTCTGTGCTGTGGAGTCAGTCCCAGTATGTGGGGAACTGGTGCTAGTGAAGGGGCCAAGCATAACACCCCTTCACTATGAGAAAAACTGTGACCTTTGCTATGTCACCCGTTTCCTGTCTGGTTGGCTTCTTTAGCAAGTGACACAAGTACAGAAGTCATCAGCAATGGTAATACAGCTCCCTCTGGAAAGCATTATGCTCATTAGACATCTGTACCATATCTTCAGTCCCCTTGTTGCAAACCTGTTCTTTTAAAATTACATGCATGCACCCCATGCACAGTAGAGACTTTAGACCAGGTAATTCAGATGAACAAATAAAGATCTTTTACTGATGTAGTTGGAAATAACAAATAACAGTTCTCAAAAACATCTTCCACACACTTTCCTATATGAAGCTAGTGCCCCATAAATTGGATGTACCTTAGGTAGATGGATGGCTACATCCTTACAGTGTCCTTCTCAAGGCAAGAATCCATAATAGGCAGTTATCCACAAGAGGCAGCAATAGTCTCTTAGAGTCCATGATTTGACAGTTATCCATAAATGCTGTAAAGTCCATAACTGCCAGCTATAACTTCATGAGGGTCTACAGGCTGCAGACCCCCTGGAAACTGACTTGGGCTCCAAAAACCACTCCCTGGCAGAGTAACAGCTACATATTGGCAGTCTTTCCCCAACCAACCTCTCGGCACTTAGTGAGCCCTATATACCATATATGGTATGACCTGCAGGGGGTGGTAACCTTCTGAAAAAGAGTGGGAAAAGCGTTAGCCCTTCCTTCTCAGTAGGGATGAGCCGAACACCCCCCCCGGTTTGGTTCGCACCAGAACCTGCGAACGGACCGAAAGTTTGCACGAATGTTAGAACCCCATTGACGTCTATGGGACTTGAACATTCGAAATCAAAAGTGCTCATTTTAAAGGCTAATTTGCATGGTATTGTCCTAAAAAGGGTTTGGGGACCCGGGTCCTACCCCAGGTGACATGTATCAATGCAAAAAAAACTTTTGAAATGGCCGTTTTTTCGGGAGCAGTGATTTTAATGATGCTTAAAGTAAAAAAAAAAAGTGAAATATTCCTTTAAATATCGTACCTGGGGGGTGTCTATAGTATGCCTGTAAAGTGGCGCGTGTTTCCCGTGTTTAGAACAGTCCCTGCACCAAATGTCATTTTTAAAAGAAAAAATCTCATTAAAAACTGCTTGCGGGTTTAATGTAATATCGGGTCCTGGCAATATGGATGAAAATCAGTGAGACAAATGTCATGGGTACCCCCCAGTCCATTACCAGGCCCTTTGGGTCTTGTATGGATATTAAGGGGAACCCCGCACCCAAATTAAAATAAGGAAAGCTGTGGGGCTACCAGGCCCTATATACTCTGAACAGCAGTATACAGGCGGTGCAAACAAGACAGGGACTGTAGGTTTGTTGTTAAGTAGAATCTGTTTGTCATTTTGAACAGGTACATTTTTAACGTGTTTAGCTCCAGCCAAAAAATCTTTTTTAAGCTTTTTGGAAAACATGGGGAAGGGTTATCACCCCTGTGACATTTGTTTTGCTGTCTTTCCTCCTCTTTAGAAGATTTCACCTCACTTTTTGTCCCAATGACAAATGTTTTTTGAAAATTTGGGTTTTTTTGTGGAACAAGGATTGGAAAGCATCAGTGGAAAGGAGAAATGTTTTTCCCATATTAACTCTTACAGGAGAGAATTTCCCTTCCTAGGGGTAGATTTCATTTCACTTCCTGTTGTCTCCTTCCGTTTGCAAGTAGGAGTCGTTTGTAAGTTAGATGTTTGAAAGTAGGGGCCTGCCCTATATACTCAGCAGAAATTTGGCCCTTAGGTGTTGTTGTGGCCACAACAACGTAAGCCCTCACAGTGCCCTGCTGTAAAATATTAGATCAAGAATTGTAATTACATGCCCCTGTTGAACAGGGGCAGAAAAACTGGGCCTTTGGTGGTGGTGGTGCTGGTGCCACAACACTGTAAGTCCTCACTCGCTCTTGGTGGGTGCAGAAATGGGCCCTGCTGTGAAATATTAGATCAAGAATTGTAATTGCATGCCCCTGTTGAACAGGGGCAGAAAAACTGGGCCTTTGGTGGTGGTGGTGCTGGTGCCACAACACTGCAACCCCTCACAGACACTCTAGTTGGAACGCAGGAACGAGCCCTGCTGCAAAGTATTGCATCAAAAATTGTAATTACACGCCCCTGTTAAACAGGGGCAGAAAAATTGGGCCTTAGGCACTGGTGCTGGTGCCACAACACTGCAACCCCTCACAGACACTCTAGTTGGAACACAGGAACGAGCCCTGCTGCAAAGTATTGCAACAAAAATTGTAATTACACGCCTCCTGTTAAACAGGGGCTGAAAAATTGTGCCTTAGGCACTGGTGGTGGCGCCCAGAACCAAAAATGTTCTTTCAAGCTATCAGCGTGATGATTGAGGAGGAAGAGGATAATTACTCAGGGATAGTCACTCAACATCAGCATAGGCAGTCTTTGAAGGGATCTGAGATTTAAAAAAAAATTATTCAGTTACATCAGCATCAGGGGCTTGGTAGCTGGTGGTGATCCAAGACTGATTCATTTTTATGAAGGTCAGTCGATCGACCGAGTCGGTGGACAGACGCACCCTGTGATCGGTTACCATGCCTCCAGCAGCACTGAATGTGCGTTCCGAAAGAACGCTGGATGCAGGACAGGCCAGTAGCTCAATTGCATACTGTGCAAGCTCTGGCCAGTGATCCATCCTCAAGACCCAGTAACCCAGAGGATTTTCGGTGGGAAAGGTGTCCAAGTCTGATCTTGCCCCTAGGTATTCCTGCACCATGTAAAACAGACGCTGGCGATGGTTGCTGGAACCGATCATACCTTGGGGCTGCGGACCAAAAAATTGTCTGAACGCATCGGTCAGACGGCCACCTTCTCCACCGCTCTTTCTTTGACTGACCGAAGCCTCAGCAACACGTTGTCCAGAAACAGGAGTTTGTAACCTCCCAGTCTCTGGGAACGCGTTGCACAGACCTTTCTGCAAGGCCTCCCGAAGATGTTTCATCCTCTGCTCCCTCTGCAATGGCAAGATAAGGTCCGTAACCTTACCCTTTTAACGTGGATCAAGGAGGGTTGCCAGCCAGTATTGGTCCTTCTCCTTGATACCATGAATAAGAGGATCCTTACGCAGGCTTTGCAGGATCAGGGAGGCCATGCAGCGTAGGTTTGCTGAGGCATTCGGTCCGGAGTCCTCTGGGTCACTAAGGACGACATGGTCCGCAGCCACCTCCTCCCAGCCACGTACAAGTCCAAGTGTTTCGTGGGACTGATCCCTTAAAGACTGCTGCTGATGCTGAGTGCCAGGCTCCACCTCCATACTGACACAATCTTCCTCCTCCTCCTCCTCCTCCTCGTCCTCTTCCTGTGTGATCGGCAGGCACGCAGGAACACTGTCTGGATAAAGGGGGCCTTAAGAGCTAAGGAAGTCCTCCTCTTCCTGCCTCTGTTCTGCCTCAAGTGCCCTGTCCATTATTCCACGTAGCGTGTGCTCCAACAGGTGGACAAGGGGGACAGTGTCACTGATGCATGCACTGTCACTGCTCACCATCCTCGTGGCCTCCTCAAATGGTGACAGGACAGTGCATGCATCCGTGATCATGGCCCACTGGCGTGGAGAAAAAAAAGCTCCCCTGACCCAGTCCTGGTGCCATAGTCACACAGGTACTCATTGATGGCCCTCTGCTGCGTGTGAAGCCGCTGCAGCATGGCCAACGTTGAGTTCCACCTGGTGGGCATGTCACAGATTAGGCGGTTCTTGGGCAGGTTAAACTCCTTTTGGAGGTCCGTCAGCCGAGCACTGGCATTATATGACCGGCGGAAATGCACACAGACTTTCCTGGCCTGCCTCAGGACATCCTGTAAGCCCGGGTACCTGTCCAAGAACCGCTGCACCACCAAGTTAAGGACGTGAGCCAAACAGGGCACATGGGTCATTTGTCCCTGTCGGAGGGCAGAGAGGAGGTTGGTGCCATTGTCGCAAACCACCATTCCTGCCTTAAGTTGGCGTGGCGTCAACCACCTCTGAACCTGCCCCTGCAGAGCTGACAGAACCTCTGCCCCAGTGTGACTCCTGTCCCCCAAGCACACCAGCTCAAGCACCGCATGGCATCTTTTGGCCTGCGTACTTGCGTAGCCCCTTGAACGGCTACGGAGCACCGCTGGTTCCGAGGACAAAGCACAGGAAGAGGCCATGGAGGAAGAAGAAGAGGAGGGGGTGGAGGAGAGAGGTGTGTCACAATCATTAGCATTTTGGAGGCATGGTGGCGGAACAACCTCCAACACTACTGCACCTTGTCCTGCATCCTTCCCAGCTGCCAGCAGAGTCACCCAATGCGCCGTGAAACTTAGGTAACGTCCCTGTCCATGCCTGCTGGACCATGAGTCAGCGGTAATATGCACCCTACCGCTGACCGCCCTGTCCAGCGAGGCATGGACATTGCCTTCCACATGCCGGTAGAGAGCCGGAATCGCCTTCCGTGAGAAAAAGTGGCGTTTGGGTACCTGCCACTGAGGAACCGCACATTCCAAAAACTCACGGAAGGGGGTAGAGTCTACTAACTGAAAAGGCAGCAGTGCTAGCAATTTTGCCAAGCTAGCATTCAACCGCTGGGCATGTGGATGGCTGGGAGCAAACTTCTTTCGGCGGTGCAGCAGCTGGGGCAGGGAAATTTGCCTGGTACAATCTGACGTCGGTGTACCAAAAGCAGATTGCCCACAAGTACTTGGCTGTGACACACCTAATTCTACACCCTCATTCCTCTCAGTGCAGGTCTCAGAGAGAACTGAAGGTCTAGTGGGGTTGGAAATCTCAGCTGATGAGGAGCAAGGAGAAGTCCTCTTTGTTCTTTGGTGTGGGTCTTTTAGATACACTTGCCAACGAACTGCATGGCAGGTCAACATATGTCTGGTCAAGCATGTGGTACCCAAGCGGGAGATGTTTTGGCCACGCGAGATACGCTTGAGACATATGTTGCAAATAGCAGCGGTGCGATCTGATGCACTCGTCTCAAAAAAGGCCCACACCAAAGAACTTTTTGAATAACGCACAGAGACTGCAGCACCCTGCACATGTGGAGCTTTGGGGTGTGATGCAGTCAATGTGCTGCCCTTAGGCTGGCCCCTGGAGGGCATCCTGCCTCGTTGGTGATGTGCTGCCTCCTCCTCCTCCTCTCTCCTATCAGGCACCCACGTTGAGTCAGTGACCTCATCATCCCCTCCCTCCTCATCACTGGAGCAAACCTGGCAGTATGCTGCAGCAGGGGGAGCATGACTGCCAGATTGCTGTCCTTCTTGGGCACCCCCTCTGTCTGTGCTCATGTTACTGCCTTCATCAAGCTCAGTATCATCATCAGAGCCTTCCAAACGCTGGGCATCCTCCTGGAGCATGTACCCAACACTGTGGTCAAACAGTTCGAGGGACTCCTCGAACTGGTGGGGCTAGGGAAGGAGTCACT
This sequence comes from Lithobates clamitans, assembly GCA_037952925.1. Lineage (NCBI taxonomy): Eukaryota > Metazoa > Chordata > Amphibia > Anura > Ranidae > Lithobates > Lithobates clamitans. Next base: position 1,031,389 of record JBBGZY010001958.1, on the reverse strand, counting down.
GATGACATTGAGCCGAGGGAAGAGGCCGCTGCTTTGCCAAAGTACCCTGGGCATGGGTGAGAGAGGATGAGGAGGATGAGGACGGCTTGGTCATCCACTCAACCAAGTCTTCCGCATGTTGCCGAAAAAAAGCCCAAGCGTGTCCCACGGCCATGTGCTGATGAGGATGCACCGTCTCCATGACCAGCACTAGACACAGAGCCTGCTTGCTCTCTCTTATTGGCTTGTGACTGTCTGCCTCTCCTTCTTGGCCTTCCAGACATACTAATGGCCTACTAATAGCTGCACTAAGCTGAGATATGTATATATATATATATATATATATATATACTGATACTGCAGCTAGCAAAATCAACTGCCTGCCTGTAGTATGAGAACACCACCAACCTTCTACAGGTAGCTTTAGCTGAACACTGTGAGGTGGACGCACCCCACTAACTTGTAGGTTTATCTGAACACTGTGAGCAGGACGCACTGCACTAACTGTAAATAGTCTAGCTGCCTGACTGTGGTACTAATAGGATCAAAAGAACACCAGTAATTTTCTTCAGGTAGCTGTATATACTGTAACAAGACAAGCCTGCCTGTCAGTAAGAAGATAACAGGAACGGATCTAGCTGAGCACTGTGAGCAGGACGCACTGCACTAACTTGTAGGTTTAGCTGAACACTGTGAGGTGGACGCACCACACTAACTTGTAGGTTTAGCTGAACACTGTGAGAAGGACACACCCCATTAACTTGTAGGTTTAGCTGAACACTGTGAGCAGGACGCACTGCACTAACTGTAAATAGTCTAGCTGCCTGACTGTGGTACTAATAGGATCAAAGGGACACCAGTAATTTTCTTCAGGTAGCTGTATATACTGTAACAAGACAAGCCTGCCTGTCAGTAAGAAGATAACAGGAACAGATCTAGCTGAATACTGTGAGCAGGACGCACTGCACTAACTGTAAATAGTCTAGCTGCCTGACTGTGGTACTAATAGGATCAAAGGGACACCAGTAATTTTCTTCAGGTAGCTGTAAATACTGTAACAAGACAAGCCTGCCTGTCAGTAGGAAGATAACAAGAACGGATCTAGCTAAACTGAATACAGTGTATATTGTAATAGTGAGAGTCCCTGTCACTATGAAAATGGGGTTAAAGTGGACACAGGGTATGCACATTTGCTTGGGGCAAGGCTTCAGAGCATAAATGTGGACTGGAGAAAAATGCTTTCGCAGCTTTCTCCAGATTTTGAGATCCACCAGCATATTGACTGGTCAGGTGTGTGTTGGGCTATCTGTAGACACCTGACCATAGTTCTGGGCTCCACCCTCCCGAGGAGTCCAGGCAAGCAAGGGAGAAGTGTGCATGTCTGCACAGGTCTGTCAGAGTAGACAGAGGGCTCAAGCCTATGGGCTGGAAAAGGAAGCTGGAAAAGAGTGCTGAGGTACTGGTTTTACAGGAACTCTGTTATAGAGCCGAGAGGGCTGAAGCATAAGTCTGAGCAGCAGTGCTGCTAAAGAGAGCCAGGTGGCTTGGTATTTTTGATTGAACTTACATTGTTGCTGTGGAAAGCTGAAACCCCTGTGTGGGCAACACTTCTGTTATCAGACATTTTCTTTCTTTAATAAAAAGTGGCAAGCCCTTAAAACTGCGTATCTGGCGTGAACCCAGCTCACTGGTAAGCTCTACCTTTAAGCTAAACCAACCCCCGATGTTACAATATATATATATATATGCAACACCTGGGATGCATATATATACACAATACACTGTAAGTGCAGCTAACTGACTGACTGTTCTGCCTAATCTATCTAACTCAAATCAAATGTCATTGTCTGTCTGTCTGTCTGTCTGTCTGTCTCTCTCTTAATGAACGCCGGAACACACACTACACAGGGCCGCCGTGCAGGAGGCCTTATACAGTGTGGGGCGTGTACTAAATCCCCTGAGCCATAATTGGCCAAAGCCTCCTTGGCTTTGGCCAATTACGGCTCTCTGTTCAGGCGGCGCTGTGATTGGCCAAGCATGCGGGTCATAGTGCATGTTTGGCCAATCATCAGCCAGCAATGCACTGCGATGCCGCAGTGAATTATGGGCCGTGACGCGCCACACGAATTTGGCGCGAACGGCCCATATCGTTCGCACTTCGGCGAACGACCGAACAGCCGATATTCGAGTCGAACATGGGTTCGACTCGAACACGAAGCTCATCCCTACTTCTCAGACACCATCCGCAGGTCAACCTGAGGACACAGTATAGCATTATGACATTGTAACAGTTTGCACCTGGCTGACATACAGCAATTAACTTGAGGGCATGAACACAGCAAAAAATAAATTATTAACCTTTCAAAACTCTCTTGGATTCTTGGATCTAAATTCTGCTGAATACCACACCTCTCTGTAACAGACTTCAAAACTTGGAGCTAGCAAGCAGCGAGGAAGCCTTCTATCCCTACTTTTGACCTCTGTGTATATCACACGACAGAGTTACTAGGAAAGTCTGAGATTAAAGGCCTCCTTGCCTTTCTGGCACTGCGCTGGTCTGAGGTTTGGATTTGCTAGTGAAGCGAGGGTCGGCAGCAGCATCCATGTACTGACTGTCCCTGACCTAAGGTCTAAAGTATGTATGTGCTGTGGGGGATTAGCTCAAATGGGGATTACCTTCCTTGGGAAAAAGGCAGTCAAGACGGCAGATCTTTCTTAAAATCTGGCTTATAGCCAGTTTTATTTAAAAGGTTGCATGGAAATCAAACAAAATAGATAATAAACCCTTGCCATCCAACCACTAACTAAACAGAAGAGATTCTTAACTCACAGGAGAAGGGCTTCTCCCAATCACCAACAAAACAAAGGTGGTGTAAACCTTTTTCTTTCTCTCACAAAGCAATCTCCACATCAATAGCTCTCTTGGGTCTGAGTCTCAGGCCGAGAGCAACCTCTTGCTCCAGTTCTGCTTTATTTATATAACTTGCTGGTACTCACTAGGGATGAGCTTCGTGTTCAAGTCGAACCCATGTTCGACTCGAACATCGTGTGTTCCGTCGTTCGCCGAATTACGAATTATATGGGCCGTTCGCGCCAAGTTTGAGTGGCGCATCATGGCCCATAATTCACTGCGGCATCACAGTGCATTGCTGGCTGATGATTGGTCAAGCATGCACTATGACCCGCATGCTTGTCCAATCATAGGGCCATCTGAACAGAGAGCCGTAATTGGCCAAAGCCAAGGAGGCTTTGGCCAATTATGGCTCAGGGGGTTAGTACACGCCCCACACTATATAAGGCTGCCAGCACGGCGGCCCTGTGTAATGTGTTCCAGCGTTCAGAGATAGAGAGATAGACAGAGAGAGACAGACAGTGTCATTTGATTTAAGTTAGATAGAGTACAGTATAGGTGCTTGTGTAGGCTCATGGAAGTATTTCCAGCTACTGTACTGTGTACCCTGCACAGTCTGACCTAGAGTATAGCAACCTGCAGCCAAGTGCTTGTGTAGGCTCATTGAAGTATTTCCAGCTACTGTACTGTTTACCCTACACAGTCTGAACTACAGTATGGCAACCTGCAGCCAGGTGCTTGTGTAGGCTCATAGACATATTTACAGCTACTGTACTGTTTACCCTGTGCAGCCTGACCTAAAGTTTAGCAACCTGCAGCCATGTGCTTGTGTAGGCTCATTGAAGTATTTCCAGCTACTGTACTGTGTACCCTGCACAGTCTTGCCTACAGTATAGCAACCTGCAGCCAGATGCTTGTGTAGGCTCATTGAAGTATTTCCAGCTACTGTACTGTGTACCTTGCACAGTCTGACCTACAGTATAGCAACCTGCAGCCAGGTGCTTGTGTAGGCTCATTCAAGTATTTCCAGCTACTGTACTGTGTACCCTGCACAGTCTGACCTACAGTATAGCAACCTGCAGCCAGGTGCTTGTGTAGGCTCATTGAAGTATTTCCAGTTACTGTTAAAAAAATGAATAAAAACCAAGCGCTGATGTGGATAGATATGTGTGATATAAATAAATTGTGCTTAAAAATATATATATACCAATATAGTTAGTGCTATGAAAAAATCAGTAAATTAAAGCTGCTATCAATATAGGGTGATCAGATAACCAAACAAATAGTACTAAGTATAAAATTGATGCGCTTTAAATAAATAGTGCACAATATGCTGCTGCGACTAAGCTTAAATCCAGGAATAAAAAATGCATACATGTGAATAAAATAAATTAATAATTATGGTGCTAATACATGTGTTAAAATTGCCAAAATAAATCTTCAAATTGGTGATGTGACGGTGAGTATAAATAAAATAATAATGACACTCTGAGTACAATGTCCAGGCAGAGATAAATAGTGGGAGAAAGTAAAAATAATTAAACAGTTCCTTCCCTTAATCCAGATTGATTGACTCACTGGGTTAGATCGTTTGTACCAGAATATTTAGTTTTTCTTGCATCCCACTTCAGCAATTACACTGCTGGTGATTCGGCTCTCAGGATAAAGGTTTTATGCAAAGAAAGGAAAGAAAAAATAGATCATTGTGCAGTGAACTTACTAGATAGTACATAAGCAAAACAGGGACAAGAGATACACTCACAAACTCCCGGTCTATTAGAAGCATTCAAATAAGCAGATTGCAGTCAGCCGCTGTAGACGAGGTTTCCCATAGAGAAACAGCTGCTGTTAACCTTCAGGTGTATTGCAGCACTGAACGTCCTAAGCTCCTCCCACGCGTTACATCACTGACACGTGACTTTTTCAAGGATAAACCCAGGAAGCCATGGCCTCTGTATTTAAGTCCTATGGCATTGTGGTTACCATGGAGACAGCGCTGTGTTCATTGGATCATCATACTGCTTTCTGCTACTAATGACATGTAAATATTTTGGCTTAAGCCTTATTTAATTGTTTTACAAATTATTAAAAGGGGAACATATATTTATAAATACAGGTTTGCAAACAAATATAGAACACTTCCAGATAAAAAATAAGAACATAAAAATGGACCTAATTATTGTGGTCACGAAACTCCCTCCAGTGGTAAATAGTGTTACTACACATTCAATGTTAACACCTCAGATCGCATGTCATTACATACTGCGATAGATAGCAAAATCACTAATATGTATGTGTACTTCCGCAAGTAAAATACCAATTGATCCATATCGTATAGTTACTAGCAACATATTGGATAGGCCCGTATTACACTCACATCCACTAGTGAAAATTATATAAAAAATATAAAAAAAAAAAATTTAAATAAAAGATTAAGGTTACATTGTTGCACCACTAGTTCGCCATTGCAACAATGTTTCAAAAAAATTTATATTGAAAAATTAAATTAAAATACTAAATAAATTGATATACATAACTGACTAGATGCACAACCCAAATATTTGATACTATACACTCATTTAAAGTAAAATCAAATATATGATCCCTATGATATTAAAAAATATATAATAAAAATTAATTTTATTTAAAATAAATACTAAAATATAGACTATCGTTATTATGATATTAAGTGTAAAGAGACAATAAATTTACGTACCAATTAATAAAATATAAATTAAAATTTAAAAATCTAAAATTTAATATATATGTAATAAATGTTTAAAATTAATAAGGCATGTCTTGAGAGTATCACGGAGTATTAAAAATCTGATATGAAGCAATTAAGATCAAATTCTATGTTTAGGCCATTTGGCGCAAGAGTCCCCATCTGGAATATCCATTTAGACTCGCTTTTACTGAGTTCCCTTATCTTATTTGAGCCTCTCCAATGTGGCTTGTATTTCTGAATCGCCCAAAATTTCAACTGTTTGGGGTCACTATTGTGGTGCATAGCAAAATGTCTGGAGACATTATGCTTAGGGAAAGATTTTTTGATGTTCTGGATATGTTCCCTTATGCGTTTCCACATAGGCCTCTTGGTTCTACCAATATATTGTAGTGAGCATGAGCATTGCAAAACATATACTACTCCTTCCGTCCTGCACGATATAAAGTCCTTAATAGTATGTTCATTGCCAGTACTTGTTGCTGTGAATTTGTTACACTTTTGCCCATTTTGTTGGGTATTGATGCAAGCGTAACATCTTTTACAGGGGAAGAACCCTTTCCCCTGGAAAAAGGATAATTCCCTCAATCTTTTGGGGGGTTCAGGGACGTTTTTGGCAATTAGATCCCTTAATGTGGGGACTCGCCTATTAATGAAGCGAGGCTTATCCGGTAGGATGTTGCAGAAAGTTTTATCTGATTTTAAAAGAGGCCAATGTTTTCTGATGATTCTTTCCATTTTCTTATGTTGAATGCTGTAGTTCAGTATCAGTGGTATATCGTTATTATCTTTATTATCTTTGATTTTATCCTGGATCAGAACCTCCGTTGGGGTTTGATTAATCTCCTTGATTTTTTCTGCTATGAATTCCTTGCTATATCCTTTGTCTTCAAACTTTTGTCCCATCAATTGTGCCTGTTTCAGATATTCATTTTTATCTGAGCAATTTCTTCTTAGCCGTATGAATTGCCCCTTGGGAATATTGATAAGCCATGGTTCGTGGTGACAACTGTTCACTGGTATGTAGCTATTTCTTTCCACTGTTTTAAAATAGGTTCTAGTACTAATGGAATTGTTTACTAGCTGTATTTCTAAATCTAAGAAGTGTACTATTTTTTCACTTATTTCGTATTCAAGCTTGATGGTTGATATTTAATTGGTTAAAAAACTGTATTAAGCTAGCTTCGTCACCTTTCCATATTACTATACAATCATCAATGAACCTTTTGTAAAGCACAATATTGTCTGGGGTATTTGAGAAGATTGCCTCATCCTCCCACTTGGTCATAAAAACATTGGCCACACTTGGAGCATACTTAGCTCCCATTCCAATCCCAGTTAATTGTCTGTAGTAGTTGTCCTTATACCAAAAGTAATTGTGCTGTATTCCAAACGCCAGGCTTCTTAAAACAAATCTTTTTTGTTTCGATATGAGATGGCTGAATTTGTCCATAGCCCATTTGGATGCTTCTATTGCATCACTATGATCGATAACTGTATATAGCGAAGCTACATCCGCAGTTGCAATGATATATTTTTGATCTTGTTTTAAGTCAAGGGAATCCAGTATTTGTATCAAGTGTTTCGTATCTCTCAGAAATGCTCTAGTTTGAGATACTAACGGCTGTAAAAATTTATCGACATATTCACCTATCCTGGCATTGATAGATTGAATACCATTTATGATAGGTCTGCCTGGCGGTTGTTCTAAATTCTTGTGTATTTTCGGCACGGTGTAGATGATGGGTACTCTACACGTGTCAGGCAATAAATATTTGGACTCTTTTTTGTTTAAAATATTTTTACTTACTCCTTTCCGGATTACATCTGATAATTCCCGTTTGTACTCTCTTGTTGGGTTGCCATTGAGTTTAATATAAGTATTAGTATCGCTTAGTTGTCCTAGTAACTCATTATTGTAATATTCTTTAGATAGTACCACAATTGCTCCACCTTTGTCCGCAGGTCTCACTACAATTACTTTATTTTGTTCTAACCGTTTAATACCTATTTGTATATTGTTGGGTTCAGATATTTTCTTGTATTTTAATTGTTCAAGATCTTGTATTACCATTCTATTGAATACTTGAATATGCTCATTGTTCAGTACCGGTGGATTAAATAATGATCTGTTTCTGAGGCTACTGTGAATAATGCCTCTTGAAGCTTCTGTTTCCGAATTCTGAATATATGCTATGGCTTCCGAATTCTGTATATATGCTATGGCTTAGATAGCATGTATTTTTTAATGTTCAGTCTCCTGGTGTACTTTTGTATGTCAATATACGTTTGGAATTTATCAAGATTTCTTGTAGGGGCATATTTTAAGCCTTTGTCTAATGTCGCAAGTTCAGCTCTCGTTAGTTCTGTTCCGCTGAGGTTATATATGCCTTCTCCTAATACTCTCTTTTTCTTTTGGACTTTCCGTCCTGCTCTGCATCCCCTTTTCTGTTTGGGCTTTTTTCCCTGTTGTGGTGTTCTTGTTTGTGGGGGTCTTCGTTCCGGCGATATTCTAAAAAAGACCTTGATTGCTCCTCATCATTATATTCCCTTAATGGTTCATACCTGTTGTTAGTGTGAATGGGACTTCTTGTCGGTTCATGCCTAGATTGTTCAATTCCTCCTCCTTCATTCCTGTTCCGGTTGGATTGATATTCCCGATATTCTTCTCCATTCGTATATTGTTGGTATTCTCTTTGTTCATTTCTCTCAGGGTTTTGGTGATAATCTCTTGATTCATTTCTGTGTGCATATTGGTAGTACTCCCTTGGTTCAGTCCTATAGTTATTAGTTTGGTAATCTCTTGGTTGTTGATAATAGCGTGCTTGGTCCACATAGCCATTATTCCTTCTATTGTCTTCCCGATAATATTGTGGAGCATTCATGCGATTATTCGGTGATTGATAAGGTCTTAAGTAATTACGTGGTGACTGATATGGTTTGTTGTTTCTTTTATTGCCATTATTTTTCCAATAAGGTCTTCTGGGGGACTTATTTTTTGTTCTATTTTTCCACCAAGGTTTAGGAGTTCTGGGGCCATCATCATCCCTATATGTTCTACTTTGTTCTATTTCAGGTTGTCTTTCATATTTCAGACCATCAGGTGTTCACGGTCTTCTTTCTGGTGTTCTGTAGTTAGATTCTCTTCTTGGAGTGATTATTCTTACCTCCCTCTCAGGGGATGAAGCAATGCATTCAGTTTTACCTTGTTTAAGGTTAACCTGCCAATTAAAAACCTGTTCCAAATGATAATCATTGGTATCTCTGAGGTACTTTCTTTTCTTCCTTTGCTTAATTTCTATATCTTTCTGTTCTAAAACTTTATTTAGTTGCTTAGTTAAAGTTGTAAATGGAGCTGTATCTTTAAATGGTTCCAATGTGCTTTTCGACTCTGTGATATGTTGGTTAATTATCTGTAATTTTCTCTGTTTCCTTTTTAGGGCAAAGTGAACTAGATCCATTCCTTTGTCATTAAAAAATTTGTACCATTCATTTACTCCTTCTTGATCCACTAGACCATCACAGATGGGAACCTCCCATCTTAATCTCCTGGGCACCATTTTGTCTTTAATGTACTGTTCATGGGTAGCAATATCCCACCATAGGCTCACCTTTTTCTCCTTCAGGTGGCCAAATTTTCTGAAATTCGTATCTAAATCTCCTTTTTCAGTGCTAGGTGCAGTTGAGAAAACATTATCTAAATTTACTGTGCGTTTTTCTACGAAATCAAAAATATCCATATCTGCGACTGTAGGTGTGTTCTGAAGTAAGAAGTGCTAAAAAAAATGAATAGAAAACAAGCGCTGATGTGGATAGATATGTGTGATATAAATAAATTGTGCTTAAAAATATATATATACCAATATAGTTAGTGCTATGAAAAAATCAGTAAATTAAAGCTGCTATCAATATAGGGTGATCAGATAACCAAACAAATAGTACTAAGTATAAAATTTATGCACTTTAAATAAATAGTGCACAATATGCTGCTGCGACTAAGCTTAAATCCAGGAATAAAAAATGCATACATGTGAATAAAATAAATTAATAATTATGGTGCTAATACATGTGTTAAAATTGCCAAAATAAATCTTCAAATTGGTGATGTGACCGTGAGTATAAATAAAATAATAATGACACTCTGAGTACAACCAACATATCACAGAGTGCAAAAGCACATTGGAACCATTTAAAGATACTGTACTGTGTACCCTGCAGTCTGACCTACAGTATAGCAACCTGCAGCCAGGTGCTTGTGTAGGCTCATTGAAGTATTTCAGCTACAGTACTGTGTACCCTGCACAGTCTGACCTACAGTATGGCAACCTGCAGCCAGGTGCTTGTGTAGGCTCATAGACATATTTCCAGCTACTGTACTGTTTACCCAGCCCAGCCTGACCTACAGTATAACAACATGCAGGCATGTGCTTGTGTAGGCTCACAGAAGTATTTCCAGCTACTGTACTGTTTACCCTACACAGTCTGACCTACAGTATAGCAACCTGCAGCCAGGTGCTTGTGTAGGCTCATAGAAGTATTTCCAGCTACTGTACTGTGTACCCTGCACAGTCTCACCTACAGTAAAGCAACCTGCAGCCAGTTACTTGTGTAGGCTCATTGAAGTATTTCCAGCTACTGTACTGTGTACCCTGCTGTATCCTGCATGGTCTAGCCTACAGTATAGCAACCTGCAGCCAGGTGCTTTTGTAGGCTCACAGAAGTTTTTCCAGCTACTGTACTGTTTACCCTGCACAGTCTGACCTACAGTATAGCAACCTGCAGCCAGGTGCTTGTGTAGGCTCATTGAAGTATTTACAGCTACTGTACTGTGTACCTGCACAGTCTGACATACAGTATAGCAACCTGCAGCCAGGTGCTTGTGTAGGCTCATTGAAGTATTTCCAGCTACTGTACTGTGTACCCTGCACAGTCTCACCTACAAGAAAGAAACCTGCAGCCAGGTACTTGTGTAGGCTCATTGAAGCACTTCCAGCTACTGTACTGTTTACCCTGCACAGTCTGACCTACAGTATAGCAACCAGCAGCCAGGTGCTTGTGTGGGCTCATTGAAGTATTTCCAGCTTCTGTACTCTGTACCCTGCTGTACCCTGCACAGTCTCGCCTACAGTATAGCAACCTGCAGCCAGGTGCTGTTGTAGGCTCACAGAAGTATTTCCAGCTACTGTACTGTTTACCCTGCACAGTCTGACCTACAGTATAGCAACCTGCAGCCAGGTGCTTGTGTAGGCTCATTGAAGTATTTACACCTAATGTACTGTGTACCTGCACAGTCTGACATACAGTATAGCAACCTGCAGCCAGGTACTTGTGTAGGCTCATTGAAGTACTTCCAGCTACTTTACTGTTTATCCGGCACAGTCTGACCTACAGTATTGCAACCTGCAGCCAGGTGCTTGTGTAGGCTCCTTGAAGTATTTCCAGCTACTGTACTCTGTACCCTGCTGTACCCTGCACAGTCTTGCCTACAGTATAGCAACCTGCAGCCAGGTGCTTTTGTAGGCTCACAGAAGTATTTCCAGCTACTGTACTGTTTACCCTGCACTGTCTGACCAACAGTATAGCAACCTGCAGCCAGGTACTTGTGTAGGCTCATTGAAGTATTTCCAGCTACTGTACTGTGTACCCTGCACAGTCTCGCCTACAGTATAGCAACCTGCAGCCAGGTGCTTTTGTAGGCTCACAGAAGTATTTCCAGCTACTCTACTGTTTACCCTGCACAGTCTGACCTACAGTATAGCAACCTGAAGCCAGGTGCTTGTGTAGGCTCATTGAAGTAATTACAGCTACTGTACTGTGTACCTGCACAGTCTGACATACAGTATAGCAACCTGCAGCCAGGTGCTTGTGTAGGCTCATTGAAGTATTTCCAGCTACTGTAATGTGTACCCTGCACAGTCTCACCTACAGTATAGAAACGTGCAGCCAGGTGCTTGTGTAGGCTCATTGAAGTATTTCCAGCTACTGTACTGTTTACCCTGCACAGTCTTGCTTACAGTATAGCAACCTGCAGCCAGGTGCTTGTGTAGGCTCATTGGAGTATTTCCAGATACTGTACTGTGTACCCTGCACAGTCTCACCTACAGTAAAGCAACCTGCAGCCAGGTACTTGTGTAGGCTCATTGAAGCACTTCCAGCTACTGTACTGTTTACTCTGCACAGTCTGACCTACAGTATAGCAACCAGCAGCCAGGTGCTTGTGTGGGCTCATTGAAGTATTTCCAACTTCTGTACTCTGTACCCTGCTGTACCCTGCACAGTCTCGCCTACAGTATAGCAACCAGCAGCCAGGTGCTGTTGTAGGCTCACAGAGGTATTTCCAGCTACTGTACTGTTTACCCTACACAGTCTGACCTACAGTATAGCAACCTGCAGCCAGGTACTTGTGTAGGCTCATTGAAGTATTTCCAGCTACTGTACTGTGTACCCTGCACAGTCTCACCTACAGTAAAGCAACCTGCAGCCAGGTACTTGTTTAGGCCCATTGAAGCACTTCCAGCTACTGTACTGTGTACCCTGCACAGTCTCGCCTACAGTATAGCAACCTGCAGCCAGGTGCTTTTGTAGGCTCATTTAAGTATTTCCAGCTACTGTACTCTGTACCCTGCACAGTCTCACCTACAGTAAAGCAACCTGCAGCCAGGTGCCTTTGTAGGCACATTGAAGTATTTCCAGCTACTGTACTGTGAAGTATTTCCAGCTACTGTACTGTGTACCCTGCTGTACCCTGCACAGTCTCACCTACAGTACAGCAACCTGCAGCCAGGTGCTTTTGTAGGCTCACAAAAGTATTTCCAGCTACTGTACTGTTTACCCTGCACAGTCTGACCTACAGTATAGCAACCTGCAGCCAGGTGCTTGGGTAGGCTCATTGAAGTATTTCCAGCTCCCCTACTGTGTATCCTGCACAGTCTTACATACAGTAGAGCAACCTGCAGCCAGGTGCTTGTGTAGGCTCATTGAAGTATTTGCAGCTACTGTACTGTGTACCCTGCACAGTCTAACCTACAGTAAAGCAACCTTCAGCCAGTTACTTGTGTAGGCTCATTGAAGTATTTCCAGCTACTGTACTGTGTACCCTGTTGTACCCTGCACGGTTTCGCCTACAGTATAGCAACCTGCAGCCAGGTGCTTTTGTAGGCTCACAGAAGTATTTCCAGCTACTGTACTGTGTACCCTGCACAGTCTGACCTACAGTATAGCAACCTGTAGCCAGGTGCTTGTGTAGGCTCATTGAATTTTTTCCAGTTACAGTACTGTGTACCCTGCACAGACTCACCTACAGTAAAGCAACCTGCAGCCAGGTGCTTGTGTAGGCTCATTGAAGTATTTCCAGCTACTGTACTGTGTACCCTGCACAGTCTCGCCTACAGTATAGCAACCTGCAGCCAGGTGCTTTTGTAGGCTCACAGAAGTATTTCCAGCTACTGTACAGTTTACCCTGTACAGTCTGGCCTACAGTATAGCAACCTGCAGCCAGGTGCTTGTGTAGGCTCATTGAACTATTTACAGCTACTGTACTGTGTACCTGCACAGTCTGACATACAGTATAGCAACCTGCTGCCAGGTGCTTGTGTAGGCTCATTGAAGTATTTACAGCTACTTTAATGTGTACCCTGCACAGACTCACCTACAGTATAGAAACCTGCAGCCAGGTGCTTGTGTAGGCTCATTGAAGTATTTCCAGCTACTGTACTGTTTACCCTGCACAGTCTGACCTACAGTATAGCAACATGCAGCCAGGTGCTTGTGTAGGCTCATTTAAGTATTTCCAGCTTCTGTACTCTGTACCCTGCTGTACCCTGCACAGTCTCGCCTACAGTATAGCAACCTGCAGCCAGGTGCTGTTGTAGACTCACAGAAGTATTTCCAGCTACTGTACTGTTTACCCTGCACAGTCTGACCTACAGTATAGCAACATGCAGCCAGGTGCTTGTGTAGGCTCATTGAAGTATTTCCAGCTACTGTACTGTGTACCCTTCACAGACTCACCTACAGTAAAGCAACCTGCAGCCAGGTGCTTGTGTAAGCTCATTGAAGTATTTCCAGCTACTGTACTGTTTACCCTGCACAGTCTGACCTACAGTATAGCAACCTACAGCCAGGTGCTTGTGTAGGCTCATTGAAGTATTTACAGCTACTGTACTGTGTACCTGCACAGTCTGACATACAGTATAGCAACCTGCAGCCAGGTGCTTGTGTAGGCTCATTAAAGTATTTCCAGCTACTGTACTGTGTACCTTGCACAGTCTCACCTACAGTATAGAAACCTGCAGCCAGGTGCTTGTGTAGGCTCATTGAAGTGTTTCCAGCTACTGTACTGTTTACCCTGCACAGTCTTGCTTACAGTAAAGCAACCTGCAGCCAGGTACTTGTGTAGGCTCATTGAAGTACTTCCAGCTACTGTACTGTTTACCCTGCACAGTCTGACCTACAGTATTGCAACCTGCAGCCAGGTGCTTGTGTAGGCTCATTGAAGTATTTCCAGCTACTGTACTCTGTACCCCGCTGTACCCTGCACAGTCTCGCCTATAGTATAGCAACCTGCAGCCAGGTGCTTTTGTAGGCTCACAGAAGTATTTCCAGCTACTGTACTGTGTACCCTGCACTGTCTGACCAACAGTATAGCAACCTGCAGCCAGGTACTTGTGTAGGCTCATTGAAGTATTTCCAGCTACTGTACTGTGTACCCTGCACAGTCTCGCCTACAGTATAGCAACCTGCAGCCAGGTGCTTTTGTAGGCTCACAGAAGTATTTCCAGCTACTGTACAGTTTACCCTGTACAGTCTGGCCTACAGTATAGCAACCTGCAGCCAGGTGCTTGTGTAGGCTCATTGAACTATTTACAGCTACTGTACTGTGTACCTGCACAGTCTGACATACAGTATAGCAACCTGCAGCCAGGTGCTTGTGTAGGCTCATTGAAGTATTTACAGCTACTGTAATGTGTACCCTGCACAGACTCACCTACAGTATAGAAACCTGCAGCCAGGTGCTTTTGTAGGCTCATTGAAGTATTTCCAGCTACTGTACTGTTTACCCTGCACAGTCTTGCTTACAGTATCGCAACCTGCAGCCAGGTGCTATTGTAGGCTCATTGGAGTATTTCCAGCTACTGTACTGTGTACCCTGCACAGTCTCACCTAAAGTAAAGCAACCTGCAGCCAGGTACTTGTGTATGCTCATTGAAGTACTTCCAGCTACTTTACTGTTTACCCTGCACAGTCTGACCTACAGTATAGCAACCAGCAGCCAGGTGCTTGTGTGGGCTCATTGAAGTATTTCCAGCTTCTGTACTGTGTACCCTGCACAGTCTCGCCTACAGTATAGAAACATGCAGCCAGGTGCTTGTGTAGGCTCATTGAAGTATTTCCAGCTACTGTACTGTGTACCCTGCACAGTCTCACCTACAGTAAAGCAACCTGCAGCCAGGTACTTGTTTAGGCTCATTGAAGTACTTCCAGCTACTGTACTGTGTATCCTGCACAGTCTCGCCTACAGTATAGCAACCTGCAGCCAGGTGCTTTTGTAGGCTCATTTAAGTATTTCCAGCTACTGTACTCTGTACCCTGCACAGTCTCACCTACAGTAAAGCAACCTGCAGCCAGGTGCTTTTGTAGGCACATTGAAGTATTTCCAGCTACTGTACTGTGAAGTATTTCCAGCTACTGTACTGTGTACCCTGCTGTACCCTGCACAGCCTCACCTACAGTACAGCAACCTGCAGCCAGGTGCTTTTGTAGGCTCACAAAAGTATTTCCAGCTACTGTACTGTTTACCCTGCACAGTCTGACCTACAGTATAGCAACCTGCAGCCAGGTGCTTGGGTAGGCTCATTGAAGTATTTCCAGCTCCCCTACTGTGTACCCTGCACAGTCTTACATACAGTAGAGCAACCTGCAGCCAGGTGCTTGTGTAGGCTCATTGAAGTATTTCCAGCTACTGTACTGTGTACCCTGCACAGTCTAACCTACAGTAAAGCAACCTTCAGCCAGTTACTTGTGTAGGCTCATTGAAGTATTTCCAGCTACTGTACTGTGTACCCTGTTGTACCCTGCACGGTTTCGCCTACAGTATAGCAACCTGCAGCCAGGTGCTTGTGTAGGCTCATTGAAGTATTTCCAGCTACTGTACTGTGTACCCTGCACAGTCTGACCTACAGTATAGAAACCTGCAGCCAATTGCTTGTGTAGGTTCATTGAAGTATCTCCAGCTACTGTACTGTGTACCCTGCACAGTTTGACCTACAGTATAGCAAACTGCAACCAGGTGCTTGTGTAGGCTCATTGAAGTATTTACAGCTACTGTACTGTGTACCCTGCACAGTCTCACCTACAGTATAGAAACCTGCAGCCAGGTGCTTGTGTAGGCTCATTGAAGTATTTACAGCTACTGTACCGTTTACCCTGCACAGTCTTGCTTACAATATAGCAAACTGCAGCCAGGTGCTTGCGTAGGCTCATTGAAGTATTTACAGCTACTGTACTGTGTACCTTGCACAGACTGACCAACAGTATAGCAACCTGCAGCCAGGTGCTTGTGTAGGCTCATTGAAGTATTTCCAGCTACTGTACTGTTTACCCTGCACAGTCTCACCTACAGTAAAGCAACCTTCAGCCAAGTACTGATGTAATCTCATTGAAGTATTTCCAGCTACTGTACTCTGTACCCTGCTGTACCCTGCACAGTCTCGCCTACAGTATAGCAACCTGCAGCCAAGTGCTTTTGTAGGCTCACAGAAGTATTTCCAGCTACTGTACTGTTTAACCTGCACAGTCTGACCTACAGTATAGCAACCTGCAGCCATGTGCTTGTGTAGGCTCACTGAAGTATTTCCAGCTACTGTGCTGTGTACCCTGCACAGTCTTGCCTACAGTATAGCAACCTGCAGCCAAGATTTTCCAGCTACTGTACTGTGTTCCCTGCACAGTTTGACCTACAGTATAGCTAAATGCAGCCAGGTGCTTGTGTAGGCTCATAGAAGTATTTCCAGCTACTGTACTGTTTACCCTTTACAGCCTGACCTACAGTATAGCAACCTGCAGCCAGGTGCTTGTGTAGACTCATTGAAGTATTTCCAGCTACTGTACTGTGTACCCTGCACAGTCTCACCTACAGTAAAGCAACCTGCAGCCAGTTACTTGTGTAGGCTCATTGAAGTATTTCCAGCTACTGTACTGTGTACCCTGCACAGGCTCGCCTACAGTATTGCAAACTGCCACCAGGTACTTGTGTAGCTCATTGAAGTATTTCCAGCTACTGTACTGTGTACCCTGCACAGTCTCGCCTACAGTATAGCAACCTGCCGCCAGGTGCTTGTGTAGACTCATTGAAGTATTTCCAGCTACTGTACTGTGTACCCTGCACAGTCTGACCTACAGTATAGCAACCTGCAGCAAGGTGCTTGTGTAGGCTCATTGAAGTATTTCCAGCTACTGTACTGTGTACCCTGCACAGTCTGACCTACAGTATAGCAACCTGCAGCCATGTGCTTGTGTAGGCTCATTGAAGTATTTCCAGTTACTGTACTGTTTACCCTGCACAGTCTCACCTACAGTAAAGCAACCTTCAGCCAGGTACTGATGTAATCTCATTGAAGTATTTCCAGCTACTGTACTCTGTACCCTGCTGTATCCTGCACAGTCTCGCCTACAGTATAGCAACCTGCAGCCAAGTGCTTTTGTAGGCTCACAGAAGTACTTCCAGCTACTGTACTGTTTACCCTGCACAGTCTCACCTACAGTAAAGCAACCTGCAGCCAGTTACTTGTGTAGGCTCATTGAAGTATTTCCAGCTACTGTACTGTGTACCCTGCACAGGCTCGCCTACAGTATAGCAACCTGCCGCCAGGTACTTGTGTAGGCTCATTAAAGTATTTCCAGCTACTGTACTGTGTACCCTGCACAGTCTCACCTACAGTAAAGCAACCTGCAGCCAGTTACTTGAAGTATCATTGAAGTATTTCCAGCTACTGTACTGTGTACCCTTCACAGTCTCGCCTACAGTATAGCAACCTGCCGCCAGGTGCTTGTGTAGACTCATTGAAGTATTTCCAGCTACTGTACTGTGTACCCTGCACAGTCTGACCTACAGTATAGCAACCTGCAGCAAGGTGCTTGTGTAGGCTCATTGAAGTATTTCCAGCTACTGTACTGTGTACCCTGCACAGTCTGACCTACAGTATAGCAACCTGCAGCCATGTGCTTGTGTAGGCTCATTGAAGTATTTCCAGTTACTGTACTGTTTACCCTGCACAGTCTCACCTACAGTAAAGCAACCTTCAGCCAGGTACTGATGTAATCTCATTGAAGTATTTCCAGCTACTGTACTCTGTACCCTGCTGTATCCTGCACAGTCTCGCCTACAGTATAGCAACCTGCAGCCAAGTGCTTTTGTAGGCTCACAGAAGTACTTCCAGCTACTGTACTGTTTACCCTGCACAGTCTCACCTACAGTAAAGCAACCTGCAGCCAGTTACTTGTGTAGGCTCATTGAAGTATTTCCAGCTACTGTACTGTGTACCCTGCACAGGCTCGCCTACAGTATAGCAACCTGCCGCCAGGTACTTGTGTAGGCTCATTAAAGTATTTCCAGCTACTGTACTGTGTACCCTGCACAGTCTCACCTACAGTAAAGCAACCTGCAGCCAGTTACTTGAAGTATCATTGAAGTATTTCCAGCTACTGTACTGTGTACCCTGCACAGTCTCACCTACAGTATAGCAACCTTCAGCCAGATACTGATGTAATCTCATTGAAGTATTTCCAGCTACTGTACTTTTTACCCTGCACAGTCTCACCTAGAGTAAAGCAACCTTCAGCCAGGTACTGATGTAATCTCATTCAAGTATTTCCAGCTACTGTACTGTGTACCCTGCACAGTCTGACCTACAGTATAGCAACCTGCAGCAAGGTGCTTGTGTAGGCTCATTGAAGTATTTCCAGCTACTGTACTGTGTACCCTGCACAGTCTGACCTACAGTATAGCAACCTGCAGCCATGTGCTTGTGTAGGCTCATTGAAGAATTTCCAGCTACTGTACTGTGTACCCTGCACAGTCTCACGTACAGTAAAGCAACCTGCAGCCAGGTACTTGTGTAGGCTCATTGATGTATTTCCAGCTACTGTACTGTGTACCCTGCTGTACCCTGCACAGTCTCGCCTACAGTATAGCAACCTGCAGCTAGGTGCTTTTGTAGCCTCATAGAAGTATTTCCAGCTACTGTACTGTTTACCCTGCACAGTCTGACCTACAGTATAGCAACCTGCAGCCAGGTGCTTTTGTAGGCTCATTGAAGTATTTCCAGCTACTGTACTGTGTACCCTGCTGTACCCTGCACAGTCTCACCTACAGTATAGCAACCTGCAGCCAGGTGCTTTTGTAGGCTCACAAAAGTATTTCCAGCTACTGTACTGTTTACCCTGCACAGTCTGACCTACAGTATAGCAACTTGCAGCCAGGTGCTTGTGTAGGCTCATTGAAGTATTTCCAGCTCCTGTACTGTGTACCCTGCACAGTCTTACATACAGTAGAGCAACCTGCAGCCAGGTGCTTGTGTAGGCTCATTAAAGTATTTCCAGCTACTGTACTGTGTACCCTGCTGTACCCTGCACAGTTTCGCCTACAGTATAGCAACCTGCAGCCAGGTGCTTTTGTAGGCTCACAGAAGTATTTCCAGCTACTGTACTGTTTAACCTGCACAGTCTGACCTACAGTATAGCAACCTGCAGCCATGTGCTTGTGTAGGCTCACTGAAGTATTTCCAGCTACTGTGCTGTGTACCCTGCACAGTCTTGCCTACAGTATAGCAACCTGCAGCCAAGATTTTCCAGCTACTGTACTGTGTTCCCTGCACAGTTTGACCTACAGTATAGCTAAATGCAGCCAGGTGCTTGTGTAGGCTCATAGAAGTATTTCCAGCTACTGTACTGTTTACCCTTTACAGCCTGACCTACAGTATAGCAACCTGCAGCCAGGTGCTTGTGTAGACTCATTGAAGTATTTCCAGCTACTGTACTGTGTACCCTGCACAGTCTCACCTACAGTAAAGCAACCTGCAGCCAGTTACTTGTGTAGGCTCATTGAAGTATTTCCAGCTACTGTACTGTGTACCCTGCACAGGCTCGCCTACAGTATTGCAAACTGCCACCAGGTACTTGTGTAGCTCATTGAAGTATTTCCAGCTACTGTACTGTGTACCCTGCACAGTCTCGCCTACAGTATAGCAACCTGCCGCCAGGTGCTTGTGTAGACTCATTGAAGTATTTCCAGCTACTGTACTGTGTACCCTGCACAGTCTGACCTACAGTATAGCAACCTGCAGCAAGGTGCTTGTGTAGGCTCATTGAAGTATTTCCAGCTACTGTACTGTGTACCCTGCACAGTCTGACCTACAGTATAGCAACCTGCAGCCATGTGCTTGTGTAGGCTCATTGAAGTATTTCCAGTTACTGTACTGTTTACCCTGCACAGTCTCACCTACAGTAAAGCAACCTTCAGCCAGGTACTGATGTAATCTCATTGAAGTATTTCCAGCTACTGTACTCTGTACCCTGCTGTATCCTGCACAGTCTCGCCTACAGTATAGCAACCTGCAGCCAAGTGCTTTTGTAGGCTCACAGAAGTACTTCCAGCTACTGTACTGTTTACCCTGCACAGTCTCACCTACAGTAAAGCAACCTGCAGCCAGTTACTTGTGTAGGCTCATTGAAGTATTTCCAGCTACTGTACTGTGTACCCTGCACAGGCTCGCCTACAGTATAGCAACCTGCCGCCAGGTACTTGTGTAGGCTCATTAAAGTATTTCCAGCTACTGTACTGTGTACCCTGCACAGTCTCACCTACAGTAAAGCAACCTGCAGCCAGTTACTTGAAGTATCATTGAAGTATTTCCAGCTACTGTACTGTGTACCCTTCACAGTCTCGCCTACAGTATAGCAACCTGCCGCCAGGTGCTTGTGTAGACTCATTGAAGTATTTCCAGCTACTGTACTGTGTACCCTGCACAGTCTGACCTACAGTATAGCAACCTGCAGCAAGGTGCTTGTGTAGGCTCATTGAAGTATTTCCAGCTACTGTACTGTGTACCCTGCACAGTCTGACCTACAGTATAGCAACCTGCAGCCATGTGCTTGTGTAGGCTCATTGAAGTATTTCCAGTTACTGTACTGTTTACCCTGCACAGTCTCACCTACAGTAAAGCAACCTTCAGCCAGGTACTGATGTAATCTCATTGAAGTATTTCCAGCTACTGTACTCTGTACCCTGCTGTATCCTGCACAGTCTCGCCTACAGTATAGCAACCTGCAGCCAAGTGCTTTTGTAGGCTCACAGAAGTACTTCCAGCTACTGTACTGTTTACCCTGCACAGTCTCACCTACAGTAAAGCAACCTGCAGCCAGTTACTTGTGTAGGCTCATTGAAGTATTTCCAGCTACTGTACTGTGTACCCTGCACAGGCTCGCCTACAGTATAGCAACCTGCCGCCAGGTACTTGTGTAGGCTCATTAAAGTATTTCCAGCTACTGTACTGTGTACCCTGCACAGTCTCACCTACAGTAAAGCAACCTGCAGCCAGTTACTTGAAGTATCATTGAAGTATTTCCAGCTACTGTACTGTGTACCCTGCACAGTCTCACCTACAGTATAGCAACCTTCAGCCAGATACTGATGTAATCTCATTGAAGTATTTCCAGCTACTGTACTTTTTACCCTGCACAGTCTCACCTAGAGTAAAGCAACCTTCAGCCAGGTACTGATGTAATCTCATTCAAGTATTTCCAGCTACTGTACTGTGTACCCTGCACAGTCTGACCTACAGTATAGCAACCTGCAGCAAGGTGCTTGTGTAGGCTCATTGAAGTATTTCCAGCTACTGTACTGTGTACCCTGCACAGTCTGACCTACAGTATAGCAACCTGCAGCCATGTGCTTGTGTAGGCTCATTGAAGAATTTCCAGCTACTGTACTGTGTACCCTGCACAGTCTCACGTACAGTAAAGCAACCTGCAGCCAGGTACTTGTGTAGGCTCATTGATGTATTTCCAGCTACTGTACTGTGTACCCTGCTGTACCCTGCACAGTCTCGCCTACAGTATAGCAACCTGCAGCTAGGTGCTTTTGTAGCCTCATAGAAGTATTTCCAGCTACTGTACTGTTTACCCTGCACAGTCTGACCTACAGTATAGCAACCTGCAGCCAGGTGCTTTTGTAGGCTCATTGAAGTATTTCCAGCTACTGTACTGTGTACCCTGCTGTACCCTGCACAGTCTCACCTACAGTATAGCAACCTGCAGCCAGGTGCTTTTGTAGGCTCACAAAAGTATTTCCAGCTACTGTACTGTTTACCCTGCACAGTCTGACCTACAGTATAGCAACTTGCAGCCAGGTGCTTGTGTAGGCTCATTGAAGTATTTCCAGCTCCTGTACTGTGTACCCTGCACAGTCTTACATACAGTAGAGCAACCTGCAGCCAGGTGCTTGTGTAGGCTCATTAAAGTATTTCCAGCTACTGTACTGTGTACCCTGCTGTACCCTGCACAGTTTCGCCTACAGTATAGCAACCTGCAGCCAGGTGCTTTTGTAGGCTCACAGAAGTATTTCCAGCTACTGTACTCTTTACCCTGCACAGTCTGACCTACAGTATAGCAACCTGCAGCCAGGTGCTTGTGTAGGCTCATTGAAGTATTTCCAGCTACTGTACTGTGTACCCTGCACAGTCTGACCTACAGTATAGAAACCTGCAGCCAGGTGCTTGTGTAGGCTCATTGAAGTATTTCCAGCTACTGTACTGTGTACCCTGCACAGTGTCGCCTACAGTATAGCAACCTGCAGCCAGGTGCTTGTGTAGGCTCATTGAAGTATTTTCAGCTACTGTACTGTGTACTCTGCAGAGTCTCACCTCCAGTAAAGTAACCTGCAGCTAGATACTTGTGTAGGCTCATTGATGTATATCCAGCTACTGTACTGTGTAACCTGCTGTACCCTGCACAGTCTCGCCTTCAGTATAGCAACCGGTAGCTAGGTGCTTTTGTAGGCTCACAAAAGTATTTCCAGCTACTGTACTGTGTACCCTGCACAGTCTCACCTAGAGTAAAGCAACCTGCAGCCAGTTACTTGTCTAGGCTCATTGAAGTATTTCCAGCTACTGTACTGTGTACCCTGCTGTACCCTGCACGGTTTCGCCTACAATATAGCAACCTGCAGCCAGGTGCTTTTGTAGGCTCATAGAAGTATTTCCAGCTACTGTACTGTTTACCCTGCACAGTCTGACCTACAGAATAGCAACCTGCAGCCAGGTGCTTGTGTAGGCTCATTGAATTATTTCCAGTTACTGTACTGTGTACCCTGCACAGACTCACCTACAGTAAAGCAACCTGCAGCAAGGTGCTTGTGTAGGCTCATTGAAGTTTTTCCAGCTACTGTACTGTGTACCCTGCACAGTCTCGCCTACAGTATAGCAACCTGCCGCCAGGTGCTTGTGTAGACTCATTGAAGTATTTCCAGCTACTGTACTGTGTACCCTGCACAGTCTGACCTACAGTATAGCAACCTGCAGCCAGGTGCTTGTGTAGACTCATTGAAGTATTTCCAGCTACTGTACTGTGTACCCTGCACAGTTTCGCCTACAGTATTGCAACCTGCCGCCAGATGCTTGTGTAGATTCATTGAAGTATTTCCAGCTACTGTACTGTGTACCCTGCACAGTCTGACCTACAGTATAGCAACCTGCAGCCAGTTACTTGTGTAGGCTCATTGAAGTATTTCCAGCTACTGTACTGTGTACCCTGCACAGGTTCGCCTACAGTATAGCAACCTGCCGCCAGGTACTTGTGTAGGCTCATTAAAGTATTTCCATCTACTGTATTGTGTACCCTGCACAGTCTCACCTACAGTAAAGCAACCTGCAGCCAGTTACTTGTGTAGGCTCATTGAAGTATTTCCAGCTACTGTACTGTGTACCCTGCACAGTCTCGCCTACAGTATAGCAACCTGCCGCCAGGTGCTTGTGTGGACTCATTGAAGTATTTCCAGCTACTGTACTGTGTACCCTGCACAGTCTGACCTACAGTATAGCAACCTGCAGCAAGGTGCTTGTGTAGGCTCATTGAAGTATTTCCAGCTACTGTACTGTGTACCCTGCACAGTCTGACCTACAGTATAGCAACCTGCAGCCAGGTGCTTGTGTAGGCTCATTGAAGAATTTCCAGCTACTGTACTGTGTACCCTGCACAGTCTCACGTACAGTAAAGCAACCTGCAGCCAGGTACTTGTGTAGGCTCATTGATGTATTTCCAGCTACTGTACTGTGTACCCTGCTGTACCCTGCACAGTCTCGCCTACAGTATAGCAACCTGCAGCTAGGTGCTTTTGTAGGCTCATAGAAGTTTTTCCAGCTACTGTACTGTTTACCCTGCACAGTCTGACCTACAGAATAGCAACCTGCAGCCAGATGCTTGTGTAGGCTCATTGAAGTATTTCCAGCTACTGTTCTGTTTATCCTGCACAGTCTTGCTTACAGTATAGCAACCTGCAGCCAGGTGCTTGTGTAGGCTCATTGAAGCATTTCCAGCTACTGTACTGTTTACCCTGCACAGTCTGAACTACAGTATAGCAACCTGCAGCCAGGTGCATTTGTAGGCTCATTGAAGTATTTCCAGCTACTGTACTGTGTACCCTGCTGTACCCTGCACAGTCTCACCTACAGTATAGCAACCTGCAGCCAGGTGCTTTTGTAGGCTCACAAAAGTATTTCCAGCTACTGTACTGTTTACCCTGCACAGTCTGACCTACAGTATAGCAACTTGCAGCCAGGTGCTTGTGTAGGCTCATTGAAGTATTTCCAGCTCCTGTACTGTGTACCCTGCACAGTCTTACATACAGTAGAGCAACCTGCAGCCAGGTGCTTGTGTAGGCTCATTGAAGTATTTCCAGCTACTCTACTGTGTACCCTGCACAGTCTCACCTACAGTAAAGCAACCTGCAGCCAGTTACTTGTGTAGGCTCATTAAAGTATTTCCAGCTACTGTACTGTGTACCCTGCTGTACCCTGCACGGTTTCGCCTACAGTATAGCAACCTGCAGCCAGGTGCTTTTGTAGGCTCACAGAAGTATTTCCAGCTACTGTACACTTTACCCTGCACAGTCTGACCTACAGTATAGCAACCTGCAGCCAGGTGCTTGTGTAGGCTCATTGAAGTATTTCCAGCTACTGTACTGTGTACCCTGCACAGTCTGACCTACAGTATAGAAACCTGCAGCCAGGTGCTTGTGTAGGCTCATTGAAGTATTTCCAGCTACTGTACTGTGTACCCTGCACAGTTTGACCTACAGTATAGCAACCTGCAGCCAGGTGCTTGTGTAGGCTCATTGAAGTATTTAAAGCTACTGTACTGTGTACCCTGCACAGTGTCGCCTACAGTATAGCAACCTGCAGCCAGGTGCTTGTGTAGGCTCATTGAAGTATTTCCAGCTACTGTACTGTGTACTCTGCAGAGTCTCACCTCCAGTAAAGTAACCTGCAGCTAGATACTTGTGTAGGCTCATTGATGTATATCCAGCTACTGTACTGTGTAACCTGCTGTACCCTGCACAGTCTCGCCTACAGTATAGCAACCGGCAGCTAGGTGCTTTTGTAGGCTCACAAAAGTATTTCCAGCTACTGTACTGTTTACCCTGCACAGTCTGACCTACAGTATAGCAACCTGCAGCCAGGTGCTTGTGTAGGCTCATTAAAGTATTTCCAGCTACTGTACTGTGTACCCTGCACAGTCTCACCTACAGTAAAGCAACCTGCAGCCAGTTACTTGTCTAGGCTCATTGAAGTATTTCCAGCTACTGTATGGTGTACCCTGCTGTACCCTGCACGGTTTCGCCTACAGTATAGCAACCTGCAGCCAGGTGCTTTTGTAGGCTCATAGAAGTATTTCCAGCTACTGTACTGTTTACCCTGCACAGTCTGACCTACAGAATAGCAACCTGCAGCCAGGTGCTTGTGTAGGCTCATTGAATTATTTCCAGTTACTGTACTGTGTACCCTGCACAGACTCACCTACAGTAAAGCAACCTGCAGCAAGGTGCTTGTGTAGGCTCATTGAAGTTTTTCCAGCTACTGTACTGTGTACCCTGCACAGTCTCGCCTACAGTATAGCAACCTGCCGCCAGGTGCTTGTGTAGACTCATTGAAGTATTTCCAGCTACTGTACTGTGTACCCTGCACAGTCTGACCTACAGTATAGCAACCTGCAGCCAGGTGCTTGTGTAGACTCATTGAAGTATTTCCAGCTACTGTACTGTGTACCCTGCACAGTTTCGCCTACAGTATTGCAACCTGCCGCCAGATGCTTGTGTAGACTCATTGAAGTATTTCCAGCTACTGTACTGTGTACCCTGCAGAGTCTGACCTACAGTATAGCAACCTGCAGCCAGGTTCTTGTGTAGGCTCATTGAAGATTTTCCAGCTACTGTACGGTGTTCCCTGCACAGTTTGACCTACAGTATAGCTAAATGCAGCCAGGTGCTTGTGTAGGCTCATAGAAGTATTTCCAGCTACTGTACTGTTTACCCTTCACAGCCTGACCTACAGTATAGCAACCTGCAGCCAGGTGCTTGTGTAGGCTCATTGAAGTATTTCCAGCTACTGTACTGTGTACCCTGCACAGTCTCACCTACAGTATAGAAACCTGCAGCCAGGTGCTTGTGTAGGCTCATTGAACTATTTCCAGCTACTGTACTGTTTACCCTGCACAGTCTCACCTACAGTATAGCAACCTGCAGCCAGGTGCTTTTGTAGGCTCACAAAAGTATTTCCAGCTACTGTACTGTTTACCCTGCACAGTCTGACCTACAGTATAGCAACCTGCAGCCAGGTGCTTGTGTAGGCTCATTGAAGTATTTCCAGCTACTGTACTGTGTACCCTGCACAGTCTCACCTACAGTAAAGCAACCTGCAGCCAGTTACTTGTGTAGGCTCAATGAAGTATTTCCAGCTACTGTACTGTGTACCCTGCTGTACCCTGCACGGTTTCGCCTACAGTATAGCAACCTGCAGCCAGGTGCTTTTGTAGGCTCATAGAAGTATTTCCAGCTACTGTACTGTTTACCCTGCACAGTCTGACCTACAGAATAGCAACCTGCAGCCAGGTGCTTGTGTAGGCTCATTGAATTATTTCCAGTTACTGTACTGTGTACCCTGCACAGACTCACCTACAGTAAAGCAACCTGCAGCAAGGTGCTTGTGTAGGCTCATTGAAGTTTTTCCAGCTACTGTACTGTGTACCCTGCACAGTCTCGCCTACAGTATAGCAACCTGCCGCCAGGTGCTTGTGTAGACTCATTGAAGTATTTCCAGCTACTGTACTGTGTACCCTGCACAGTCTGACCTACAGTATAGCAACCTGCAGCCAGGTGCTTGTGTAGACTCACTGAAGTATTTCCAGCTACTGTACTGTGTACCCTGCACAGTTTCGCCTACAGTATTGCAACCTGCCGCCAGATGCTTGTGTAGATTCATTGAAGTATTTCCAGCTACTGTACTGTGTACCCTGCACAGTCTGACCTACAGTATAGCAACCTGCAGCCAGTTACTTGTGTAGGCTCATTGAAGTATTTCCAGCTACTGTACTGTGTACCCTGCACAGGTTCGCCTACAGTATAGCAACCTGCCGCCAGGTACTTGTGTAGGCTCATTAAAGTATTTCCATCTACTGTATTGTGTACCCTGCACAGTCTCACCTACAGTAAAGCAACCTGCAGCCAGTTACTTGTGTAGGCTCATTGAAGTATTTCCAGCTACTGTACTGTGTACCCTGCACAGTCTCGCCTACAGTATAGCAACCTGCCGCCAGGTGCTTGTGTGGACTCATTGAAGTATTTCCAGCTACTGTACTGTGTACCCTGCACAGTCTGACCTACAGTATAGCAACCTGCAGCAAGGTGCTTGTGTAGGCTCATTGAAGTATTTCCAGCTACTGTACTGTGTACCCTGCACAGTCTGACCTACAGTATAGCAACCTGCAGCCATGTGCTTGTGTAGGCTCATTGAAGAATTTCCAGCTACTGTACTGTGTACCCTGCACAGTCTCACGTACAGTAAAGCAACCTGCAGCCAGGTACTTGTGTAGGCTCATTGATGTATTTCCAGCTACTGTACTGTGTACCCTGCTGTACCCTGCACAGTCTCGCCTACAGTATAGCAACCTGCAGCTAGGTGCTTTTGTAGGCTCATAGAAGTATTTCCAGCTACTGTACTGTTTACCCTGCACAGTCTGACCTACAGAATAGCAACCTGCAGCCAGATGCTTGTGTAGGCTCATTGAAGTATTTCCACCTACTGTTCTGTTTATCCTGCACAGTCTTGCTTACAGTATAGCAACCTGCAGCCAGGTGCTTGTGTAGGCTCATTGAAGCATTTCCAGCTACTGTACTGTTTACCCTGCACAGTCTGACCTACAGTATAGCAACCTGCAGCCAGGTGCATTTGTAGGCTCATTGAAGTATTTCCAGCTACTGTACTGTGTACCCTGCTGTACCCTGCACAGTCTCACCTACAGTATAGCAACCTGCAGCCAGGTGCTTTTGTAGGCTCACAAAAGTATTTCCAGCTACTGTACTGTTTACCCTGCACAGTCTGACCTACAGTATAGCAACTTGCAGCCAGGTGCTTGTGTAGGCTCATTGAAGTATTTCCAGCTCCTGTACTGTGTACCCTGCACAGTCTTACATACAGTAGAGCAACCTGCAGCCAGGTGCTTGTGTAGGCTCATTGAAGTATTTCCAGCTACTCTACTGTGTACCCTGCACAGTCTCACCTACAGTAAAGCAACCTGCAGCCAGTTACTTGTGTAGGCTCATTAAAGTATTTCCAGCTACTGTACTGTGTACCCTGCTGTACCCTGCACGGTTTCGCCTACAGTATAGCAACCTGCAGCCAGGTGCTTTTGTAGGCTCACAGAAGTATTTCCAGCTACTGTACACTTTACCCTGCACAGTCTGACCTACAGTATAGCAACCTGCAGCCAGGTGCTTGTGTAGGCTCATTGAAGTATTTCCAGCTACTGTACTGTGTACCCTGCACAGTCTGACCTACAGTATAGAAACCTGCAGCCAGGTGCTTGTGTAGGCTCATTGAAGTATTTCCAGCTACTGTACTGTGTACCCTGCACAGTTTGACCTACAGTATAGCAACCTGCAGCCAGGTGCTTGTGTAGGCTCATTGAAGTATTTAAAGCTACTGTACTGTGTACCCTGCACAGTGTCGCCTACAGTATAGCAACCTGCAGCCAGGTGCTTGTGTAGGCTCATTGAAGTATTTCCAGCTACTGTACTGTGTACTCTGCAGAGTCTCACCTCCAGTAAAGTAACCTGCAGCTAGAT
This sequence comes from Lithobates clamitans, assembly GCA_037952925.1. Lineage (NCBI taxonomy): Eukaryota > Metazoa > Chordata > Amphibia > Anura > Ranidae > Lithobates > Lithobates clamitans. The sequence goes on along the minus strand of JBBGZY010001958.1, from coordinate 1,002,442 downwards.
ACTTGTGTAGGCTCATTGATGTATATCCAGCTACTGTACTGTGTAACCTGCTGTACCCTGCACAGTCTCGCCTACAGTATAGCAACCGGCAGCTAGGTGCTTTTGTAGGCTCACAAAAGTATTTCCAGCTACTGTACTGTTTACCCTGCACAGTCTGACCTACAGTATAGCAACCTGCAGCCAGGTGCTTGTGTAGGCTCATTGAAGTATTTCCAGCTACTGTACTGTGTACCCTGCACAGTCTCACCTACAGTAAAGCAACCTGCAGCCAGTTACTTGTCTAGGCTCATTGAAGTATTTCCAGCTACTGTATGGTGTACCCTGCTGTACCCTGCACGGTTTCGACTACAGTATAGCAACCTGCAGCCAGGTGCTTTTGTAGGCTCATAGAAGTATTTCCAGCTACTGTACTGTTTACCCTGCACAGTCTGACCTACAGAATAGCAACCTGCAGCCAGGTGCTTGTGTAGGCTCATTGAATTATTTCCAGTTACTGTACTGTGTACCCTGCACAGACTCACCTACAGTAAAGCAACCTGCAGCAAGGTGCTTGTGTAGGCTCATTGAAGTTTTTCCAGCTACTGTACTGTGTACCCTGCACAGTCTCGCCTACAGTATAGCAACCTGCCGCCAGGTGCTTGTGTAGACTCATTGAAGTATTTCCAGCTACTGTACTGTGTACCCTGCACAGTCTGACCTACAGTATAGCAACCTGCAGCCAGGTGCTTGTGTAGACTCATTGAAGTATTTCCAGCTACTGTACTGTGTACCCTGCACAGTTTCGCCTACAGTATTGCAACCTGCCGCCAGATGCTTGTGTAGACTCATTGAAGTATTTCCAGCTACTGTACTGTGTACCCTGCAGAGTCTGACCTACAGTATAGCAACCTGCAGCCAGGTTCTTGTGTAGGCTCATTGAAGATTTTCCAGCTACTGTACGGTGTTCCCTGCACAGTTTGACCTACAGTATAGCTAAATGCAGCCAGGTGCTTGTGTAGGCTCATAGAAGTATTTCCAGCTACTGTACTGTTTACCCTTCACAGCCTGACCTACAGTATAGCAACCTGCAGCCAGGTGCTTGTGTAGGCTCATTGAAGTATTTCCAGCTACTGTACTGTGTACCCTGCACAGTCTCACCTACAGTATAGAAACCTGCAGCCAGGTGCTTGTGTAGGCTCATTGAACTATTTCCAGCTACTGTACTGTTTACCCTGCACAGTCTCACCTACAGTATAGCAACCTGCAGCCAGGTGCTTTTGTAGGCTCACAAAAGTATTTCCAGCTACTGTACTGTTTACCCTGCACAGTCTGACCTACAGTATAGCAACCTGCAGCCAGGTGCTTGTGTAGGCTCATTGAAGTATTTCCAGCTACTGTACTGTGTACCCTGCACAGTCTCACCTACAGTAAAGCAACCTGCAGCCAGTTACTTGTGTAGGCTCATTGAAGTATTTCCAGCTACTGTACTGTGTACCCTGCTGTACCCTGCACGGTTTCGCCTACAGTATAGCAACCTGCAGCCAGGTGCTTTTGTAGGCTCATAGAAGTATTTCCAGCTACTGTACTGTTTACCCTGCACAGTCTGACCTACAGAATAGCAACCTGCAGCCAGGTGCTTGTGTAGGCTCATTGAATTATTTCCAGTTACTGTACTGTGTACCCTGCACAGACTCACCTACAGTAAAGCAACCTGCAGCAAGGTGCTTGTGTAGGCTCATTGAAGTTTTTCCAGCTACTGTACTGTGTACCCTGCACAGTCTCGCCTACAGTATAGCAACCTGCCGCCAGGTGCTTGTGTAGACTCATTGAAGTATTTCCAGCTACTGTACTGTGTACCCTGCACAGTCTGACCTACAGTATAGCAACCTGCAGCCAGGTGCTTGTGTAGACTCACTGAAGTATTTCCAGCTACTGTACTGTGTACCCTTCACAGTTTCGCCTACAGTATTGCAACCTGCCGCCAGATGCTTGTGTAGATTCATTGAAGTATTTCCAGCTACTGTACTGTGTACCCTGCACAGTCTGACCTACAGTATAGCAACCTGCAGCCAGTTACTTGTGTAGGCTCATTGAAGTATTTCCAGCTACTGTACTGTGTACCCTGCACAGGTTCGCCTACAGTATAGCAACCTGCCGCCAGGTACTTGTGTAGGCTCATTAAAGTATTTCCATCTACTGTATTGTGTACCCTGCACAGTCTCACCTACAGTAAAGCAACCTGCAGCCAGTTACTTGTGTAGGCTCATTGAAGTATTTCCAGCTACTGTACTGTGTACCCTGCACAGTCTCGCCTACAGTATAGCAACCTGCCGCCAGGTGCTTGTGTGGACTCATTGAAGTATTTCCAGCTACTGTACTGTGTACCCTGCACAGTCTGACCTACAGTATAGCAACCTGCAGCAAGGTGCTTGTGTAGGCTCATTGAAGTATTTCCAGCTACTGTACTGTGTACCCTGCACAGTCTGACCTACAGTATAGCAACCTGCAGCCATGTGCTTGTGTAGGCTCATTGAAGAATTTCCAGCTACTGTACTGTGTACCCTGCACAGTCTCACGTACAGTAAAGCAACCTGCAGCCAGGTACTTGTGTAGGCTCATTGATGTATTTCCAGCTACTGTACTGTGTACCCTGCTGTACCCTGCACAGTCTCGCCTACAGTATAGCAACCTGCAGCTAGGTGCTTTTGTAGGCTCATAGAAGTATTTCCAGCTACTGTACTGTTTACCCTGCACAGTCTGACCTACAGAATAGCAACCTGCAGCCAGATGCTTGTGTAGGCTCATTGAAGTATTTCCACCTACTGTTCTGTTTATCCTGCACAGTCTTGCTTACAGTATAGCAACCTGCAGCCAGGTGCTTGTGTAGGCTCATTGAAGCATTTCCAGCTACTGTACTGTTTACCCTGCACAGTCTGACCTACAGTATAGCAACCTGCAGCCAGGTGCATTTGTAGGCTCATTGAAGTATTTCCAGCTACTGTACTGTGTACCCTGCTGTACCCTGCACAGTCTCACCTACAGTATAGCAACCTGCAGCCAGGTGCTTTTGTAGGCTCACAAAAGTATTTCCAGCTACTGTACTGTTTACCCTGCACAGTCTGACCTACAGTATAGCAACTTGCAGCCAGGTGCTTGTATAGGCTCATTGAAGTATTTCCAGCTCCTGTACTGTGTACCCTGCACAGTCTTACATACAGTAGAGCAACCTGCAGCCAGGTGCTTGTGTAGGCTCATTGAAGTATTTCCAGCTACTCTACTGTGTACCCTGCACAGTCTCACCTACAGTAAAGCAACCTGCAGCCAGTTACTTGTGTAGGCTCATTAAAGTATTTCCAGCTACTGTACTGTGTACCCTGCTGTACCCTGCACGGTTTCGCCTACAGTATAGCAACCTGCAGCCAGGTGCTTTTGTAGGCTCACAGAAGTATTTCCAGCTACTGTACACTTTACCCTGCACAGTCTGACCTACAGTATAGCAACCTGCAGCCAGGTGCTTGTGTAGGCTCATTGAAGTATTTCCAGCTACTGTACTGTGTACCCTGCACAGTCTGACCTACAGTATAGAAACCTGCAGCCAGGTGCTTGTGTAGGCTCATTGAAGTATTTCCAGCTACTGTACTGTGTACCCTGCACAGTTTGACCTACAGTATAGCAACCTGCAGCCAGGTGCTTGTGTAGGCTCATTGAAGTATTTAAAGCTACTGTACTGTGTACCCTGCACAGTGTCGCCTACAGTATAGCAACCTGCAGCCAGGTGCTTGTGTAGGCTCATTGAAGTATTTCCAGCTACTGTACTGTGTACTCTGCAGAGTCTCACCTCCAGTAAAGTAACCTGCAGCTAGATACTTGTGTAGGCTCATTGATGTATATCCAGCTACTGTACTGTGTAACCTGCTGTACCCTGCACAGTCTCGCCTACAGTATAGCAACCGGCAGCTAGGTGCTTTTGTAGGCTCACAAAAGTATTTCCAGCTACTGTACTGTTTACCCTGCACAGTCTGACCTACAGTATAGCAACCTGCAGCCAGGTGCTTGTGTAGGCTCATTGAAGTATTTCCAGCTACTGTACTGTGTACCCTGCACAGTCTCACCTACAGTAAAGCAACCTGCAGCCAGTTACTTGTCTAGGCTCATTGAAGTATTTCCAGCTACTGTATGGTGTACCCTGCTGTACCCTGCACGGTTTCGACTACAGTATAGCAACCTGCAGCCAGGTGCTTTTGTAGGCTCATAGAAGTATTTCCAGCTACTGTACTGTTTACCCTGCACAGTCTGACCTACAGAATAGCAACCTGCAGCCAGGTGCTTGTGTAGGCTCATTGAATTATTTCCAGTTACTGTACTGTGTACCCTGCACAGACTCACCTACAGTAAAGCAACCTGCAGCAAGGTGCTTGTGTAGGCTCATTGAAGTTTTTCCAGCTACTGTACTGTGTACCCTGCACAGTCTCGCCTACAGTATAGCAACCTGCCGCCAGGTGCTTGTGTAGACTCATTGAAGTATTTCCAGCTACTGTACTGTGTACCCTGCACAGTCTGACCTACAGTATAGCAACCTGCAGCCAGGTGCTTGTGTAGACTCATTGAAGTATTTCCAGCTACTGTACTGTGTACCCTGCACAGTTTCGCCTACAGTATTGCAACCTGCCGCCAGATGCTTGTGTAGACTCATTGAAGTATTTCCAGCTACTGTACTGTGTACCCTGCAGAGTCTGACCTACAGTATAGCAACCTGCAGCCAGGTTCTTGTGTAGGCTCATTGAAGATTTTCCAGCTACTGTACGGTGTTCCCTGCACAGTTTGACCTACAGTATAGCTAAATGCAGCCAGGTGCTTGTGTAGGCTCATAGAAGTATTTCCAGCTACTGTACTGTTTACCCTTCACAGCCTGACCTACAGTATAGCAACCTGCAGCCAGGTGCTTGTGTAGGCTCATTGAAGTATTTCCAGCTACTGTACTGTGTACCCTGCACAGTCTCACCTACAGTATAGAAACCTGCAGCCAGGTGCTTGTGTAGGCTCATTGAACTATTTCCAGCTACTGTACTGTTTACCCTGCACAGTCTCACCTACAGTATAGCAACCTGCAGCCAGGTGCTTTTGTAGGCTCACAAAAGTATTTCCAGCTACTGTACTGTTTACCCTGCACAGTCTGACCTACAGTATAGCAACCTGCAGCCAGGTGCTTGTGTAGGCTCATTGAAGTATTTCCAGCTACTGTACTGTGTACCCTGCACAGTCTCACCTACAGTAAAGCAACCTGCAGCCAGTTACTTGTGTAGGCTCATTGAAGTATTTCCAGCTACTGTACTGTGTACCCTGCTGTACCCTGCACGGTTTCGCCTACAGTATAGCAACCTGCAGCCAGGTGCTTTTGTAGGCTCATAGAAGTATTTCCAGCTACTGTACTGTTTACCCTGCACAGTCTGACCTACAGAATAGCAACCTGCAGCCAGGTGCTTGTGTAGGCTCATTGAATTATTTCCAGTTACTGTACTGTGTACCCTGCACAGACTCACCTACAGTAAAGCAACCTGCAGCAAGGTGCTTGTGTAGGCTCATTGAAGTTTTTCCAGCTACTGTACTGTGTACCCTGCACAGTCTCGCCTACAGTATAGCAACCTGCCGCCAGGTGCTTGTGTAGACTCATTGAAGTATTTCCAGCTACTGTACTGTGTACCCTGCTGTACCCTGCACAGTCTCGCCTAGAGTATAGCATCCTGCAGCTAGGTGCTTTTGTAGGCTCATAGAAGTATTTCCAGCTACTGTACTGTTTACCCTGCACAGTCTGACCTACAGAATAGCAACCTGCAGCCAGATGCTTGTGTAGGCTCATTGAAGTATTTCCACCTACTGTTCTGTTTATCCTGCACAGTCTTGCTTACAGTATAGCAACCTGCAGCCAGGTGCTTGTGTAGGCTCATTGAAGCATTTCCAGCTACTGTACTGTTTACCCTGCACAGTCTCACCTACAGTATAGCAACCTGCAGCCAGGTGCATTTGTAGGCTCATTGAAGTATTTCCAGCTACTGTACTGTGTACCCTGCTGTACCCTGCACAGTCTCACCTACAGTATAGCAACCTGCAGCCAGGTGCTTTTGTAGGCTCACAAAAGTATTTCCAGCTACTGTACTGTTTACCCTGCACAGTCTGACCTACAGTATAGCAACTTGCAGCCAGGTGCTTGTGTAGGCTCATTGAAGTATTTCCAGCTCCTGTACTGTGTACCCTGCACAGTCTTACATACAGTAGAGCAACCTGCAGCCAGGTGCTTGTGTAGGCTCATTGAAGTATTTCCAGCTACTCTACTGTGTACCCTGCACAGTCTCACCTACAGTAAAGCAACCTGCAGCCAGTTACTTGTGTAGGCTCATTAAAGTATTTCCAGCTACTGTACTGTGTACCCTGCTGTACCCTGCACGGTTTCGCCTACAGTATAGCAACCTGCAGCCAGGTGCTTTTGTAGGCTCACAGAAGTATTTCCAGCTACTGTACACTTTACCCTGCACAGTCTGACCTACAGTATAGCAACCTGCAGCCAGGTGCTTGTGTAGGCTCATTGAAGTATTTCCAGCTACTGTACTGTGTACCCTGCACAGTTTGACCTACAGTATAGCAACCTGCAGCCAGGTGCTTGTGTAGGCTCATTGAAGTATTTAAAGCTACTGTACTGTGTACCCTGCACAGTGTCGCCTACAGTATAGCAACCTGCAGCCAGGTGCTTGTGTAGGCTCATTGAAGTATTTCCAGCTACTGTACTGTGTACCCTGCACAGTCTAACCTACAGTAAAGCAACCTTCAGCCAGTTACTTGTGTAGGCTCATTGAAGTATTTCCAGCTACTGTACTGTGTACCCTGTTGTACCCTGCACGGTTTCGCCTACAGTATAGCAACCTGCAGCCAGGTGCTTGTGTAGGCTCATTGAAGTATTTCCAGCTACTGTACTGTGTACCCTGCACAGTCTGACCTACAGTATAGAAACCTGCAGCCAATTGCTTGTGTAGGTTCATTGAAGTATCTCCAGCTACTGTACTGTGTACCCTGCACAGTTTGACCTACAGTATAGCAAACTGCAACCAGGTGCTTGTGTAGGCTCATTGAAGTATTTACAGCTACTGTACTGTGTACCCTGCACAGTCTCACCTACAGTATAGAAACCTGCAGCCAGGTGCTTGTGTAGGCTCATTGAAGTATTTACAGCTACTGTACCGTTTACCCTGCACAGTCTTGCTTACAATATAGCAAACTGCAGCCAGGTGCTTGCGTAGGCTCATTGAAGTATTTACAGCTACTGTACTGTGTACCTTGCACAGACTGACCAACAGTATAGCAACCTGCAGCCAGGTGCTTGTGTAGGCTCATTGAAGTATTTCCAGCTACTGTACTGTTTACCCTGCACAGTCTCACCTACAGTAAAGCAACCTTCAGCCAAGTACTGATGTAATCTCATTGAAGTATTTCCAGCTACTGTACTCTGTACCCTGCTGTACCCTGCACAGTCTCGCCTACAGTATAGCAACCTGCAGCCAAGTGCTTTTGTAGGCTCACAGAAGTATTTCCAGCTACTGTACTGTTTAACCTGCACAGTCTGACCTACAGTATAGCAACCTGCAGCCATGTGCTTGTGTAGGCTCACTGAAGTATTTCCAGCTACTGTGCTGTGTACCCTGCACAGTCTTGCCTACAGTATAGCAACCTGCAGCCAAGATTTTCCAGCTACTGTACTGTGTTCCCTGCACAGTTTGACCTACAGTATAGCTAAATGCAGCCAGGTGCTTGTGTAGGCTCATAGAAGTATTTCCAGCTACTGTACTGTTTACCCTTTACAGCCTGACCTACAGTATAGCAACCTGCAGCCAGGTGCTTGTGTAGACTCATTGAAGTATTTCCAGCTACTGTACTGTGTACCCTGCACAGTCTCACCTACAGTAAAGCAACCTGCAGCCAGTTACTTGTGTAGGCTCATTGAAGTATTTCCAGCTACTGTACTGTGTACCCTGCACAGGCTCGCCTACAGTATTGCAAACTGCCACCAGGTACTTGTGTAGCTCATTGAAGTATTTCCAGCTACTGTACTGTGTACCCTGCACAGTCTCGCCTACAGTATAGCAACCTGCCGCCAGGTGCTTGTGTAGACTCATTGAAGTATTTCCAGCTACTGTACTGTGTACCCTGCACAGTCTGACCTACAGTATAGCAACCTGCAGCAAGGTGCTTGTGTAGGCTCATTGAAGTATTTCCAGCTACTGTACTGTGTACCCTGCACAGTCTGACCTACAGTATAGCAACCTGCAGCCATGTGCTTGTGTAGGCTCATTGAAGTATTTCCAGTTACTGTACTGTTTACCCTGCACAGTCTCACCTACAGTAAAGCAACCTTCAGCCAGGTACTGATGTAATCTCATTGAAGTATTTCCAGCTACTGTACTCTGTACCCTGCTGTATCCTGCACAGTCTCGCCTACAGTATAGCAACCTGCAGCCAAGTGCTTTTGTAGGCTCACAGAAGTACTTCCAGCTACTGTACTGTTTACCCTGCACAGTCTCACCTACAGTAAAGCAACCTGCAGCCAGTTACTTGTGTAGGCTCATTGAAGTATTTCCAGCTACTGTACTGTGTACCCTGCACAGGCTCGCCTACAGTATAGCAACCTGCCGCCAGGTACTTGTGTAGGCTCATTAAAGTATTTCCAGCTACTGTACTGTGTACCCTGCACAGTCTCACCTACAGTAAAGCAACCTGCAGCCAGTTACTTGAAGTATCATTGAAGTATTTCCAGCTACTGTACTGTGTACCCTGCACAGTCTCGCCTACAGTATAGCAACCTGCCGCCAGGTGCTTGTGTAGACTCATTGAAGTATTTCCAGCTACTGTACTGTGTACCCTGCACAGTCTGACCTACAGTATAGCAACCTGCAGCAAGGTGCTTGTGTAGGCTCATTGAAGTATTTCCAGCTACTGTACTGTGTACCCTGCACAGTCTGACCTACAGTATAGCAACCTGCAGCCATGTGCTTGTGTAGGCTCATTGAAGTATTTCCAGTTACTGTACTGTTTACCCTGCACAGTCTCACCTACAGTAAAGCAACCTTCAGCCAGGTACTGATGTAATCTCATTGAAGTATTTCCAGCTACTGTACTCTGTACCCTGCTGTATCCTGCACAGTCTCGCCTACAGTATAGCAACCTGCAGCCAAGTGCTTTTGTAGGCTCACAGAAGTACTTCCAGCTACTGTACTGTTTACCCTGCACAGTCTCACCTACAGTAAAGCAACCTGCAGCCAGTTACTTGTGTAGGCTCATTGAAGTATTTCCAGCTACTGTACTGTGTACCCTGCACAGGCTCGCCTACAGTATAGCAACCTGCCGCCAGGTACTTGTGTAGGCTCATTAAAGTATTTCCAGCTACTGTACTGTGTACCCTGCACAGTCTCACCTACAGTAAAGCAACCTGCAGCCAGTTACTTGAAGTATCATTGAAGTATTTCCAGCTACTGTACTGTGTACCCTGCACAGTCTCACCTACAGTATAGCAACCTGCTGCCAGGTGCTTGTGTAGACTCATTGAAGTATTTCCAGCTACTGTACTGTGTATCCTGCACAGTCTGACCTACAGTATAGCAACCTGCAGCAAGGTGCTTGTGTAGGCTCATTGAAGTATTTCCAGCTACTGTACTGTGTACCCTGCACATTCTGACCTACAGTATAGCAACCTGCAGCCATGTGCTTGTGTAGGCTCATTGAAGTATTTCCAGCTACTGTACTGTTTACCCTGCACAGTCTCACCTACAGTAAAGCAACCTTCAGCCAGATACTGATGTAATCTCATTGAAGTATTTCCAGCTACTGTACTTTTTACCCTGCACAGTCTCACCTAGAGTAAAGCAACCTTCAGCCAGGTACTGATGTAATCTCATTCAAGTATTTCCAGCTACTGTACTGTGTACCCTGCACAGTCTGACCTACAGTATAGCAACCTGCAGCAAGGTGCTTGTGTAGGCTCATTGAAGTATTTCCAGCTACTGTACTGTGTACCCTGCACAGTCTGACCTACAGTATAGCAACCTGCAGCCATGTGCTTGTGTAGGCTCATTGAAGAATTTCCAGCTACTGTACTGTGTACCCTGCACAGTCTCACGTACAGTAAAGCAACCTGCAGCCAGGTACTTGTGTAGGCTCATTGATGTATTTCCAGCTACTGTACTGTGTACCCTGCTGTACCCTGCACAGTCTCGCCTACAGTATAGCAACCTGCAGCTAGGTGCTTTTGTAGCCTCATAGAAGTATTTCCAGCTACTGTACTGTTTACCCTGCACAGTCTGACCTACAGTATAGCAACCTGCAGCCAGGTGCTTTTGTAGGCTCATTGAAGTATTTCCAGCTACTGTACTGTGTACCCTGCTGTACCCTGCACAGTCTCACCTACAGTATAGCAACCTGCAGCCAGGTGCTTTTGTAGGCTCACAAAAGTATTTCCAGCTACTGTACTGTTTACCCTGCACAGTCTGACCTACAGTATAGCAACTTGCAGCCAGGTGCTTGTGTAGGCTCATTGAAGTATTTCCAGCTCCTGTACTGTGTACCCTGCACAGTCTTACATACAGTAGAGCAACCTGCAGCCAGGTGCTTGTGTAGGCTCATTAAAGTATTTCCAGCTACTGTACTGTGTACCCTGCTGTACCCTACACAGTTTCGCCTACAGTATAGCAACCTGCAGCCAGGTGCTTTTGTAGGCTCACAGAAGTATTTCCAGCTACTGTACTCTTTACCCTGCACAGTCTGACCTACAGTATAGCAACCTGCAGCCAGGTGCTTGTGTAGGCTCATTGAAGTATTTCCAGCTACTGTACTGTGTACCCTGCACAGTCTGACCTACAGTATAGAAACCTGCAGCCAGGTGCTTGTGTAGGCTCATTGAAGTATTTCCAGCTACTGTACTGTGTACCCTGCACAGTGTCGCCTACAGTATAGCAACCTGCAGCCAGGTGCTTGTGTAGGCTCATTGAAGTATTTTCAGCTACTGTACTGTGTACTCTGCAGAGTCTCACCTCCAGTAAAGTAACCTGCAGCTAGATACTTGTGTAGGCTCATTGATGTATATCCAGCTACTGTACTGTGTAACCTGCTGTACCCTGCACAGTCTCGCCTTCAGTATAGCAACCGGTAGCTAGGTGCTTTTGTAGGCTCACAAAAGTATTTCCAGCTACTGTACTGTGTACCCTGCACAGTCTCACCTAGAGTAAAGCAACCTGCAGCCAGTTACTTGTCTAGGCTCATTGAAGTATTTCCAGCTACTGTACTGTGTACCCTGCTGTACCCTGCACGGTTTCGCCTACAATATAGCAACCTGCAGCCAGGTGCTTTTGTAGGCTCATAGAAGTATTTCCAGCTACTGTACTGTTTACCCTGCACAGTCTGACCTACAGAATAGCAACCTGCAGCCAGGTGCTTGTGTAGGCTCATTGAATTATTTCCAGTTACTGTACTGTGTACCCTGCACAGACTCACCTACAGTAAAGCAACCTGCAGCAAGGTGCTTGTGTAGGCTCATTGAAGTTTTTCCAGCTACTGTACTGTGTACCCTGCACAGTCTCCCCTACAGTATAGCAACCTGCCGCCAGGTGCTTGTGTAGACTCATTGAAGTATTTCCAGCTACTGTCCTGTGTACCCTGCACAGTCTGACCTACAGTATAGCAACCTGCAGCCAGGTGCTTGTGTAGACTCATTGAAGTATTTCCAGCTACTGTACTGTGTACCCTGCACAGTTTCGCCTACAGTATTGCAACCTGCCGCCAGATGCTTGTGTAGATTCATTGAAGTATTTCCAGCTACTGTACTGTGTACCCTGCACAGTCTGACCTACAGTATAGCAACCTGCAGCCAGTTACTTGTGTAGGCTCATTGAAGTATTTCCAGCTACTGTACTGTGTACCCTGCACAGGTTCGCCTACAGTATAGCAACCTGCCGCCAGGTACTTGTGTAGGCTCATTAAAGTATTTCCATCTACTGTATTGTGTACCCTGCACAGTCTCACCTACAGTAAAGCAACCTGCAGCCAGTTACTTGTGTAGGCTCATTGAAGTATTTCCAGCTACTGTACTGTGTACCCTGCACAGTCTCACCTACAGTATAGCAACCTGCCGCCAGGTGCTTGTGTGGACTCATTGAAGTATTTCCAGCTACTGTACTGTGTACCCTGCACAGTCTGACCTACAGTATAGCAACCTGCAGCAAGGTGCTTGTGTAGGCTCATTGAAGTATTTCCAGCTACTGTACTGTGTACCCTGCACAGTCTGACCTACAGTATAGCAACCTGCAGCCAGGTGCTTGTGTAGGCTCATTGAAGAATTTCCAGCTACTGTACTGTGTACCCTGCACAGTCTCACGTACAGTAAAGCAACCTGCAGCCAGGTACTTGTGTAGGCTCATTGATGTATTTCCAGCTACTGTACTGTGTACCCTGCTGTACCCTGCACAGTCTCGCCTACAGTATAGCAACCTGCAGCTAGGTGCTTTTGTAGGCTCATAGAAGTTTTTCCAGCTACTGTACTGTTTACCCTGCACAGTCTGACCTACAGAATAGCAACCTGCAGCCAGATGCTTGTGTAGGCTCATTGAAGTATTTCCAGCTACTGTTCTGTTTATCCTGCACAGTCTTGCTTACAGTATAGCAACCTGCAGCCAGGTGCTTGTGTAGGCTCATTGAAGCATTTCCAGCTACTGTACTGTTTACCCTGCACAGTCTGAACTACAGTATAGCAACCTGCAGCCAGGTGCATTTGTAGGCTCATTGAAGTATTTCCAGCTACTGTACTGTGTACCCTGCTGTACCCTGCACAGTCTCACCTACAGTATAGCAACCTGCAGCCAGGTGCTTTTGTAGGCTCACAAAAGTATTTCCAGCTACTGTACTGTTTACCCTGCACAGTCTGACCTACAGTATAGCAACTTGCAGCCAGGTGCTTGTGTAGGCTCATTGAAGTATTTCCAGCTCCTGTACTGTGTACCCTGCACAGTCTTACATACAGTAGAGCAACCTGCAGCCAGGTGCTTGTGTAGGCTCATTGAAGTATTTCCAGCTACTCTACTGTGTACCCTGCACAGTCTCACCTACAGTAAAGCAACCTGCAGCCAGTTACTTGTGTAGGCTCATTAAAGTATTTCCAGCTACTGTACTGTGTACCCTGCTGTACCCTGCACGGTTTCGCCTACAGTATAGCAACCTGCAGCCAGGTGCTTTTGTAGGCTCACAGAAGTATTTCCAGCTACTCTACACTTTACCCTGCACAGTCTGACCTACAGTATAGCAACCTGCAGCCAGGTGCTTGTGTAGGCTCATTGAAGTATTTCCAGCTACTGTACTGTGTACCCTGCACAGTCTGACCTACAGTATAGAAACCTGCAGCCAGGTGCTTGTGTAGGCTCATTGAAGTATTTCCAGCTACTGTACTGTGTACCCTGCACAGTTTGACCTACAGTATAGCAACCTGCAGCCAGGTGCTTGTGTAGGCTCATTGAATTATTTAAAGCTACTGTACTGTGTACCCTGCACAGTGTCGCCTACAGTATAGCAACCTGCAGCCAGGTGCTTGTGTAAGCTCATTGAAGTATTTCCAGCTACTGTACTGTGTACTCTGCAGAGTCTCACCTCCAGTAAAGTAACCTGCAGCTAGATACTTGTGTAGGCTCATTGATGTATATCCAGCTACTGTACTGTGTAACCTGCTGTACCCTGCACAGTCTCGCCTACAGTATAGCAACCGGCAGCTAGGTGCTTTTGTAGGCTCACAAAAGTATTTCCAGCTACTGTACTGTTTACCCTGCACAGTCTGACCTACAGTATAGCAACCTGCAGCCAGGTGCTTGTGTAAGCTCATTGAAGTATTTCCAGCTACTGTACTGTGTACCCTGCACAGTCTCACCTACAGTAAAGCAACCTGCAGCCAGTTACTTGTCTAGGCTCATTGAAGTATTTCCAGCTACTGTATGGTGTATCCTGCTGTACCCTGCACGGTTTCGCCTACAGTATAGCAACCTGCAGCCAGGTGCTTTTGTAGGCTCATAGAAGTATTTCCAGCTACTGTACTGTTTACCCTGCACAGTCTGACCTACAGAATAGCAACCTGCAGCCAGGTGCTTGTGTAGGCTCATTGAATTATTTCCAGTTACTGTACTGTGTACCCTGCACAGACTCACCTACAGTAAAGCAACCTGCAGCAAGGTGCTTGTGTAGGCTCATTGAAGTTTTTCCAGCTACTGTACTGTGTACCCTGCACAGTCTCGCCTACAGTATAGCAACCTGCCGCCAGGTGCTTGTGTAGACTCATTGAAGTATTTCCAGCTACTGTACTGTGTACCCTGCACAGTCTGACCTACAGTATAGCAACCTGCAGCCAGGTGCTTGTGTAGACTCATTGAAGTATTTCCAGCTACTGTACTGTGTACCCTGCAGAGTCTGACCTACAGTATAGCAACCTGCAGCCAGGTTCTTGTGTAGGCTCATTGAAGATTTTCCAGCTACTGTACGGTGTTCCCTGCACAGTTTGACCTACAGTATAGCTAAATGCAGCCAAGTGCTTGTGTAGGCTCATAGAAGTATTTCCAGCTACTGTACTGTTTACCCTTCACAGCCTGACCTACAGTATAGCAACCTGCAGCCAGGTGCTTGTGTAGGCTCATTGAAGTATTTCCAGCTACTGTACTGTGTACCCTGCACAGTCTCACCTACAGTATAGAAACCTGCAGCCAGGTGCTTGTGTAGGCTCATTGAACTATTTCCAGCTACTGTACTGTTTACCCTGCACAGTCTCACCTACAGTATAGCAACCTGCAGCCAGGTGCTTTTGTAGGCTCACAAAAGTATTTCCAGCTACTGTACTGTTTACCCTGCACAGTCTGACCTACAGTATAGCAACCTGCAGCCAGGTGCTTGTGTAGGCTCATTGAAGTATTTCCAGCTACTGTACTGTGTACCCTGCACAGTCTCACCTACAGTAAAGCAACCTGCAGCCAGTTACTTGTGTAGGCTCAATGAAGTATTTCCAGCTACTGTACTGTGTACCCTGCTGTACCCTGCACGGTTTCGCCTACAGTATAGCAACCTGCAGCCAGGTGCTTTTGTAGGCTCATAGAAGTATTTCCAGCTACTGTACTGTTTACCCTGCACAGTCTGACCTACAGAATAGCAACCTGCAGCCAGGTGCTTGTGTAGGCTCATTGAATTATTTCCAGTTACTGTACTGTGTACCCTGCACAGACTCACCTACAGTAAAGCAACCTGCAGCAAGGTGCTTGTGTAGGCTCATTGAAGTTTTTCCAGCTACTGTACTGTGTACCCTGCACAGTCTCGCCTACAGTATAGCAACCTGCCGCCAGGTGCTTGTGTAGACTCATTGAAGTATTTCCAGCTACTGTACTGTGTACCCTGCACAGTCTGACCTACAGTATAGCAACCTGCAGCCAGGTGCTTGTGTAGACTCACTGAAGTATTTCCAGCTACTGTACTGTGTACCCTGCACAGTTTCGCCTACAGTATTGCAACCTGCCGCCAGATGCTTGTGTAGATTCATTGAAGTATTTCCAGCTACTGTACTGTGTACCCTGCACAGTCTGACCTACAGTATAGCAACCTGCAGCCAGTTACTTGTGTAGGCTCATTGAAGTATTTCCAGCTACTGTACTGTGTACCCTGCACAGGTTCGCCTACAGTATAGCAACCTGCCGCCAGGTACTTGTGTAGGCTCATTAAAGTATTTCCATCTACTGTATTGTGTACCCTGCACAGTCTCACCTACAGTAAAGCAACCTGCAGCCAGTTACTTGTGTAGGCTCATTGAAGTATTTCCAGCTACTGTACTGTGTACCCTGCACAGTCTCGCCTACAGTATAGCAACCTGCCGCCAGGTGCTTGTGTGGACTCATTGAAGTATTTCCAGCTACTGTACTGTGTACCCTGCACAGTCTGACCTACAGTATAGCAACCTGCAGCAAGGTGCTTGTGTAGGCTCATTGAAGTATTTCCAGCTACTGTACTGTGTACCCTGCACAGTCTGACCTACAGTATAGCAACCTGCAGCCATGTGCTTGTGTAGGCTCATTGAAGAATTTCCAGCTACTGTACTGTGTACCCTGCACAGTCTCACGTACAGTAAAGCAACCTGCAGCCAGGTACTTGTGTAGGCTCATTGATGTATTTCCAGCTACTGTACTGTGTACCCTGCTGTACCCTGCACAGTCTCGCCTACAGTATAGCAACCTGCAGCTAGGTGCTTTTGTAGGCTCATAGAAGTATTTCCAGCTACTGTACTGTTTACCCTGCACAGTCTGACCTACAGAATAGCAACCTGCAGCCAGATGCTTGTGTAGGCTCATTGAAGTATTTCCACCTACTGTTCTGTTTATCCTGCACAGTCTTGCTTACAGTATAGCAACCTGCAGCCAGGTGCTTGTGTAGGCTCATTGAAGCATTTCCAGCTACTGTACTGTTTACCCTGCACAGTCTGACCTACAGTATAGCAACCTGCAGCAAGGTGCATTTGTAGGCTCATTGAAGTATTTCCAGCTACTGTACTGTGTACCCTGCTGTACCCTGCACAGTCTCACCTACAGTATAGCAACCTGCAGCCAGGTGCTTGTGTAGGCTCATTGAAGTATTTCCAGCTACTGTACTGTGTACCCTGCACAGTCTCACCTACAGTAAAGCAACCTGCAGCCAGTTACTTGTGTAGGCTCATTGAAGTATTTCCAGCTACTGTATGGTGTACCCTGCTGTACCCTGCACGGTTTCGCCTACAGTATAGCAACCTGCAGCCAGGTGCTTTTGTAGGCTCATAGAAGTATTTCCAGCTACTGTACTGTTTACCCTGCACAGTCTGACCTACAGAATAGCAACCTGCAGCCAGGTGCTTGTGTAGGCTCATTGAATTATTTCCAGTTACTGTACTGTGTACCCTGCACAGACTCACCTACAGTAAAGCAACCTGCAGCAAGGTGCTTGTGTAGGCTCATTGAAGTTTTTCCAGCTACTGTACTGTGTACCCTGCACAGTCTGACCTACAGTATAGCAACCTGCAGCCAGGTGCTTGTGTAGACTCATTGAAGTATTTCCAGCTACTGTACTGTGTACCCTGCACAGTTTCGCCTACAGTATTGCAACCTGCCGCCAGATGCTTGTGTAGACTCATTGAAGTATTTCCAGCTACTGTACTGTGTACCCTGCAGAGTCTGACCTACAGTATAGCAACCTGCAGCCAGGTTCTTGTGTAGGCTCATTGAAGATTTTCCAGCTACTGTACGGTGTTCCCTGCACAGTTTGACCTACAGTATAGCTAAATGCAGCCAGGTGCTTGTGTAGGCTCATAGAAGTATTTCCAGCTACTGTACTGTTTACCCTTCACAGCCTGACCTACAGTATAGCAACCTGCAGCCAGGTGCTTGTGTAGGCTCATTGAAGTATTTCCAGCTACTGTACTGTGTACCCTGCACAGTCTCACCTACAGTATAGAAACCTGCAGCCAGGTGCTTGTGTAGGCTCATTGAACTATTTCCAGCTACTGTACTGTTTACCCTGCACAGTCTCACCTACAGTATAGCAACCTGCAGCCAGGTGCTTTTGTAGGCTCACAAAAGTATTTCCAGCTACTGTACTGTTTACCCTGCACAGTCTGACCTACAGTATAGCAACCTGCAGCCAGGTGCTTGTGTAGGCTCATTGAAGTATTTCCAGCTACTGTACTGTGTACCCTGCACAGTCTCACCTACAGTAAAGCAACCTGCAGCCAGTTACTTGTGTAGGCTCATTGAAGTATTTCCAGCTACTGTACTGTGTACCCTGCTGTACCCTGCACGGTTTCGCCTACAGTATAGCAACCTGCAGCCAGGTGCTTTTGTAGGCTCATAGAAGTATTTCCAGCTACTGTACTGTTTACCCTGCACAGTCTGACCTACAGAATAGCAACCTGCAGCCAGGTGCTTGTGTAGGCTCATTGAATTATTTCCAGTTACTGTACTGTGTACCCTGCACAGACTCACCTACAGTAAAGCAACCTGCAGCAAGGTGCTTGTGTAGGCTCATTGAAGTTTTTCCAGCTACTGTACTGTGTACCCTGCACAGTCTCGCCTACAGTATAGCAACCTGCCGCCAGGTGCTTGTGTAGACTCATTGAAGTATTTCCAGCTACTGTACTGTGTACCCTGCACAGTCTGACCTACAGTATAGCAACCTGCAGCCAGGTGCTTGTGTAGACTCACTGAAGTATTTCCAGCTACTGTACTGTGTACCCTGCACAGTTTCGCCTACAGTATTGCAACCTGCCGCCAGATGCTTGTGTAGATTCATTGAAGTATTTCCAGCTACTGTACTGTGTACCCTGCACAGTCTGACCTACAGTATAGCAACCTGCAGCCAGTTACTTGTGTAGGCTCATTGAAGTATTTCCAGCTACTGTACTGTGTACCCTGCACAGGTTCGCCTACAGTATAGCAACCTGCCGCCAGGTACTTGTGTAGGCTCATTAAAGTATTTCCATCTACTGTATTGTGTACCCTGCACAGTCTCACCTACAGTAAAGCAACCTGCAGCCAGTTACTTGTGTAGGCTCATTGAAGTATTTCCAGCTACTGTACTGTGTACCCTGCACAGTCTCGCCTACAGTATAGCAACCTGCCGCCAGGTGCTTGTGTGGACTCATTGAAGTATTTCCAGCTACTGTACTGTGTACCCTGCACAGTCTGACCTACAGTATAGCAACCTGCAGCAAGGTGCTTGTGTAGGCTCATTGAAGTATTTCCAGCTACTGTACTGTGTACCCTGCACAGTCTGACCTACAGTATAGCAACCTGCAGCCATGTGCTTGTGTAGGCTCATTGAAGAATTTCCAGCTACTGTACTGTGTACCCTGCACAGTCTCACGTACAGTAAAGCAACCTGCAGCCAGGTACTTGTGTAGGCTCATTGATGTATTTCCAGCTACTGTACTGTGTACCCTGCTGTACCCTGCACAGTCTCGCCTACAGTATAGCAACCTGCAGCTAGGTGCTTTTGTAGGCTCATAGAAGTATTTCCAGCTACTGTACTGTTTACCCTGCACAGTCTGACCTACAGAATAGCAACCTGCAGCCAGATGCTTGTGTAGGCTCATTGAAGTATTTCCACCTACATTTCTATTTATCCTGCACAGTCTTGCTTACAGTATAGCAACCTGCAGCCAGGTGCTTGTGTAGGCTCATTGAAGCATTTCCAGCTACTGTACTCTTTACCCTGCACAGTCTGACCTACAGTATAGCAACCTGCAGCCAGGTGCATTTGTAGGCTCATTGAAGTATTTCCAGCTACTGTACTGTGTACCCTGCTGTACCCTGCACAGTCTCACCTACAGTATAGCAACCTGCAGCCAGGTGCTTTTGTAGGCTCACAAAAGTATTTCCAGCTACTGTACTGTTTACCCTGCACAGTCTGACCTACAGTATAGCAACTTGCAGCCAGGTGCTTGTGTAGGCTCATTGAAGTATTTCCAGCTCCTGTACTGTGTACCCTGCACAGTCTTACATACAGTAGAGCAACCTGCAGCCAGGTGCTTGTGTAGGCTCATTGAAGTATTTCCAGCTACTCTACTGTGTACCCTGCACAGTCTCACCTACAGTAAAGCAACCTGCAGCCAGTTACTTGTGTAGGCTCATTAAAGTATTTCCAGCTACTGTACTGTGTACCCTGCTGTACCCTGCACGGTTTCGCCTACAGTATAGCAACCTGCAGCCAGGTGCTTTTGTAGGCTCACAGAAGTATTTCCAGCTACTGTACACTTTACCCTGCACAGTCTGACCTACAGTATAGCAACCTGCAGCCAGGTGCTTGTGTAGGCTCATTGAAGGATTTCCAGCTACTGTACTGTGTACCCTGCACAGTCTGACCTACAGTATAGAAACCTGCAGCCAGGTGCTTGTGTAGGCTCATTGAAGTATTTCCAGCTACTGTACTGTGTACCCTGCACAGTTTGACCTACAGTATAGCAACCTGCAGCCAGTTGCTTGTGTAGGCTCATTGAAGTATTTAAAGCTACTGTACTGTGTACCCTGCACAGTGTCGCCTACAGTATAGCAACCTGCAGCCAGGTGCTTGTGTAGGCTCATTGAAGTATTTCCAGCTACTGTACTGTGTACTCTGCAGAGTCTCACCTCCAGTAAAGTAACCTGCAGCTAGATACTTGTGTAGGCTCATTGATGTATATCCAGCTACTGTACTGTGTAACCTGCTGTACCCTGCACAGTCTCGCCTACAGTATAGCAACCGGCAGCTAGGTGCTTTTGTAGGCTCACAAAAGTATTTCCAGCTACTGTACTGTTTACCCTGCACAGTCTGACCTACAGTATAGCAACCTGCAGCCAGGTGCTTGTGTAGGCTCATTGAAGTATTTCCAGCTACTGTACTGTGTACCCTGCACAGTCTCACCTACAGTAAAGCAACCTGCAGCCAGTTACTTGTCTAGGCTCATTGAAGTATTTCCAGCTACTGTATGGTGTACCCTGCTGTACCCTGCACGGTTTCGCCTACAGTCTAGCAACCTGCAGCCAGGTGCTTTTGTAGGCTCATAGAAGTATTTCCAGCTACTGTACTGTTTACCCTGCACAGTCTGACCTACAGAATAGCAACCTGCAGCCAGGTGCTTGTGTAGGCTCATTGAATTATTTCCAGTTACTGTACTGTGTACCCTGCACAGACTCACCTACAGTAAAGCAACCTGCAGCAAGGTGCTTGTGTAGGCTCATTGAAGTTTTTCCAGCTACTGTACTGTGTACCCTGCACAGTCTCGCCTACAGTATAGCAACCTGCCGCAAGGTGCTTGTGTAGACTCATTGAAGTATTTCCAGCTACTGTACTGTGTACCCTGCACAGTCTGACCTACAGTATAGCAACCTGCAGCCAGGTGCTTGTGTAGACTCATTGAAGTATTTCCAGCTACTGTACTGTGTACCCTGCACAGTTTCGCCTACAGTATTGCAACCTGCCGCCAGATGCTTGTGTAGACTCATTGAAGTATTTCCAGCTACTGTACTGTGTACCCTGCAGAGTCTGACCTACAGTATAGCAACCTGCAGCCAGGTTCTTGTGTAGGCTCATTGAAGATTTTCCAGCTACTGTACGGTGTTCCCTGCACAGTTTGACCTACAGTATAGCTAAATGCAGCCAGGTGCTTGTGTAGGCTCATAGAAGTATTTCCAGCTACTGTACTGTTTACCCTTCACAGCCTGACCTACAGTATAGCAACCTGCAGCCAGGTGCTTGTGTAGGCTCATTGAAGTATTTCCAGCTACTGTACTTTGTACCCTGCACAGTCTCACCTACAGTATAGAAACCTGCAGCCAGGTGCTTGTGTAGGCTCATTGAACTATTTCCAGCTACTGTACTGTTTACCCTGCACAGTCTCACCTACAGTATAGCAACCTGCAGCCAGGTGCTTTTGTAGGCTCACAAAAGTATTTCCAGCTACTGTACTGTTTACCCTGCACAGTCTGACCTACAGTATAGCAACCTGCAGCCAGGTGCTTGTGTAGGCTCATTGAAGTATTTCCAGCTACTGTACTGTGTACCCTGCACAGTCTCACCTACAGTAAAGCAACCTGCAGCCAGTTACTTGTCTAGGCTCATTGAAGTATTTCCAGCTACTCTACTGTGTACCCTGCTGTACCCTGCACGGTTTCGCCTACAGTATAGCAACCTGCAGCCAGGTGCTTTTGTAGGCTCATAGAAGTATTTCCAGCTACTGTACTGTTTACCCTGCACAGTCTGACCTACAGAATAGCAACCTGCAGCCAGGTGCTTGTGTAGGCTCATTGAATTATTTCCAGTTACTGTACTGTGTACCCTGCACAGACTCACCTACAGTAAAGCAACCTGCAGCAAGGTGCTTGTGTAGGCTCATTGAAGTTTTTCCAGCTACTGTACTGTGTACCCTGCACAGTCTCGCCTACAGTATAGCAACCTGCCGCCAGGTGCTTGTGTAGACTCATTGAAGTATTTCCAGCTACTGTACTGTGTACCCTGCACAGTCTGACCTACAGTATAGCAACCTGCAGCCAGGTGCTTGTGTAGACTCATTGAAGTATTTCCAGCTACTGTACTGTGTACCCTGCACAGTTTCGCCTACAGTATTGCAACCTGCCGCCAGATGCTTGTGTAGATTCATTGAAGTATTTCCAGCTACTGTACTGTGTACCCTGCACAGTCTGACCTACAGTATAGCAACCTGCAGCCAGTTACTTGTGTAGGCTCATTGAAGTATTTCCAGCTACTGTACTGTGTACCCTGCACAGGTTTGCCTACAGTATAGCAACCTGCCGCCAGGTACTTGTGTAGGCTCATTAAAGTATTTCCATCTACTATATTGTGTACCCTGCACAGTCTCACCTACAGTAAAGCAACCTGCAGCCAGTTACATGTGTAGGCTCATTGAAGTATTTCCAGCTACTGTACTGTGTACCCTGCACAGTCTCGCCTACAGTATAGCAACCTGCCGCCAGGTGCTTGTGTGGACTCATTGAAGTATTTCCAGCTACTGTACTGTGTACCCTGCACAGTCTGACCTACAGTATAGCAACCTGCAGCAAGGTGCTTGTGTAGGCTCATTGAAGTATTTCCAGCTACTGTACTGTGTACCCTGCACAGTCTGACCTACAGTATAGCAACCTGCAGCCATGTGCTTGTGTAGGCTCATTGAAGAATTTCCAGCTACTGTACTGTGTACCCTGCACAGTCTCACGTACAGTAAAGCAACCTGCAGCCAGGTACTTGTGTAGGCTCATTGATGTATTTCCAGCTACTGTACTGTGTACCCTGCTGTACCCTGCACAGTCTCGCCTACAGTATAGCAACCTGCAGCTAGGTGCTTTTGTAGGCTCATAGAAGTATTTCCAGCTACTGTACTGTTTACCCTGCACAGTCTGACCTACAGAATAGCAACCTGCAGCCAGATGCTTGTGTAGGCTCATTGAAGTATTTCCACCTACTGTTCTGTTTATCCTGCACAGTCTTGCTTACAGTATAGCAACCCGCAGCCAGGTGCTTGTGTAGGCTCATTGAAGCATTTCCAGCTACTGTACTGTTTACCCTGCACAGTCTGACCTACAGTATAGCAACCTGCAGCCAGGTGCTTGTGTAGGCTCATTGAAGTATTTCCAGCTCCTGTACTGTGTACCCTGCACAGTCTTACATACAGTAGAGCAACCTGCAGCCAGGTGCTTGTGTAGGCTCATTGAAGTATTTCCAGCTACTCTACTGTGTACCCTGCACAGTCTCACCTACAGTAAAGCAACCTGCAGCCAGTTACTTGTGTAGGCTCATTAAAGTATTTCCAGCTACTGTACTGTGTACCCTGCTGTACCCTGCACGGTTTCGCCTACAGTATAGCAACCTGCAGCCAGGTGCTTTTGTAGGCTCACAGAAGTATTTCCAGCTACTGTACACTTTACCCTGCACAGTCTGACCTACAGTATAGCAACCTGCAGCCAGGTGTTTGTGTAGGCTCATTGAAGGATTTCCAGCTACTGTACTGTGTACCCTGCACAGTCTGACCTACAGAATAGCAACCTGCAGCCAGATGCTTGTGTAGGCTCATTGAAGTATTTCCACCTACTGTTCTGTTTATCCTGCACAGTCTTGCTTACAGTATAGCAACCTGCAGCCAGGTGCTTGTGTAGGCTCATTGAAGCATTTCCAGCTACTGTACTGTTTACCCTGCACAGTCTGACCTACAGTATAGCAACCTGCAGCCAGGTGCATTTGTAGGCTCATTGAAGTATTTCCAGCTACTGTACTGTGTACCCTGCTGTACCCTGCACAGTCTCACCTACAGTATAGCAACCTGCAGCCAGGTGCTTTTGTAGGCTCACAAAAGTATTTCCAGCTACTGTACTGTTTACCCTGCACAGTCTGACCTACAGTATAGCAACTTGCAGCCAGGTGCTTGTGTAGGCTCATTGAAGTATTTCCAGCTCCTGTACTGTGTACCCTGCACAGTCTTACATACAGTAGAGCAACCTGCAGCCAGGTGCTTGTGTAGGCTCATTGAAGTATTTCCAGCTACTCTACTGTGTACCCTGCACAGTCTCACCTACAGTAAAGCAACCTGCAGCCAGTTACTTGTGTAGGCTCATTAAAGTATTTCCAGCTACTGTACTGTGTACCCTGCTGTACCCTGCACGGTTTCGCCTACAGTATAGCAACCTGCAGCCAGGTGCTTTTGTAGGCTCACAGAAGTATTTCCAGCTACTGTACACTTTACCCTGCACAGTCTGACCTACAGTATAGCAACCTGCAGCCAGGTGCTTGTGTAGGCTCATTGAAGGATTTCCAGCTACTGTACTGTGTACCCTGCACAGTCTGACCTACAGTATAGAAACCTGCAGCCAGGTGCTTGTGTAGGCTCATTGAAGTATTTCCAGCTACTGTACTGTGTACCCTGCACAGTTTGACCTACAGTATAGCAACCTGCAGCCAGGTGCTTGTGTAGGCTCATTGAAGTATTTAAAGCTACTGTACTGTGTACCCTGCACAGTGTCGCCTACAGTATAGCAACCTGCAGCCAGGTGCTTGTGTAGGCTCATTGAAGTATTTCCAGCTACTGTACTGTGTACTCTGCAGAGTCTCACCTCCAGTAAAGTAACCTGCAGTTAGATACTTGTGTAGGCTCATTGATGTATATCCAGCTACTGTACTGTGTAACCTGCTGTACCCTGCACAGTCTCGCCTACAGTATAGCAACCGGCAGCTAGGTGCTTTTGTAGGCTCACAAAAGTATTTCCAGCTACTGTACTGTTTACCCTGCACAGTCTGACCTACAGTATAGCAACCTGCAGCCAGGTGCTTGTGTAGGCTCATTGAAGTATTTCCAGCTACTGTACTGTGTACCCTGCACAGTCTCACCTACAGTAAAGCAACCTGCAGCCAGTTACTTGTCTAGGCTCATTGAAGTATTTCCAGCTACTGTACGGTGTACCCTGCTGTACCCTGCACGGTTTCGCCTACAGTATAGCAACCTGCAGCCAGGTGCTTTTGTAGGCTCATAGAAGTATTTCCAGCTACTGTACTGTTTACCCTGCACAGTCTGACCTACAGAATAGCAACCTGCAGCCAGGTGCTTGTGTAGGCTCATTGAATTATTTCCAGTTACTGTACTGTGTACCCTGCACAGACTCACCTACAGTAAAGCAACCTGCAGCAAGGTGCTTGTGTAGGCTCATTGAAGTTTTTCCAGCTACTGTACTGTGTACCCTGCACAGTCTCGCCTACAGTATAGCAACCTGCCGCCAGGTGCTTGTGTAGACTCATTGAAGTATTTCCAGCTACTGTACTGTGTACCCTGCACAGTCTGACCTACAGTATAGCAACCTGCAGCCTGGTTCTTGTGTAGGCTCATTGAAGATTTTCCAGCTACTGTACGGTGTTCCCTGCACAGTTTGACCTACAGTATAGCTAAATGCAGCCAGGTGCTTGTGTAGGCTCATAGAAGTATTTCCAGCTACTGTACTGTTTACCCTTCACAGCCTGACCTACAGTATAGCAACCTGCAGCCAGGTGCTTGTGTAGGCTCATTGAAGTATTTCCAGCTACTGTACTGTGTACCCTGCACAGTCTCACCTACAGTATAGAAACCTGCAGCCAGGTGCTTGTGTAGGCTCATTGAACTATTTCCAGCTACTGTACTGTTTACCCTGCACAGTCTTGCTTACAGTATAGCAACCTGCAGCCAGGTGTTTGTGTATGCTCATTGAAGTATTCCCAGCTACTGTACTGTGTACCTTGAACAGACTGACCTACAGTATAGCAACCTGCAGCCAGGTGCTTGTGCAGGCTCATTGAAGTATTTCCAGCTACTGTACTCTGTACCCTGCTGTACCCTGCACAGTCTCCCCTACAGTATAGCAATCTGCAGCCAGGTGCTTTTGTAGGCTCACAGAAGTATTTCTAGCTACTGTACTGTTTACACTGCACAGTCTGAACTACAGTATAGCAACCTGCAGCCATGTGCTTGTGTAGGATCATTGAAGTATTTCCAGCTACAATACTGTGTACCCTGCACAGTCTGACCTACAGTATAGCAACCTGCAGCCAGGTGCTTGTGTAGACTCATTGAAGTATTTCCAGCTATTGTACTGTGTATCCTGCACAGTCTCACCTACAGTAAAGCAACCTGCAGCCAGTTACTTGTGTAGGCTCATTGAAGTATTTCCAGCTACTGTACTGTGTACCCTGCTGTACCCTGCACGGTTTCGCCTACAGTATAGCAACCTGCAGCCAGGTGCTTTTGTAGGCTCACAGAAGTATTTCAAGCTACTGTACTGTTTACCCTGCACAGTCTGACCTACAGTATAGCAACCTGCAGCCAGGTGCTTGTGTAGGCTCATTGAATTATTTCCAGTTACTGTACTGTGTACCCTGCACAGACTCACCTACAGTAAAGCAACCTGCAGCCAGGTGCTTGTGTAGGCTCATTGAAGTATTTCCAGCTACTGTACTGTGTACCCTGCACAGTTTGACCTACAGTATAGCAACCTGCAGCCAGGTGCTTGTGTAGGCTCATTGAAGTATTTACAGCTACTGTACTGTGTACCCTGCACAGTGTCGCCTACAGTATAGCAACCTGCAGCCAGGTGCTTGTGTAGGCTCATTGAAGTATTTCCAGCTACTGTACTGTGTACTCTGCACAGTCTCACCTCCAGTAAAGTAACCTGCAGCTAGGTACTTGTGTAGGCTCATTGATGTATATCCAGCTACTGTACTGTGTACCCTGCTGTACCCTGCACAGTCTCGCCTACAGTATAGCAACCGGCAGCTAGGTGCTTTTGTAGGCTCATTGAAGTATTTCCACCTACTGTACTGTTTACCCTGCACAGTCTGACCTACAGTATAGCAACCTGCAGCCAGGTGCTTGTGTAGGCTCATTGAAGTATTTCCAGCTACTGTACTGTGTACCCTGCTGTACCCTGCACAGTCTCACCTACAGTATAGCAACCTGCAGCCAGGTGCTTTTGTAGGCTCACAAAAGTATTTCCAGCTACTGTACTGTTTACCCTGCACAGTCTGACCTACAGTATAGCAGCCTGCAGCCAGGTGCTTGTGTATACTCATTGAATTATTTGCAGTTACTGTACTGTGTACTCTGCACAGACTCACCTACAGTAAAGCAACCTGCAGCCAGGTGCTTGTGTAGGCTCATTGAAGTATTTCCAGCTACTATACTGTGTACCCTGCACAGTCTGACCTACAGTATAGAATCCTGCAGCCAGGTGCTTGTGTAGGTTCATTGAAGTATTTCCAGCTACTGTACTGTGTACCCTGCACAGTTTGACCTACAGTATAGCAACCTGCAGCCAGGTGCTTGTGTAGGCTCATTGAAGTATTTACAGCTACTGTACTGTGTACCCTGCACAGTGTCGCCTACAGTATAGCAACCTGCAGCAAGGTGCTTGTGTAGGCTCATTGAAGTATTTCCAGCTACTGTATTGTATACCCTGCACAGTCTCACCTACAGTATAGAAACCTGCAGCCAGGTGCTTGTGTAGGCTCATTGAAGTATTTCCAGCTACTGTACTGTTTACCCTGCACAGTCTTGCTTACAGTATAGCAACCTGCAGCCAGGTGCCTGTGTAGGCTCATTGAAGTATTTACAGCTACTGTACTGTGTACCTTGCACAGACTGACCTACAGTATAGCAACCTGCAGCCAGGTGCTTGTGTAGACTCATTGAAGTATTTCCAGCTACTGTACTGTGTACCCTGCACAGTCTCACCTACAGTAAAGCAACCTTCAGCCAGGTACTGATGTAAGCTCATGGAAGTATTTCCAGCTACTGTACTCTGTACCCTGCTGTATCCTGCACAGTCTCGCCTACAGTATAGCAACCTGCAGCCAAGTGCTTTTGTAGGCTCACAGAAGTATTCCCAGCTACTGTACTGTTTACCCTGCACAGTCTGACCTACAGTATAGCAACCTGCAGCCATATGCTTGGGTAGGCTCATTGAAGTATTTCCAGCTACTGTGCTGTGTACCCTGCACAGTCTTGCCTACAGTATAGCAACCTGCAGCCAGGATCTTGTGTAGGCTCATTGAAGATTTTCCAGCTACTGTACTGTGTTCCCTGCACAGTTTGACCTACAGTATAGCTAAATGCAGCCAGGTGCTTGTGTAGGCTCATAGAAGTATTTCCAGCTACTGTACTGTTTACCCTTCACAGCCTGGCCTACAGTATAGCAACCTGCAGCCAGGTGCTTGTGTAGGCTCATTGAAGTATTTCCAGCTTCTGTACTGTGTACCCTGCACAGTCTCACCTACAGTAAAGCAACCTGCAGCCAGTTACTTGTGTAGGCTCATTGAAGTATTTCCAGCTACTGTACTGTGTACCCTGCACAGTCTCGCCTACAGTATAGCAACCTGCCGCCAGGTGCTTGTGTAGACTCATTGAAGTATTTCCAGCTACTGTACTGTGTACTCTGCACAGTCTGACCTACATTATAGCAACCTGCAGCAAGGTGCTTGTGTAGGCTCATTGAAGTATTTCCAGCTACTGTACTGTGTACCCTGCACAGTCTGACCTACAGTATAGCAACCTGCAGCCAGGTGCTTGTGTAGGCTCATTGAAGTATTTCCAGCTACTGTACTGTGTACCCTGCACAGTCTGACTTACAGTATAGCAACCTGCAGCCATGTGCTTGTGTAGGCTCATTGAAGTATTTCCAGCTATTGTACTGTGTACCCTGCACAGTCTCACAGACAGCAAAGCAACCTGCAGCCAGGTACTTGTGTAGGCTCATTTAAGTATTTCCAGCTACTGTACTGTTTACCCTGCACAGTCTTACCTACAGAATAGCAACCTGCAGCCAGATGCTTGTGTAGGCTCATTGAAGTATTTCCAGCTACTGTACTGTGTACCCTGCACAGTCTCACCTACAGTATAGAAACCTACAGCCAGGTGCTTGTGTAGGCTCATTGAAGTATTTCCAGCTACTGTACTGTTTACCCTGCACAGTCTTGCTTACAGTATAGCAACCTGCAGCCAGGTGCTTGTGTAGGGTCATTGAAGTATTTCCAGCTACTGTACTGTGTACCTTGCACAGATTGACCTACAGTATAGCAACCAGTGGCGGCTGGTGAGATTTTTGGATGGGGGGGCGCCAGACCCCGCCCATAAATTTTGAGCCCTCCCACTTCTCATAAACCACACCCCTTATATAATCCATCCACTCCGTCCCCTGTATTCCACTTGCTTCCACCCATAGTGTCAGGAGTATACAGCTCAGATCACAGGGCAGAGTATACAGTTCCAGCATCACAGGACAGATTATATATCTAGATAAAATATTGAAAATGTTTAGGTCAACTGTTAAAGAATGCAATAAATGTACCACGAATCAGTGAATTTTTTTACAACAGCAAACAAACTTTATTGTACAACAAACAACAACAAAAAAACTCTGAAAAGGTGATTGAATACAAATGCACGCCACATTCACATTATTGCCAGTAGAACTATTTGAAAATAAATTTTGCACTCCTTTCTTTCTGGCTTGCAAATTTCTCTATGACCTTCTGGTTGAAGTCAATCATCTCTGTCACCACTCTCTTTTCCATTGACAGCATGGCCAATGCATTCAGCCTCTCCTGGGTCATGCTATTTCTCAGAAAAGTCTTAATTCTTTTTAAGGTTGAGAAGCACCTCTCAGCTTCTGCTGTGGTCATGGGTGTGGTGATGAGGATCTTTAGCAGAGTGACAGTCTCTCTAAATACATGGACAAGATTGTTCTCCACAAACAGCTGGAATAGGTCCACAGCACCATTGCACTTTTTGAACTCTTCTGTGCAGTAGATGAGATCAAGCTCTGTCTTTAACTTACTCTTATTGAGCATTGGATAGGCCTTCAAAGTCTCACTCAGTGCATTCTCCGGAAACTCCTTTGCGTACTGTTCAAACTTGTCTGCTTGAAGCAAAGTGGCACTAACAAGGTGTTTTGTGAAGGAGAAACGTCGCATGGTGTGTAATAGTATGGTATCACAGACCTATAGAGTGAAGCATAAAAACAAAAATTAGGTAGTGATCACAAAATGTCAATGTCATCTGTGTTAGCTCCCTGAGCATCAGAAATGCATGAAACTTATACATATTTACTAAGAATGTCTTGTCCAATTGTATGGAGTTCTGAGAAATTATGGATTCAAAAACACTGAAACTGATCTCCCTTTATAACATTAAAACTGGCCATTTTAAAATATTCAGTTTTAAGTTATAAAGGGAGATCAGTTTCAGTGGTTTTGAATCCATAATTTCTCAGAACTCCATACAATTGGACAAGACATTCTTAGTAAATATGTCAAGTCTCATGCATTTCTGATGTTCAGGCAGCTAACACAGATGAAGGCTGTAATACTAATGTTATCCACTAGAGGGAATAACAAATCCTTTTAGATCACATCATTTTTATATGAATATTGTAAGAAAAATATTTTTCTTTCCAATCTTCATATCTATAAGTGCAGGTTCACACAGTGGCGACTTGTCAGGCGACCTAGCCACCTGAAAAGTCGCCTCCCGTTCTGTACTATAGAACCGTTCTAATAGGAGCGACGCAAGTCGCTCCGACTTAGAAAAAGGTTCCTGTACTACTTTGGGGGCGACTTGCATAGACTTCTATACAGAAGTCATTTTGCAAGTCGCTGTGGAAGTCGTGTGCAGGTCGCCTCGGTGAGGCGACCTGCAAGTCGCGCCGCTCTTGTGTGAACCGGGGCTAAGTGAGCTAAGAAAAAATACAAATATTGCAACAAATTAAAACTCACCTCGGTTGCAATGCGTTTCTGTTCTCCTGGATTCAGCGAGCCCCGCCTCTTCGGTTGAGAATCACCTTGACTGCTTTGCTCAACCAGGGATGGCATAGAATCTCTGCAAAATGTATGAGCAATAATAATAATAAAAAAATAATATTAATAACAACAACACATGGAAAAGGAGGAATGCAGCTGCTACCTGATCTGCTGTATGTCCCGCTGGAACTGCTGGATGCTCCCCTTAATGTGGACTGAATCTATGTCCTTCTTCTGGAGTTTGGCATAGAGGAGGTCCACATATGGCATGATGTGGAAAAGCGTAAGAAAGTATTTAAAATCTTGATCCTCCAGTAGCGCGGCAAAGCCTGCTGCCTCTCTCATGGTAACAGAGTCAAAGTCATCTGAGTCTCGCATGGTTTCAAAACAGCGGATGAGGTCCTCGCTGTGCTCAAACACTGTATTGACGGCACGGCTGTGGAAGTTCCATCTGACACTGCTTGATGTTGGTAGTCTATGGGCAACTACTTTATCAAGTACATCTGTGCGCTTGGGTGATCTTGCAAAAAAGCTGGCAAATCCTCCAAGTTTAGCAAAAAAAAGCTTCACTTTGGGTATTTGAGAAGTGGCCTGTTGCATTATCAGATTGAGCTGATGTGCATAGCAGTGGATATAATAGGCATTTGGGTACAAATCCTGAATCTGCTTTTGAACCCCTGAAGTGGCACCCCTCATCACGCTGGCTCCATCATATGCTTGGGAGATAAGTTTATGTTTCTGATCCCCTGGAAGGATGACAGCAAGACGCTCTTTTAGTGCTGTAGCAATGGAATCTGCATTAGCGGAATGTAGAGGAATAAACTCAAAAAACCTCTCCTGCACGTTGTTTTTGGCATCAATGTAGCGCAGCACAAGCACAAGTTGGCACTGTGTGGCAATATCAGTGGTCTCCTCAGCCTGGATTGAAATGAAATCGCTGCTCCGTGCTTCTTGAATAATGTGCTCCTTCACTACAGACAACATACAGTCCAACAGCTCGTTCTGCACAGTTTTTGAAGTTCCCTTAAAAACAGTGGCATTCTCAAGGTGCTCTTTCAAAACTCCATCAAGAGAAGCAACAAAATCGATCAAGCCACGGAATATCCCAGGATTATCGGAGCTCTCACTCTCATCATGGCCACGCAAAGCCAGCTCAAATGCACCACAAAATTTCACACAGTCTATTATTCGAGATAGGATGTGTCTATTTTTTGTGACCTCTTCATTATGTTTTCTAATGGCAATTCTGTAGCCTGCATCTAGCTGTTCACTAATGCTACGCTTCCCAAAAAACTCGAGCCTCATAACATTGTCAAGATGGCTTTTGGTAATTTCATGCCGCTTGCACTTTTCAGTGAGATGTTTAAGGTCGTTAACCCCTGTTGATATCCACAGCGTGTCGGTGCCATGACTTTGGAATAGCAAACAGGGAAAACAATAATAGGCATGAGTCACATCACATCCAGCTAGCCAACTCCATTTTTTATAAGAAGCAGTGGAAAAGCTTCGAGTGTAAACTCGACCACGATCACTTGACCTCTGCTGAATTTGCAAGTTGGGTTGATGTGGTCCAAGCTCCTTTATCCTCTTTTTTTCCTCATCTGAACGCCTTGTGAAGGGAAATAGTTTCAAAGATGGAACCGAATTTTCACTCATTTTCAAAACAAATTCTCCAATGATCAATACCTACGAGTCAAATGAAAATATGGGTAAGTTTAAAAGAGAGATGGCACTGCCAAATGCAAATGTCTATTTCATCAAATGCAGCCTCACTGTGCCCATCCATTGCAGCCTTACTGTGCCCATAATGAGGAGTTCCCACCATCCCTGTGCAAAGTTCCGGGTCTGTACAGCTGCTGGCTGCTGTGCCCATTATAAGGGGTTCCCCCCATTCCTGTGCTGAGCTCCTGGCTGGCTTTTATACTGTGGCAATAGACTTCAGAGGACAAGTGTACAGGGTACATTATGTAGGTTCAATCTGATCACTAAATTTTTCCAGCTGTTCTGGATGCATGTTTATTCAATATTGCCATGTGAAAAACACAGCCAGAAACTTTAAGTTTATCTTGGAAAAACAATAGCTATCAGTTGTTATTTTGGGGTATTTCCCTTTAGATTGCACACTTGAAAGGAAGTATAGACTAGGGGTCTCCAAACTATGGCATGAGAACGACATCCGACCCACTACAAGATTTTACCCGGTCTGCAGCAACTCTGATATGATGGGGGCTTCTGACATAAAGGGGGGAGGGGTGGCTCTTGGATGTGATGAGGGGGCTTCTGATTTGAAAGGGGGATCCTGATGTGATAGGGGGTGTCTGGTGTGAAAGGAGGGACTCTTCTGTCATGGGGAGCTTCTGATGTGAAAGAGGTTTTCTGTACATCATATACCAGGCTGTACATTATACACAGGACTCTGCACATCATATACCAGGCTGTACATTATACACAGGACTCTGCACATCATATACCAGGCTGTACATTATACACAGGGCTCTGTACATCATATACCAGGCTCTGAATGTGAGTGACTCCCGCACTGTCACGAAGAACCTATACTTACCCCCGGTTCACACTGGGACGACTTGTCAGGCGACCTAGTCGCCTGACAAGTCGCCTCCCATTCTGTACAATGGAACCGTTCTAATCGGAGCGACGCAAGTCGCTCCGACTTAGAAAAAGATTTCTGTACTACTTTGGGGGCGACTTGAGGCGACTTGCATAGACTTCTATACAGAAGTCGTTTTGCAAGTCGCCGTGGCAGTCGTGTGCAGGTCGCCTCGGTGAGGCGACCTGCATGTCGTGCCGCCCCTAGTGTGAACCGAGCCCAAGGGATACTGCTGCAACACCTGTGTGACTGATCCAAACAGAGTGTAAACAAAAAGTAAATGGTAGTTGCGCTGTGATAAAAGGGGAAGGGGAGTGGTATGTGGAAGGGGCTAAGTATATAATAAATGTGATAGAGAGGTGAAAACAGCCCAAATGGGGCCACAGATACACTAAAAAAGAGGTATCGATATAAAAAATGATGAAATCAAATGTAAAGTGTGTAACAAATGTGGCAATTATGTGGCCTAGAACAAATATCTAAAAAAATGAATATAGAATGGGTGAAATTGATCAACTTTAAATGAAACACTCAACAAAAAGTACAAATGGTCTAGTCATAAAACTAGCACAAATTGGCTGACATAAATAAGGATCTGAGTACAGTGAGTCCATATAGGTGAATATATAGCAGTCCCACCACCAAGCAGCATACAGATCTTCAGTGTGATCAACTCTGTGTCTATAAGCAGCTATAAGGGGGAAGGGATGCACTCACTTTTTAAAAATGAGTGTGGGCATCAATCCACGTTCGAAGATATCTACTAAGGCATATGAACTCGGCGTTCATGGATTGATGCCCACACTCATTTTTAAAAAGTGAGTGCATCCCTTCCACCTGGTCCGTCCCCCCTCTGGTCGTCACAGTGTTATACTTGATATATTGCTTATGTCATTTTTCATTATCGTTCTATATATCCACCATTGGAACCATTTCAAACACTGGATGGGATATCCATGTCCGCACGTGGTCTGCATTTAAGCACACGCTGTATACCTTACAGCAGTTAGGTGAGCTGCTTATAGACACAGAGTTGATCACACTGAAGATCTGTATGCTGCTTGGTGGTGGGACTGCTATATATTCACCTATATGGACTCACTGTACTCAGATCCTTATTTATGTCAGCCAATTTGTGCTAGTTTTATGACTAGACCATTTGTACTTTTTGTTGAGTGTTTCATTTAAGTTTGATCAATTTCACCCATTCTATATTCATTTTTTGAGTTATTTGTTCTAGGCCACATAGTTGCCACATTTGTTACACACTTTACATTTGATTACATCATTTTTTTATATCGATACCCCTTTTTTAGTGTATCTGTGGCCCCATTTGGGCTGTTTTCAGCTCTCTATCACATTTATTATATACTTAGCCCCTTCCACATACCACTCCCCTTCCCCTTTTATCACAGCGCAACTACCATTTACTTTTTATATACCAGGCTGAGGCTCTACATTATACACAGGGCTCTGCACATCATATACCAGGCTCTACATTATACACAGGGCAGAGGCGTAACAATAACCTTCAGGGCCCCAGTGCAAGAAACCATGAAGGGCCCCTGACCCGCACTATGATGGGGGGGGGGGTATTGTGAAAGGATGAGGGGCATTTTGACAGGAGTGTGCAGTGTGACCAAAGAAGGGTATCTGGAAAGTGTGACCAGAGGGGGGAGTGTGATAAGAGGGTGCACTGTGAAAGAAGGGGGGCAGTGTGACAAGAAGGGGCAGTACGATGGGGGCAGTGTGACAGGAGGGGGCAGTATGACAGGGGGATATTGTGACAAGAGGGGGGCAGTGTGACAGGAAAAGGATACCTGGGAAGTATTACAAGAGGGGGGCAGTGTAATGAGGGAGCACTGTGAAAGGGGGGGGACTGTTTAACAAGAGGGGGGTAGTGTGACAGGAGGGGGGTAAATATGACAGAAGGGGGCAGTGTGACGAGGGGGCAGAATGATGGAGGGGCAGTGTTACAGGAGGGGGCAGTATGACAGGAATGTATTGTGCCAAGGGGGCAGTGTGACAGGGGACAGTGAGACAGGTGGGGGCAGTATGATGGGGAAATAGTATGACATGGGCAGTGTGATAAAAGAGGGGCTATGTGGCAGGTGGGTGGCCAGTGTGAGAGGGGACAGGTGGGGGCCAGTGTGAGAGGGGACAGGTGGGGGGGCAGTGTGAGAGGGGACAGGTGGGGGGGCAGTGTGAGAGGGGACAGTGTGTGAGAGGGGACAGTGTGAGAAGGGACAGTGTGAGAAGGGACAGTGTGAGAGGGGACAGTGTGTGGGGGGACTGTGTGTGGGGGGACTGTGTGTGGGGGGACAGTGTGAGAGGGGACAGTGTGTGGGGGGACAGTGTGAGAGGGGACAGTGTATGGGGGGACAGTGTGAGAGGGGACAGTGTGTGGGGGGACAGTGTGTGGGGGGACAGTGTGTGGGGGACAGTGTGTGGGGGGACAGTGTGTGGGGGGACAGTGTGAGAGGGGACAGTGTGTGGGGGGGGCAGTGTGAGAGGGGACAGTGTGTGGGGGGGCAGTGTGAGAGGGGACAGTGTGTGGGGGGACAGTGTGAGAGGGAACAGTGTGTGGGGGGACAGAGTGAGAGGGGACAGTGTGTGGGGGGGGGCAGTGTGAGAGGGGACAGTGTGTGGGGGGGCAGTGTGAGAGGGGACAGTGTGTGGGGGGGACAGTGTGAGAGGGGACAGTGTGAGAGGGGACAGTGTGAGAGGGGACAGTGTGTGGGGGGACAGTGTGAGAGGGGACAGTGTGAGAGGGGACAGTGTGAGAGGGGACAGTGTGTGAGGGGACAGTGTGAGAGGGGACAGTGTGAGAGGGGACAGTGTGTGGGGGGGACAGTGTGAGAGGGGACAGTGTGAGAGGGGACAGTGTGAGAGGGGACAGTGTGTGGGGGGACAGTG
Source organism: Lithobates clamitans (assembly GCA_037952925.1). Classification (NCBI taxonomy): domain Eukaryota; kingdom Metazoa; phylum Chordata; class Amphibia; order Anura; family Ranidae; genus Lithobates; species Lithobates clamitans. The sequence goes on along the minus strand of JBBGZY010001958.1, from coordinate 966,072 downwards.
TGTGGGGGGACTGTGTGAGAGGGGACAGTGTGTGGGGGGACAGTGTGTGGGGGGACAGTGTGAGAGGGGACAGTGTGTGGGGGGACTGTGTGAGAGGGGACAGTGTGTGGGGGGACAGTGTGAGAGGGGACAGTGTGTGGGGGGACAGTGTGAGAGGGGACAGTGTGTGGGGGGACTGTGTGAGAGGGGACAGTGTGTGGGGGGACAGTGTGAGAGGGGACAGTGTGTGGGGGGACAGTGTGTGGGGGGACAGTGTGAGAGGGGACAGTGTGTGGGGGGACAGTGTGAGAGGTGACAGTGTGTGGGGGGACTGTGTGAGAGGGGACAGTGTGTGGGGGGACAGTGTGAGAGGGGACAGTGTGTGGGGGGACAGTGTGTGGGGGGACAGTGTGAGAGGGGACAGTGTGTGGGGGGACAGTGTGAGAGGGGACAGTGTGTGGGGGGACAGTGTGAGAGGGGACAGTGTGTGGGGGGACTGTGTGAGAGGGGACAGTGTGTGGGGGGACAGTGTGAGAGGGGACAGTGTGTGGGGGGACAGTGTGTGGGGGGACAGTGTGAGAGGGGACAGTGTGTGGGGGGACTGTGTGAGAGGGGACAGTGTGAGAGGGGACAGTGTGTGGGGGACAGTGTGAGAGGGGACAGTGTGTGGGGGACAGTGTGTGGGGGGACAGTGTGAGAGGGGACAGTGTGTGGGGGGACTGTGTGAGAGGGGACTGTGTGAGAGGGGACAGTGTGTGGGGGACAGTGTGAGAGGGGATAGTGTGTGGGGGGACAGTGTGAGAGGGGACAGTGTGAGAGGGGATAGTGTGTGGGGGGACAGTGTGAGAGGGGACAGTGTGAGAGGGGATAGTGTGTGGGGGGACAGTGTGAGAGGGGACAGTGTGAGAGGGGATAGTGTGTGGGGGGACAGTGTGAGAGGGGACAGTGTGAGAGGGGATAGTGTGAGAGGGGACAGTGTGAGAGGGGACAGTGTGTGGGGGACAGTGTGAGAGGGGACAGTGTGTGGGGGGACAGTGTGAGAGGGGACAGTGTGTGGGGGGACAGTGTGAGAGGGGACAGTGTGTGGGGGGACAGTGTGTGGGGGGACAGTGTGTGGGGGGACAGGTGGGTGGGGGGACAGTGTGTGGGGGGACAGGTGGGTGGCCAGTGTTGTGCTTTACTTACATGAGAAGCAGCATGCTTCCTTGTCATGTCTGCACTCTGCAGGATGTCCCTCCAGGCAGCACAGTTCACTTCCCGAATATCATTGTATCCAATGGAGAGGGGAGGGGCCTCTGACCTGAGCGTGTATTGTACAAGCAGAGGGACAAACTTGTGCACTCAATCTGGTGTCTGCTCTGGTCAGAGGCCCCTCCCCTCTCCATTGTACTCACTGATATTCGGGAAGTGAACTGTGTGCTGCCTGGAGGGACATCCCGCAGACATCACATCGCTGCCGATCGCCCCCTCCCGCCCCCCTCTCCTGTATAGTTAGATGCCAGCCAGGGGAGGTGCGGCGTCTTGGGGCCCCCCCACACTGGCAGAATTCTAGGGCCCAGTCGCAAGTGCGACTGTTGCGACCCTGAAAATTCCGCCACTGACACAGGGCTCTGCACATCATATACCAGGCTCTACATTATACACCGGACTCTGCACATCATATACCAGGCTCTACATTATACACAGGGCTCTGTACATCATATACCAGGCTCTACATTATACACAGGGCTCTGCACATCATATACCAGGCTCTACATTATACACCGGACTCTGTACATCATATACCAGGCTCTACATTATACACAGGGCTCTGCACATCATATACCAGGCTCTACATTATACACAGGGCTCTGTACATCATATACCAGGCTCTACATTATACAAAGGACTCTGTACATCATATACCAGGCTTTACATTATAGACAGGGCTCTGTACATCGTATACCAGGCTCTATATTATACACCGGACTCTGCACATCATATACCAGGCTCTACATTATACACAGGACTCTGTACATCATACACCAGGCTGTACATTATACACAGGACTCTGCACATCATATACCAGGCTCTACATTATACACAGGGCTCTGTACATCATATACCGGGCTCTACATTATACACAGGGCTCTGTACATTATACACCAGGCTGTACATTATACACAGGACTCTGCACATCATATACCAGGCTCTATATTATACACAGGACTCTGCACATCATATACCAGGCTCTACATTATACACAGGGCTCTGTACATCATATACCAGGCTCTACATTATACACCGGACTCTGCACATCATATACCAGGCTCTACATTATACACAGGGCTCTGTACATCATATATAGATTTGTGGGTTGCAAATATCAGTCCAGCCTTTTGCATCTGAAATTCGCCCTTTTGATGTTCAGAGAAAAATATAGCCTCTTTCTCCATTTCTTTTTTGGACATTATTAGCATTCATTTATTTAATTATTACTACTGAAATACTTTTGACTATATAAGAGCCACCACCTTCCTCTGTTACCCTGTTTCCCCCTAAAATAAGACCTAGCATGATTGTCAGTGATGGCTGCAATATAAGCCCTACCTCCCAAAGAAAGCCCTAGTTAAAGTCCTTCTAGGTCTTATTTTCAGGGAAACAGGGTAGTCAAAATTATTTTCAGTAGTAATAATTAAAATAAACATAATCTGCCCCAAGTGTTAAGTACACCAGATTACACCCCTGCTTGCTCTAGGTCAGTTCTACGGCTAGAGACAGCCTGGCAAGTGGCAACTAGTACTTGTCAGCATGAAAAGCTCTGTATATTATCAGGTACAGATTTTCTTTAACCGCTTCAGCCCCAGAAGATTTTACCCCCTTTCTGACCAGAGCACTTTTTGCGATTCGGCACTGCGTCGCTTTAAATGACAATTGCGCGGTCGTGCAACGTAGCTCTCAAACAAAATTGACGTCCTTTTTTTCCCACAAATAGAGATTTCTTTTGGTGGTATTTGATCGCCTCTGCGATTTTTATTTTTTGCGCTATAAACAAAATAAGAGTGACAATTTTGAAAAAAAGCATTATTTTTTACATTTTGCTAATAAATATCCCCCAAAAATATATAAAAAAACTTTTTTTTTCCTCAGTTTAGGCCGATCGTATTCTTCTACAGATTTTTGGTAAAAAAAAATCGCGGGGGGGCGTGGTTTGCCTTGAGAGAAGATGGCTGCTTAAATCCTCGGCTCCCGCTCACCACAGTCTTTTCTTCAGCTAAACCTGGGGACCTACGAATTTTTTCACTACCCACTATGGGAACTTCCTCCCGCGGAAGCTCGCAGTCACGATCCCGCTCCCCGAGGGAACCTACCGGCCGCACAAACCACACTATACCGGAGATCTTCCGCACCCAGAGGCCTAGCAGGACGACTCCCTTTCCCGCCTCGACTCCCTCTCAGGAACTCACAGGAATTCTCCTAACTCCGACCGATCCTCTCACACCACAGATGGAGAACGACAGCACATCTCTCCGCCAACCGAGTCTGAGGGATCTCCAGGCTGTGGCGACGGACATTAAAGACACTCTGTTTTCGGCCATCTCGGACCTGCGCCATGAATTACAGGCTATTTCAGGGAGAATGCAACGCGTTGAAGAAGACGTAGCGCTACAAGGCTCAGCTACAAAAGCAATCCACCACAAAGTGAACTCCTATACCATGCAGCTTAGAGATCTTCAACGTCACGTTGAAGATCTCGACAATCGCGGTCGCAGACACAATCTTAGAGTGAGAGGCCTACCTGAAACCGTGGAACAAGACCAACTCCCTCAAGTTGTCACGGGCCTCTTCAATCAACTCCTCGATAGGCCCCGTCCCACTCCGGTGGATATGGAACGCATCCACAGAGCGCTCCGTCCCAGAGGCTGAGACGCAGACCCCCCACGAGATGTCATCTGCTATGTCAACGATTATCTACTCAAAGAAGACATCCTCAAAAAAACACGAGATAAACCGCAGATGGAATATGAGGGCAGCCATATATACATCTATCAAGATCTCTCAGCGATCACACTGCGACATCGCAGAGACCTCCGGCCTCTTCTAGATGTTCTGCGGAACAATGGAATCCGCTACCGATGGAAGTTCCCGTTCGCCCTCTCTGCCTCCCACCAAGGCCGCTCGGCCTTACTAAGAGTTCCAGAAGACCTCGATGGATTCTGTCGCACCCTGGACATCCCGCTTGTGTCAGTTCCACACTGGTATGAGGAATTCAACATTCTACCTCACGCCCGCCACCCTACAGCAGAAGAACCGATGGATGCTCACAATACCAGCTTCCGCAGACGCAGATCGCCCACACCCATCAGCCGATATTCTCCAGAGGGACCCCGCCATCCACCTCCTAGCCCCATGTCAGCGCCTCTGCCTCGCAGAGCTCGCCGGGACCGTTAAAATGCCTTCATACTCCTGAATTCCTTACCTGACGACACCGTTGACGGCCTATGATACACTTCTACCACCTTCTCCTTTCTACAGGGGCCTGGACCTGTCTCGACTACCTCTCCCACACTCAACAGCATACCCCGGTGGAAACACCGCCTCCTCCACTCTCTTCTACAATATCGCCCGAGACCCGATCTTCATACCTTCAAAGACCTCTATCACTACACAATGACTGCCTCTGACGATTACCCCAGCAAACGGCCACGGACACCTTCCACTTCTGTTCCCTGTTGTTCCCCCACTTGACGAAACATCGGACCAGACCAGCCAAACATTATTCGATGCAGTCATCGTTATGCCCGACCACCGGTTCCACTCCCCTGGAAAATATTACCTGCTTTCTTCACAGATCTCTGCCTACACTGATGATTCACGTCGGCACCGGAACCCACAGAACAAGTACCACCAGACTCAATACATACGGACCCTGTATACCTGGTGACTATTTTGAAGGGTAACATGTTCAATGTTCAGGTTTATTGTTTATTGTTAACAGTTATAAGATTTAAGTGATTACTGCCTCCCATTCCGGGAAGACACGGTCGTGATGCACCACACGCTGACAACACATCTGAGCCATATCATCTACGCAATCCTTATGCTAATTTATTCTCCCTACACGACCTAAGTCCTTGAGCCACAATACACTTCCTACAGTATGGCCCTCTACTGCCATCTACTGACTCTGAATTAGAGATATCTGTGACTCACTAAACCTTACACCCTCATTTAAACTCATACATCAATACAGCAGAGATCAACAATGCTTAAACTTTGCATAACCAACGCTCACCCTTGCACTGCATACAACAGGGTACAATGCTTACCGATATTATAAATATAATTATTGCAACCCATTACTCACCTATATGTTTACACCTACGGCACTTCAGGGAAGTGACTCCCCATGACTCTGCTATTTATACCCGGTTTAACCACATATATTTGATGAACGATGTGAGTGATCTCTGCCTCCTGTATAGGGCAGACACTGCTACATAGCAACACACACTGACAACACTCGAACTGTAAATTCCTTCCACATTCCCAAGATCTAACCCACTTCTCTCAAACTGAAGGAATTTTCGAACTTCAGCTCTCTTCTGCCACCTACTGGCTTTGAGCACGCTCTCTCTACATTCCTACACAATATATCCCCTCATCCATCTTCACACACCGAAACTAACAGGACTAACAATTCTTTAATCTACATCACCACTTCTGTTGCTACACTACAACACACTAGAGGAATACACTTACTCTCATACTCATCACTACTCATTCTTCCCCCACGACTCTACAAATACAATAAATTCGTGCTCTGACCCGCTGCAATATTGTATTCACATGAGTTAACTACACACATCTATACCCACCACACACAGAACACGTTCTATTAACTTTCTACAACTAACCACTTTATATAAACACTACTTTATTTCTATGAATGATCGTTATCACGCATGTTTTGTTAACCTGTTTACTTAGCCTTGAGCTTATTATACTGAATAGACCATTAATCTGGTAACTATTGTTTATATACTTCTATAACACTGTTTATTAAGATCTCTCCTTTTTTGTGCCTTCCCACCTCACTGATCTGACCCTGCCAGCAACCATTACCCGAATACTCAATTCCCTCCACTCGTTCTACGGTATAGCTAATAGCTAATACTCAAATAACTTTCTCGCCATTCCAAATAGTCGGCCATCCTATCACCCATTCAACTTCACTCTGCCAAGTTCCCCGACTGGAACATCACATGCCTTTTCCCCAGGCTCCACCGTATAAATGTCATAAGACTGTTGGTGGGCCGGACCCCACGAACGAATTCTTCCTCCTCCTACTGTAGTACTTCTCTCAATTGTTAGACCAACCCCCGCACAGTGGTTACACTTATCTTATCTAGCACATCCTCTAACCGAAACTTCACGCACCACTGATCCTATCCGGTTAGTAAATTTTTGTGATCCTAGTCACTGCCTTAAGTGATCGAGATCACATTTATTACCGGCATTGTTAACCCCCTCCTACCCCTGTTCCCCTACTCACCCTACCCACAAGAACACACCCTTCAAATCAACTAACCACCCCCACCAAAGCAGCGCATACTATCATCCTAAATACAGTCACACATCTATACAATGATGAATTCATCCAGCATCAAACACAGCACTAAACTAAAACTGATCTCACTGAATGTAAAAGGCCTCAACACGCCTGAGAAACGTTCCAAGCTACTCCTCACAATGCACCGCAACAAAGCAGATATAATTTTCCTTCAAGAAACTCACTTTCGATCCAATTCTACGCCGAAGCTACAAAATTACAGATATCCCACTATATTCCATGCTACCAACCCACTACACAAAACAAAAGGTGTCTCAATACTCATTGCTAAATCCTGCCCCATTCAAATCACAGACTCTTTAATAGATGTGGAAGGCAGATACATATTTCTCAAAGGATCCCTTTTCAACAGAACGTTCACATTAGCTAATATATACGCCCCCAACCGTGGTCAAGTACCTTTCTTTAGAAAAATTACAAATGCACTCACGACATTCCAAGAAGGAACCCTCATCCTGGGCGGAGACTTCAATGTTCCACTTAACCCTACCCAAGATACATCTACCGGCTTCTCCTCACTCCCTTACTCGGCCCTTAAAACGATTAAATCATTACTCAATCAGCTATTACTACATGACTCCTGGCGCACCCTGAACCCTAATGTTAACGACTTCACATTTTATTCTGCTCCCCATGACAGATATTCAAGGATAGACTACATCTTTTTAACGCAAAAAGACTTATCCCTAATCCATCACACTTCCATTGATCCCATGCTTATCTCCGACCATCACCCCACCTCTTTAACGCTTAAAATCCCAAACACGATACCCCGCTCGCAAACATGGAAATTGGATCCATCATTACTGACTGACCCCACCATCAAGGATGAGGTCGAATCTAACCTCAAACATTTCTTTCAAGAAAATGTTTCGAATGACACGTCCCCACTTATCATCTGGGAAACGCACAAATGTGTAATCAGAGGAAACCTAATCGCGGCGGCGGCTAAACGTAATCGCATACGGAAAAAACAATATATAGACCTCACCAACAAAATTCACAGGCTAGAATCCGCTCACAAACGATCCCAAGCCCTCTCCACTATGACTGAACTGATTCAAGCTAGAAAAGATCTACTGGATATCTTAGACCACCAAATTCGACGCAAATACATTCTCTCCAAAAAAACGTTTTATGAATATGGCGACAAAGCCAGTAAAATGCTGGCTCGAGCTTTACAAGAGACTAAAGCTCGCACAACAATTCACTCCATCACTGACCCAACAGGCTGTAAACTTACCAAAACCCCAGACATTGCCAAACAGTTTGTCCATTATTATAGTAAATTATATAACCTTCACCCATCTGATTCCGCCCTTGACAAACAAAAACGAACAGAAATGATAGCAGATTTTTTGCGACAATATGGCCCTACCCCTATCTCGACCTCCGTAGCCCAAGATCTGGCCTCACCTCTCACAAGAGAAGAAATAGACCTAGCCTTGAAACAACTAAAATCAGGTAAAAGCCCCGGCCCCGATGGCCTGACAGTCGGATACTATAAAACTTTCTCAGAAACACTCACCCCCTTCTTCCTAAAAGCTTTCAATTCTTTCGCAACCCCTACGACACCGCCTCGAGACCTCCTAACTGCCCACATAGCAGTAATTCCAAAACCAGACAAAGACCCCTCCCTTGTTACCAACTACAGACCCATCTCGCTTCTTAATGTAGACTTAAAATGGTATGCGAAAACCTTAGCGAATCGTATATTACCATTGTTGCCCCAACTTGTAGACTTGGACCAAGTCGGCTTTGTCCCGGGAAGAGAAGCGAGAGATAATACTCTAAAAGCTCTCAATATACACCATTGGCTTACATCTAGCCGTTCAAGCGGATTTATGCTCTCCCTTGACGCGGAGAAGGCGTTTGACAGGGTGGCCTGGGACTACATGTTAGAGACGCTACGGATGATAGGTCTTCCTCCAACGATGCTCAATTTCATATCGGCCCTTTACTCTAACCCTACTGCAAAGGTCCATGTAAACAATCACCTGTCAGACGCCTTCTCCGTGTCCAATGGAACCCGCCAGGGATGCCCGCTCTCCCCTCTAATTTTTATTCTTACCCTAGAACCCTTCCTAAGACGCCTGAGAGCCAACCAAGACATTAAGGGAATTACCATCAAACGTCGCACGTACAAAGTAGCCGCCTTCGCGGACGATATACTCCTCTTTCTTACTGACCCCCTCATGACAATACCTAACCTCCTTGCAGACTTCAAAAATTTTCATACCCTTTCTAACCTCCAAATAAACTACTCGAAATCGACAGCCCTGAACATCACCCTCACCCCAGAAATTTGTCAACAATGCCAGATTAATTTCCCGTTCTCGTGGAACGATAAAGCAATCCCATATCTAGGTATTCTCTTACCAACCTCCTTGAATAACTTATACACCCTTAACCATGCAGCAATTTTACAAAAAATACAATTGGACCTTAAAAAATGGTCCACAGGACTATTTTCCTGGTTCGGTAGAGCCGCAATAATCAAAATGAACATTTTGCCCAGACTTCTATATATTTTGCAAACCATCCCCATTAAACTCCCGAAAACTTTTTTCTTACTCTACCAACAGGCCTGTACGTCGTTCATTTGGGCCAAACAACGCCCGAGACTAAGCTACCTGAGACTAACCGCCCCTAAACTTCTTGGAGGCATAGGTCTTCCTGATTTACGTAAATACCAACAAGCATGCCATCTTACGAGAATTGTAGATTGGAACGTACACCCCACACTTAAAGATTGGATCCACATAGAGCAATCATTCTCTGACCTTCCATTATCTCACCTCCCCTGGATCACTAACTCCAATATCCCCCCTGACTGCAAACTCCACCCATTAATCGAACCCACACTGACCTCCTTCCACACCACCTGCAACCTCCATAAACTCTCTTCACTTCATGGCCCTCTAACCCCACTGAGGATGAACCCAGATTTCTCACCTGGGATGCACCCCACCTTCTTAGCTGAACATTGGCCCCACCCTACTGTAAGAGCAGAACACTTCTTTGAAGGAAATCAACTCTTATCCCAAACAGCACTTGCATCAAAACTGAATGTGAGATCCTTCCCATTCTGGACTTACATCCAACTGAGACACTTCTTTAACAAACCCAAACCCAGACCAGACTGGTCCAGACAGACCACCACATTTGAGCACCTATGCTCCAGTGGGGAACCACAAAAACACCTGATATCCCAGACATATGCACTCCTATTCACATCCCGCACACCTACAAAACACTGGACCACCAGACAATGGGAACAGGACCTCTCGTTGCCCCTTACTGATGCAGACTGGGAGAAAATATATACCTCGATCCACAAAGGATCCATTAATGTGCAAATACAGGAAAACGCCTTTAAAATACTTTCAAGATGGTACAGGACACCGCTGACACTGCATCATATTGACTCGTCAATCACCCAAACGTGTTGGAGGTGTAAAACTGAGATTGGTTCGTTCTTACATATATGGTGGTCCTGCACAAAAATTCAACCCTTCTGGAAAGAAGTACATAAAAAAATCAACCAAATAACAACGTACACGTTAGACTTCCATCCTGCATCATTTCTACTTCATCACTCCAAATTGCCACTGTCAACATATCTACGCTCTCTGGCCATGCACATGGTGAATGCCGCTAAGCTATGTGTCCCCCTCAAATGGCGCTCGACAGACCCACCATCCATTGCAGAATGGTTTACACGCATACAAAAAACGATGGTCATGGAGGACCTCATACACCAAGCCAAAGAAACACAACCTAAGTTCGTCAAAACATGGACATGCTGGATACACTTTACCACCACTGATGAATACAAACAATACTTCACATAACAACTGTGTAGACATTACAACGTTGCTTAGAAGAAACGTACATTCCTCACCCCGGAAAAACTCTGCCCCTCGCATCTTCTGTCCGCGAATGACATCTCCACACACCCTCAAACTCATGACAACACCTACGTACGCAATACCCTCTGCTGATACTATTCATTATAATCCACAGGCTGCTACTTTCCCAACCCATCTCCTATTGATCCTCTTTACAAACACTTACCTACGTCTACAGTAAAACCGAACCTCAGACATTGCCTAACTTCCAAACAAACCTTAACGGATGCATCTTACGACTAGATAATTCACGCTCCCACCCCCACCCCCACCCACCCTTAAGCAACCATCACCCTTGATAACATATAAAACGAGAGTACTAAGATTTAGAAACCATAGACAATCTGTATAGACTCATTACAGCTTTACGGAATATTTACTCTACTAACTGATCTAATACTACGATTCATATGCCATACCTTCATTTTGTATTTTTTTATTCGCCAGAAAAGCGGCTGCGTCCGCAACAATATACTGTATTTGATTTGAATTATCCCTGTGTTGTGCTCCCCTTGGTATGTATCTTTCCTTGTCATTTCTGTTACAAAAACCCAATAAAAATATTATAACAAAAAAAAAAAACAATTCAACATAAAAAAAAAAAAAAAAAAAAAAAAAAAAAAAAAAATCGCAATAAGCGTTTATTGATTGGTTTGCGCAAAAGTTATAGCGTTTACAAAATAGGGGATAGTTTTATGGCATTTTTATTAATTTTTTTTTTTTTACTATAAATGGCGGCAATCAGCGATTTTTATTGTGACTGCGATGTTATGGCGGACATGTCGGACATTTTTGAGACCATTGTCATTTACACAGCGATCAGTGCGATTAAAAATGCACTGATTATTGTGTAAATGACACTGGCAGTGAAGGGGTTAACCACTAGGGGGCGGGGAGGGGTTAAGTATGTCCTAGGGAGTGATTCTAACTGTAGGGGGGAGGGGCTGTGTGTGTCACTATGCTGATCAAAGCTCCCGATGACAGGGAGCAGAGATCAGTGACCCTTGTCACTAGGCCTCTCCGTGAGGCGATCGCGGGGATCCCGGCGGCGATCGAGTCCGCGACCCGACTCACGGAGCGCCTGCGGTGGCACGCATGCAATGGCACGGCGGGGAATTCAAATGGACGTACCTGTAAGTCCATTTGCCCAGCCGTGCCATTCTGCCGACGTACAACAGCGTGCGCCGGTCGGGAAGTGGTTAAGGACACTGCTGCGATGTGGGAACCCTGCGAATCTAATGCGGGTTCCCGCATCGCATGTCTCCTGGCGGCAGTTCACACTGCCCTATGCGAACTGCTGGGAGTTTCAGTTAAAAGTTAATGACGCCCCCAAATCAGTTCGCATATTGCAGTGCGATCTGCAAAGTCGAACAGGAATCGGAAAAAGGGTCCTGTGCGAGTTTGGCTCAAATGCGATGAGAATTCAGTCATACTATCTCTATGGCTGAAATCGGATTGCATGTGATTTGCACTGCAGTGCGGTGCGAATCACATCCGATCTCGGACATCTCAGCAGTGGGAACCGGCCCTAACACTTGATAAAAATTTTTTTTTTTTTGGTCTCTTTTCATGAGTATTTAAAACCAGTTTTTTTTTGCTATAAAATTACTTAGAACCCCCAAACATTATACATTTTTTTTTCTAACACCCTAGAGAATAAAATGGCGGTCGTTACAATGCTTTTCTTGCGCAGCGGTCTTACAAGCGCACTTTTTTTTTTAAAAATACACTTTTTTGAATTAAAAAATAAGACAACATTTAAGTTAGCCCAATTTTTTTTTATATTGTGAAAGATAATGTTACGCTGAGTAAATTGATACCCAACATGTCACGCTTCAAAATTGCGCCCGCTCGTGGAATGGCGACAAACTTTTATCACTAAAAATCTCCATAGGCGACATTTAAAAATTCAACTGGTTGCATGTTTTGCATTACAGAGGAGGTCTAGGGCTAGAATTATTGCTTTCGCTCTACCGATCGCTGCAATAACTCATGTGTGGTTTGAATACCGTTTTCCTATGCAGGCGCTACTCACATATGCGTTCGCTTCTGCACGCGAGCTTGGCGGAACGGGGCGCATTTAAAAAAAAAATTTTTCTTATTTATTTTACCTTTTATTTTTTATTTTTACACTGTTTAAAAAAAAAAAAAAAAGTGTCACTTTTATTCCTATTACAAGGAATGTAAACATCCCTTGTAATAGAAAAAAGCATGACAGGCCCTCTTAAATATGAGATCTGGGGTCAAAAAGTCCTCACATCTCATATTTGGACTTAAATGCAAAAAAAAATAAATAAATAAATACATTTTTGTCATTTTGAAAAAATGACATAAAAAAATGTGCCTTTAAGAAGTATGGGCAGAAGTGACGTTTTGACGTCGCTTCTGTCCAGCTATGGTATAAAGACGGGAGGGGGCCATCTTCTCCCTCACTCCTCTCCATACCTAGGAAGGAGACACGTGCGATCGCCTCCGCCGCTGCCGACAGCTCCGGTAAGTGACGGAGGGCACCGGATCGCGGCGGGAGGGTGGCCCTCTCCCGCCACCGATAAAAGTGATCTTGCGGTGAATCTGCCGCAGAGATTACTTTTATCTTGTAGCCGACCACCGGCTGAACACGGGGATACCGGGGTTATGGCAGCTAGCTGCTGCCAATACGATATCCGTCCCCAAACCAGGGATACATCAGCGTGTGGCGGTCAAAAAAAAAAAAACAGTGAAAAGTTGAAGTTTTAAAAAATAACTGTAATATAAGATATTTAAATGTGATGACGTAGATTATTATATCCCACAGAATCACTATTCTTCAATCAGATATTTTTTACATTGGATTTAATTGACAGAAATGTGTGTGAACAAAAGTGGATGCACCAAAGCCTCTCATTAATGTGCAGTAACACTAACATGGGGTTTAATACTTTATCCATATTGTGTCAGTCTGTTCTATTTTAAGACATTTCACATGTCTTAAAATGGAACTGACTGTGACTGACACAATATGGAATAAAATAATAAACCCCATGTTAGTGTTACTGCACATGCTTGGGTCAGGTGCTTTTCTTTCACATTCACAGTTTCACACACATTTTCTGTCAACTAAACACCTTGCTACAGGCAGCCAGTCACTAATCCATTTCCACTGTCAGGGGGGCACAGGGAGATGAATGATTTGTCACATTTCTATAAAATTATAAAAGTCATGCAGGCACAGGCAGCGGCGCGCTCTCTCTCACCTTATGCAGCTCCGCTCAGGCTGAAGAACGGAGCTGCCGACGTGACGACATCACTTCCGGCTTTTAGAAAACCCGGAAGTGACCTCGAGAACTTCAACAACGATGCTCCCGCCCGTAGAATCACAGTGATTTTACGGGCGGAAGGCCGGAAGCTACTCAGCGTTCTTCATTGCGCCCCAAGGCGGGTTAAATCCCCGCAAATGAAGCGCCATGTCTGCAATCTCGTGATTGCATTGACGTGGCGCTTCCCATAGTGCACTGTGTCCGGCGCCACAGTGCACTATGTTAACGTTAAGGGATTTTTTTTTTTTTTTTCTTAAAGGGCCGGTTTTAAAAAAAATTTGGACGGGCCGCCACTGATAGCAACCTGCAGCCAGGTTCTTGTGTAGGCTCATAGACGCATTTCCATCTACTGTACTGATTACCCTGCACAGCCTGACCTACAGTATAGCAACCTGCAGCCTGGTGCTTGTGTAGGCTCATTGAAGTATTTCCAGCTACTGTACTGTGTACCCTGCACATTCTCACCTTCAGTAAAGCAACCTGCAACCAGGTACTTGTGTAGGCTCATTGAAGTATTTCCAGCTACTGTACTGTGTACCCTGCTGTACCCTGCACAGTCTCGCCTACAGTATAGCAACCTGCAGCCAAATGCTTTTGTAGGCCCATTGAAATATTTCCAGCTATTGTACTGTTTACCCTGCACAGTCTGACCTACAGTATAGCAACCTGCAGCCAAATGCTTTTGTAGGCTCATTGAAGTATTTCCAGCTACTGTACTGTTTACCCTGCACAGTCTGACCTACAGTATAGCAACAAAATGTTTGATCGATCAATTATCTACTAATTGTGCCACATCCTAAATTCGAGTTTAAAGCAAAGGAAATTCCCCTAGCGGACTTTAAAGGCACATTTTTTTAAGAAAATATTTAAAAGGGTATGTAAAAACAAGGAATGCATTTCCATAAATATAGAAATTAATGATACCAATACATGTGCACATGTATTGGTATCATTAATTTCTATATTTATGGAAATGCATTCCTTGTTTTTAACTATGTAACTATGTGATTCACTTGATTATTGTTTGTAACTAATAAACTGTTATCTACTTTACATACCCTTTTAAATATTTTCTTAAAAAAATGTGCCTTTAAAGTCCGCTAGGGGAATTTCCTTTACAGTATAGCAACCTGCAGCCAAGTGCTTGTGTAGGCTCGTTGAAGTATTTCCAGCTACTGTACTGTGTACCCTGCACATTCTTGCCTACTGTATAGCAACCTGCAGCCAGGTGCTTGTGTAGGCTCATTGAAGTATTTCCAGCTACTGTACTGTGTACCCTGCACAGTCTGACCTACAGTATAGCAACCTGCAGCCAGGTGCTTTTGTAGGCTTACAGAAGTATTTCCAGCTACTGTACTGTGTACCCTGCACAGTCTCCCCTACAGTCTAGAAACCTGCAGCCAGGTGCTTGTGTAGGCTCATTGAAGTATTTCCAGCTACTGTACTTTTTACCCTGCACAGTCTCGTTTACAGTATAGCAACCTGCAGCCAGGTGCTTGTGTAGGCTCATTGAAGTATTTACAGCTACTGTACTGTGTACCTTGCACAGACTGACCTACAGTATAGCAACCTGCAGCCAGGTGCTTGTGTAGGCTCATTGAAGTATTTCCAGCTACTGTACTGTGTACCCTGCACAGTCTCACCTACAGTAAAGCAACCTTCAGCCAGGTACTTGTGTAGGCTCATTGAAGTATTTCCAGCTACTGTACTCTGTACCCTGCTTGACCCTGCACAGTCTCACATACAGTATAGCAACCTGCAGCCAGGTGCTTTTGGAGGCTCAAAGAAGTATTTCCAGCTACTGTACTGTTTACCCTGCACAGTCTGACCTACAGTATAGCAACCTGCAGCCATGTGCTTGTGTAGGCTCATTGAAGTATTTCCAGCTACTGTACTGTGTACCCTGCACAGTCTTGCCTACAGTATAGCAACCTGCAGCCAGGTTCTTGTGTAGGCTCATAGATGTATTTCCAGCTACTGTACTGATTACCCTGCACAGCCTGACCTACAGTATAGCAACCTGCAGGCAGGTGCTTGTGTAGGCTCATTTAAGTATTTCCAGCTACTGTACTGTGTACCCTGCACAGTCTGACCTACAGTATAGCAACCTGCAGCCAAGTGCTTGTGTAGGCTCGTTGAAGTATTTCCAGCTACTGTACTGTGTACCCTGCACATTCTTGCCTACTGTATAGCAACCTGCAGCCAGGTGCTTGTGTAGGCTCATTGAAGTATTTCCAGCTACTGTACTGTGTACCCTGCACAGTCTGACCTACAGTATAGCAACCTGCAGCCAGGTGCTTTTGTAGGCTTACAGAAGTATTTCCAGCTACTGTACTGTGTACCCTGCACAGTCTCCCCTACAGTCTAGAAACCTGCAGCCAGGTGCTTGTGTAGGCTCATTGAAGTATTTCCAGCTACTGTACTTTTTACCCTGCACAGTCTCGTTTACAGTATAGCAACCTGCAGCCAGGTGCTTGTGTAGGCTCATTGAAGTATTTACAGCTACTGTACTGTGTACCTTGCACAGACTGACCTACAGTATAGCAACCTGCAGCCAGGTGCTTGTGTAGGCTCATTGAAGTATTTCCAGCTACTGTACTGTGTACCCTGCACAGTCTCACCTACAGTAAAGCAACCTTCAGCCAGGTACTTGTGTAGGCTCATTGAAGTATTTCCAGCTACTGTACTCTGATTCCCTGCTTGACCCTGCACAGTCTCACATACAGTATAGCAACCTGCAGCCAGGTGCTTTTGGAGGCTCAAAGAAGTATTTCCAGCTACTGTACTGTTTACCCTGCACAGTCTGACCTACAGTATAGCAACCTGCAGCCATGTGCTTGTGTAGGCTCATTGAAGTATTTCCAGCTACTGTACTGTGTACCCTGCACAGTCTTGCCTACAGTATAGCAACCTGCAGCCAGGTTCTTGTGTAGGCTCATAGATGTATTTCCAGCTACTGTACTGATTACCCTGCACAGCCTGACCTACAGTATAGCAACCTGCAGGCAGGTGCTTGTGTAGGCTCATTTAAGTATTTCCAGCTACTGTACTGTGTACCCTGCACAGTCTGACCTACAGTATAGCAACCTGCAGCCAAGTGCTTGTGTAGGCTCGTTGAAGTATTTCCAGCTACTGTACTGTGTACCCTGCACATTCTTGCCTACTGTATAGCAACCTGCAGCCAGGTGCTTGTGTAGGCTCATTGAAGTATTTCCAGCTACTGTACTGTGTACCCTGCACAGTCTGACCTACAGTATAGCAACCTGCAGCCAGGTGCTTTTGTAGGCTTACAGAAGTATTTCCAGCTACTGTACTGTGTACCCTGCACAGTCTCCCCTACAGTCTAGAAACCTGCAGCCAGGTGCTTGTGTAGGCTCATTGAAGTATTTCCAGCTACTGTACTTTTTACCCTGCACAGTCTCGTTTACAGTATAGCAACCTGCAGCCAGGTGCTTGTGTAGGCTCATTGAAGTATTTACAGCTACTGTACTGTGTACCTTGCACAGACTGACCTACAGTATAGCAACCTGCAGCCAGGTGCTTGTGTAGGCTCATTGAAGTATTTCCAGCTACTGTACTGTGTACCCTGCACAGTCTCACCTACAGTAAAGCAACCTTCAGCCAGGTACTTGTGTAGGCTCATTGAAGTATTTCCAGCTACTGTACTCTGTACCCTGCTTGACCCTGCGCAGTCTCACATACAGTATAGCAACCTGCAGCCAGGTGCTTTTGGAGGCTCAAAGAAGTATTTCCAGCTACTGTACTGTTTACCCTGCACAGTCTGACCTACAGTATAGCAACCTGCAGCCATGTGCTTGTGTAGGCTCATTGAAGTATTTCCAGCTACTGTACTGTGTACCCTGCACAGTCTTGCCTACAGTATAGCAACCTGCAGCCAGGTTCTTGTGTAGGCTCATAGATGTATTTCCAGCTACTGTACTGATTACCCTGCACAGCCTGACCTACAGTATAGCAACCTGCAGGCAGGTGCTTGTGTAGGCTCATTTAAGTATTTCCAGCTACTGTACTGTGTACCCTGCACAGTCTCACCTACAGTAAAGCAACCTGCAGCCAGGTACTTGTGTAGGCTCATTGAAATACTTCCAGCTACTGTACTGTGCACCCTGCTGTACCCTGCACAGCCTACAGTATAGCAACCTTCAGCCAGGTGCTTTTGTACTCTCACTGAAGTATTTCCAGCTACTGTACTGTTTACCCTGCACAGTCTTACCTACAGAATAGCAACCTGCAGCCAGGTGCTTGTGTAGGCTCATTGAAGTATTTCCAGCTACTGTACTGTGTACCCTGCACAGTCTCACCTACAGTATAGAAACCTACTGCCAGGTGCTTGTGTAGGCTCATTGAAGTATTTCCAGCTACTGTACTGTTTACCCTGCACAGTCTTGCTTACAGTATAGCAACCTGCAGCCAGGTGCTTGTGTAGGGTCATTGAAGTATTTCCAGCTACTGTACTGTGTACCTTGCACAGATTGACCTACAGTATAGCAACCTGCAGCCAGGTTCTTGTGTAGGCTCATAGACGCATTTCCAGCTACTGTACTGATTACCCTGCACAGCCTGACCTACAGTATAGCAACCTGCAGCCTGGTGCTTGTGTAGGCTCATTGAAGTATTTCCAGCTACTGTACTGTGTACCCTGCACATTCTCACCTTCAGTAAAGCAACCTGCAACCAGGTACTTGTGTAGGCTCATTGAAGTATTTCCAGCTACTGTACTGTGTACCCTGCTGTACCCTGCACAGTCTCGCCTACAGTATAGCAACCTGCAGCCAAATGCTTTTGTAGGCCCATTGAAATATTTCCAGCTACTGTACTGTTTACCCTGCACAGTCTGACCTACAGTATAGCAACCTGCAGCCAAATGCTTTTGTAGGCTCATTGAAGTATTTCCAGCTACTGTACTGTTTACCCTGCACAGTCTGACCTACAGTATAGCAACCTGCAGCCAGGTGCTTGTGTGGGCTCATTGAAGTATTTCCAGCTACTGTACTGTGTACCCTGCACATTCTTGCCTACTGTATAGCAACCTGCAGCCAGGTGCTTGTGTAGGCTCATTGAAGTATTTCCAGCTACTGTACTGTGTACCCTGCACAGTCTGACCTACAGTATAGCAACCTGCAGCCAGGTGCTTTTGTAGGCTTACAGAAGTATTTCCAGCTACTGTACTGTGTACCCTGCACAGTCTCCCCTACAGTCTAGAAACCTGCAGCCAGGTGCTTGTGTAGGCTCATTGAAGTATTTCCAGCTACTGTACTTTTTACCCTGCACAGTCTGACCTACAGTATAGCAACCTGCAGCCAGGTGCATTTGTAGGCTCATTGAAGTATTTCCAGCTACTGTACTGTGTACCTGCACAGTCTGACATACAGTATAGCAACCTGCAGCCAGGTGCTTGTGTAGGCTCATTGAAGTGTTTCTAGCTACTGTACTGTGTACCTTGCACAGACTGACCTACAGTATAGCAACCTGCAGCCAGGTGCTTGTGTAGGCTCATTGAAGTATTTCCAGCTACTGTACTGTGTACCCTGCACAGTCTCACCTACAGTAAAGCAACCTTCAGCCAGGTACTTGTGTAGGCTCATTGAAGTATTTCCAGCTACTGTACTCTGTACCCTGCTTGACCCTGCACAGTCTCACATACAGTATAGCAACCTGCAGCCAGGTGCTTTTGGAGGCTCAAAGAAGTATTTCCAGCTACTGTACTGTTTACCCTGCACAGTCTGACCTACAGTATAGCAACCTGCAGCCATGTGCTTGTGTAGGCTCATTGAAGTATTTCCAGCTACTGTACTGTGTACCCTGCACAGTCTTGCCTACAGTATAGCAACCTGCAGCCAGGTTCTTGTGTAGGCTCATAGATGTATTTCCAGCTACTGTACTGATTACCCTGCACAGCCTAACCTACAGTATAGCAACCTGCAGGCAGGTGCTTGTGTAGGCTCATTGAAGTATTTCCAGCTACTGTACTGTGTACCCTGCACAGTCTCACCTACAGTAAAGCAACCTGCAGCCAGGTACTTGTGTAGGCTCATTGAAGTACTTCCAGCTACTGTACTGTGCACCCTGCTGTACCCTGCACAGTCTCGCCTACAGTATAGCAACCTTCAGCCAGGTGCTTTTGTACTCTCACTGAAGTATTTCCAGCTACTGTACTGTTTACCCTGCACAGTCTGACCTACAGTATAGCAACCTGCAGCCAGGTGCTTGTGTAGGCTCATTGAAGTATTTCCAGCTACTGTACTGTGTACCCTGCACAGTCTTGCCTACAGTATAGCAACCTGCAGCCAGGTTCTTGTGTAGGCTCATAGATGTATTTCCAGCTACTGTACTGATTACCCTGCACAGCCTGACCTACAGTATAGCAACCTGCAGGCAGGTGCTTGTGTAGGCTCATTGAAGTATTTCCAGCTACTGTACTGTGTACCCTGCACAGTCTCACCTACAGTAAAGCAACCTGCAGCCAGGTACTTGTGTAGGCTCATTGAAGTACTTCCAGCTACTGTACTGTGCACCCTACTGTACCCTGCACAGTCTCGCCTACAGTATAGCAACCTTCAGCCAGGTGCTTTTGTACTCTCACTGAAGTATTTCCAGCTACTGTACTGTTTACCCTGCACAGTCTGACCTACAGTATAGCAACCTGCAGCCAGGTGCTTGTGTAGGCTCATTGAAGTATTTCCAGCTACTGTACTGTGTACCCTGCACAGTCTGACCTACAGTATAGCAACCTGCAGCCAAGTGCTTGTGTAGGCTCGTTGAAGTATTTCCAGCTACTGTACTGTGTACCCTGCACATTCTTGCCTACTGTATAGCAACCTGCAGCCAGGTGCTTGTGTAGGCTCATTGAAGTATTTCCAGCTACTGTACTGTGTACCCTGCACAGTCTGACCTACAGTATAGCAACCTGCAGCCAGGTGCTTTTGTAGGCTTACAGAAGTATTTCCAGCTACTGTACTGTGTACCCTGCACAGTCTCCCCTACAGTCTAGAAACCTGCAGCCAGGTGCTTGTGTAGGCTCATTGAAGTATTTCCAGCTACTGTACTTTTTACCCTGCACAGTCTCGTTTACAGTATAGCAACCTGCAGCCAGGTGCTTGTGTAGGCTCATTGAAGTATTTACAGCTACTGTACTGTGTACCTTGCACAGACTGACCTACAGTATAGCAACCTGCAGCCAGGTGCTTGTGTAGGCTCATTGAAGTATTTCCAGCTACTGTACTGTGTACCCTGCACAGTCTCACCTACAGTAAAGCAACCTTCAGCCAGGTACTTGTGTAGGCTCATTGAAGTATTTCCAGCTACTGTACTCTGTACCCTGCTTGACCCTGCGCAGTCTCACATACAGTATAGCAACCTGCAGCCAGGTGCTTTTGGAGGCTCAAAGAAGTATTTCCAGCTACTGTACTGTTTACCCTGCACAGTCTGACCTACAGTATAGCAACCTGCAGCCATGTGCTTGTGTAGGCTCATTGAAGTATTTCCAGCTACTGTACTGTGTACCCTGCACAGTCTTGCCTACAGTATAGCAACCTGCAGCCAGGTTCTTGTGTAGGCTCATAGATGTATTTCCAGCTACTGTACTGATTACCCTGCACAGCCTGACCTACAGTATAGCAACCTGCAGGCAGGTGCTTGTGTAGGCTCATTTAAGTATTTCCAGCTACTGTACTGTGTACCCTGCACAGTCTCACCTACAGTAAAGCAACCTGCAGCCAGGTACTTGTGTAGGCTCATTGAAATACTTCCAGCTACTGTACTGTGCACCCTGCTGTACCCTGCACAGCCTACAGTATAGCAACCTTCAGCCAGGTGCTTTTGTACTCTCACTGAAGTATTTCCAGCTACTGTACTGTTTACCCTGCACAGTCTTACCTACAGAATAGCAACCTGCAGCCAGGTGCTTGTGTAGGCTCATTGAAGTATTTCCAGCTACTGTACTGTGTACCCTGCACAGTCTCACCTACAGTATAGAAACCTACTGCCAGGTGCTTGTGTAGGCTCATTGAAGTATTTCCAGCTACTGTACTGTTTACCCTGCACAGTCTTGCTTACAGTATAGCAACCTGCAGCCAGGTGCTTGTGTAGGGTCATTGAAGTATTTCCAGCTACTGTACTGTGTACCTTGCACAGATTGACCTACAGTATAGCAACCTGCAGCCAGGTTCTTGTGTAGGCTCATAGACGCATTTCCAGCTACTGTACTGATTACCCTGCACAGCCTGACCTACAGTATAGCAACCTGCAGCCTGGTGCTTGTGTAGGCTCATTGAAGTATTTCCAGCTACTGTACTGTGTACCCTGCACATTCTCACCTTCAGTAAAGCAACCTGCAACCAGGTACTTGTGTAGGCTCATTGAAGTATTTCCAGCTACTGTACTGTGTACCCTGCTGTACCCTGCACAGTCTCGCCTACAGTATAGCAACCTGCAGCCAAATGCTTTTGTAGGCCCATTGAAATATTTCCAGCTACTGTACTGTTTACCCTGCACAGTCTGACCTACAGTATAGCAACCTGCAGCCAAATGCTTTTGTAGGCTCATTGAAGTATTTCCAGCTACTGTACTGTTTACCCTGCACAGTCTGACCTACAGTATAGCAACCTGCAGCCAGGTGCTTGTGTGGGCTCATTGAAGTATTTCCAGCTACTGTACTGTGTACCCTGCACATTCTTGCCTACTGTATAGCAACCTGCAGCCAGGTGCTTGTGTAGGCTCATTGAAGTATTTCCAGCTACTGTACTGTGTACCCTGCACAGTCTGACCTACAGTATAGCAACCTGCAGCCAGGTGCTTTTGTAGGCTTACAGAAGTATTTCCAGCTACTGTACTGTGTACCCTGCACAGTCTCCCCTACAGTCTAGAAACCTGCAGCCAGGTGCTTGTGTAGGCTCATTGAAGTATTTCCAGCTACTGTACTTTTTACCCTGCACAGTCTGACCTACAGTATAGCAACCTGCAGCCAGGTGCATTTGTAGGCTCATTGAAGTATTTCCAGCTACTGTACTGTGTACCTGCACAGTCTGACATACAGTATAGCAACCTGCAGCCAGGTGCTTGTGTAGGCTCATTGAAGTGTTTCTAGCTACTGTACTGTGTACCTTGCACAGACTGACCTACAGTATAGCAACCTGCAGCCAGGTGCTTGTGTAGGCTCATTGAAGTATTTCCAGCTACTGTACTGTGTACCCTGCACAGTCTCACCTACAGTAAAGCAACCTTCAGCCAGGTACTTGTGTAGGCTCATTGAAGTATTTCCAGCTACTGTACTCTGTACCCTGCTTGACCCTGCACAGTCTCACATACAGTATAGCAACCTGCAGCCAGGTGCTTTTGGAGGCTCAAAGAAGTATTTCCAGCTACTGTACTGTTTACCCTGCACAGTCTGACCTACAGTATAGCAACCTGCAGCCATGTGCTTGTGTAGGCTCATTGAAGTATTTCCAGCTACTGTACTGTGTACCCTGCACAGTCTTGCCTACAGTATAGCAACCTGCAGCCAGGTTCTTGTGTAGGCTCATAGATGTATTTCCAGCTACTGTACTGATTACCCTGCACAGCCTAACCTACAGTATAGCAACCTGCAGGCAGGTGCTTGTGTAGGCTCATTGAAGTATTTCCAGCTACTGTACTGTGTACCCTGCACAGTCTCACCTACAGTAAAGCAACCTGCAGCCAGGTACTTGTGTAGGCTCATTGAAGTACTTCCAGCTACTGTACTGTGCACCCTGCTGTACCCTGCACAGTCTCGCCTACAGTATAGCAACCTTCAGCCAGGTGCTTTTGTACTCTCACTGAAGTATTTCCAGCTACTGTACTGTTTACCCTGCACAGTCTGACCTACAGTATAGCAACCTGCAGCCAGGTGCTTGTGTAGGCTCATTGAAGTATTTCCAGCTACTGTACTGTGTACCCTGCACAGTCTTGCCTACAGTATAGCAACCTGCAGCCAGGTTCTTGTGTAGGCTCATAGATGTATTTCCAGCTACTGTACTGATTACCCTGCACAGCCTGACCTACAGTATAGCAACCTGCAGGCAGGTGCTTGTGTAGGCTCATTGAAGTATTTCCAGCTACTGTACTGTGTACCCTGCACAGTCTCACCTACAGTAAAGCAACCTGCAGCCAGGTACTTGTGTAGGCTCATTGAAGTACTTCCAGCTACTGTACTGTGCACCCTACTGTACCCTGCACAGTCTCGCCTACAGTATAGCAACCTTCAGCCAGGTGCTTTTGTACTCTCACTGAAGTATTTCCAGCTACTGTACTGTTTACCCTGCACAGTCTGACCTACAGTATAGCAACCTGCAGCCAGGTGCTTGTGTAGGCTCATTGAAGTATTTCCAGCTACTGTACTGTGTACCCTGCACAGTCTGACCTACAGTATAGCAACCTGCAGCCAGGTGCTTGTGTAGGCTCATTATAGTATTTCCAGCTACTGTGCTGTGTACCCTGCACATTCTCGCCTACAGTATAGCAACCTGCAGCCAGGTGCTTGTGTAGGCTCATTGAAGTATTTCCAGCTACTGTACTGTGTACCCTGCACAGTCTCACCTACAGTATAGAAACCTGCAGCCAGGTGCTTGTGTAGGCTCATTGAAGTATTTCCAGCTACTGTACTGTTTACCCTGCACAGTCTTTCTTACATGATCGGTCACTCCTCTAAGAACAGGGAAGTGTGTGTTTACACACATTCGTCCCTGTTCTGTGCCTCCTGCTCACGATCGCTTGTGGCCGGCGGTCATTGTGACCATCGGTCATGAGCATCAGCACCCCCGCTGTGCAGCAGGTGCGCGTGCACCTGCTATCCCGATCCTGTGAGCCGAAGTATAGCTACGACGGTTCACTGGATCGTGCCGACCTGCCGCCGTAAAATGGCGGCTGGTTGGCAAGCGGTTAATATCTAAGCTGCTGGCAACAAAAGTGAGTACACCCAAAAATGAAAATGTCCAAATTGGGCCCAATTAGCCATTTCCCCCCCCCAGTGGTTGTCTTTGGGAAATATATGCATGAGTGCTGCCAGAATTGCTGCAGAGATTGAAGGGGTGGGGGGTCAGCCTGTCAGTGCTCAGGCAACGTTGCACACTGCATCAAATTGGTCTGCATGGCTTTCGTCCCAGAAGGAAGCCTCTTCTAAAGATGATGCACAAGGAATCCCACAAATAGTTTGCTGAAGGCAAGCAGACTAAGGACATGGATTACTGGAATCATATCCTGTGGTCTGATGAGACCAATATAAACGTATTTGGTTTAGATGCTGTCAAGTGTGTGTGGCAGGAATCAGGTGAGGAGTACAAAGACAAGTTTGTATTACCTACAGTCACGAATGGTGGTGGGAGTGTCATGGTCTTGGGCCGCATGAGTGCTGCCCGCACTGGGGAGCTACAGTTTATTGAGGGAACCATGAATGCCAACATGTACTGTGACAACACTGAAGCACAGCATGATCCTCTCCCTTCAGAGACTGGGCCGCAGGGCAGTATTCCAACATAACAAACCTATACACACCTCCAAGATGAACACTGCTTTGCTAAAGAAGCTGAGGGTAAAAGGTGATGGACTGGCCAAGTATGTCTTCAGACCTAAACCCTATTGAGCATCTGTGGGGCATCCTCAAATGGAAGGTGGAGGAGCGCAAGGTCTCTAATATCCACCATCTCCATGATGTCATCATGGAGGAGTGGAAGAGGACTCCAGTGGTAACCTGTGAAGCTCTGGTAAACTCCATGCCCAAGAGGGTTAAGGCAGTGCTGGAAAATAATGGTGGCCACACAAAATATTGACACTTTGGGCCCAATTTGGACATTTTCACTTAGGGGGTGTACTCACTTTTGTTGCCAGCGGTTTAGACATTAATGGCTGTGAGTTGTTATTTTGAAGGGACAGCAAATTTACACTGTTATACAAGCTGTACACGGACTACATTGTAGCAAAGTGTCATTTCTTCAGTGTTGTCACATGAAAAGATATAATAAAATATTTACAAAAATGTGAGGGGTGTACATTTGTCAGATACTATACGTGTTTGAGCTTTGAGGTGCACACCCTAATGCTATAGACTGTGCACACCTATGGTGCCCCCAATATATTGTTCCTAGAGTCACCACTGTCTCCTGACACATCACTATTCACCAACTGAAGCACAGTATTAGTTACTTTTCTAAGGGTTCTTACTTTTTAAGGGAAGCCCCTGAACTCTTGAGCTTTTGTTCATACAAATCCCCAAATATTGGGCAGTCTAGCCCGAATAGCAAGTCACGAGGCAATCCAAGGATCACCCCAACTTTTAAAGTAGCAGTTCCTGCTGATGTGAACAGGATTATGCAGGCCACCAAATAGTCATTGACATCACCATGCACACAGATGACCCTAACCTGTTCTCCTGGTATCAGCTTTCTTTGCAACCTGTCCAATTAGAGCAGAGTGATCACACTTCTAGAGTTAAGGGATGCTACCACCTCTTGTCCATTGACCCAAACCACACATGCACATTGATTCAGACTGTTCACAGCACATACTGCATAAGCATACATAGAGCGACGTGGTCTCATGTTGCATTCAATTGGCTCCTTCTGCTTTGAACATTGGGCCGCCACATGACCCAAATGACAGCAGGACCAACACAAAACCTCATGGGGTGCTCTTTCTTTCTGCCAGCTCTCAGGAGGGTTTAGTTCTAGGGTGCTCCTGGTGGGAGTGTTATATCCCCTCTGCAATCCACAGGTGGCATATTGACACTGGAACATGCCTCTTTGGTCTGGCCCAGCTCTCTGCTTCATTCATCGGCGGCAGCCATCTCATCCTGGGACTGGGGCTCTGACTGAGCCACCCATCAGTGCAGGTAGGAAGACCATGCAGAAACCAGTCAAGAGCAACTTGCCATACAATTTAAGTGGGGGGTATTCTCCTTTTCGTTTCATTCAATTCTGAAACAGATGCATTAGGTACAGCTGTGCATGGGCCGGCTTAGTCCTGTCAAAGCGCCAGGCATGAATTCAGCTCGCCCTCAAGGCAACAGTCACCCCCAGCCTGGCAAAAATTTCTGTCTTTAGCAGTTTTTAGTCCTGTGCTGACTCTAAGGTCAAGTCGAAGTATGCCTGTTGGGGATCTGCAGTCAAAAAAAGAGGCCAGCACATCTGCCCAGTGTTTCTCAGGAGGTCCTTGTCTTTTTGCAGTCTGTTCAAACAGCGCTAAATAAGCTTCAGTGTTAATTGTGGCCATCTGTCAGGGCTGGGCTCAGCCCTTTCTTATCTGAGCTGGCTGCTCTCCTGTGTTCCTGTTAAAGACTTGCTTGGCTGACATTCCTTCTGGCTCCAGATCCTGCTTGCTGTTCTACTATGCTGTTCTCTGGCTCCCTGACGTTTTGGCTTGTCTGACTATCCGTTCCCATTCCTGAACTCTGGCTATGTTTTGACTATGTTTACTCTGTTTACCTTTTTTCATTATTATTAAACAAGTGTGATTTAACTGTACTTCTGTCTCAGTCTGATTCATGGCTTCTGACAGTAGGCGAAGGCCATGAATTCAGAAGATGCAGTCAATCCACTTGTTGGTAATATTTTTTCCAGATTAGATGAGCAGGATCACTGCATGGATCAGTTTGCCATGGTGTTACAAACTCTCCTGAGTCGCAAGGGTCACCTGTAATCTTCCGCTGTGGCTGCTCCGGTACAGCCTGTGTTTCAGGCCGTCCCTGCTGCTGCTCCAGTCTCTGTGCAGGCACCTGCCTCGAGTATTACCTCTAAAAGAGGTATGTTTGGTTCTGCTCCGCTTCCCCAGTGATTTGGGGGAGATCCAGTCAAATGCAGAGGGTTTTTCAACCAGGTTGAGATATACTTTGAGATGCTGCCCCAGGTGTTTCCCATGAATAGAAGCAAAGTAGGTTTTGTGATATCTTTGCTTTCTGAGAGAGCCTTGGCCTGGGCAAACCCTCTATGGGAGACGCAAAAACCTGTTGTCTTGAGTTACCCTGGGTTTGTGGCTTCTTTTAAAAGGATATTTGATGTTTCTGCACTCTCCGCTTCTGCTGCCAAGTGCCTCATGTCCATCAAACAGAGTATGAGAACTGTTGCCGATTACGCCATTGAATTCCGCACTCTGGCAGCAGAGGTTTCTTGGAACAATGAGGCCCTCGTGGCTGCTTTTTCTCATGGTCTCTTGGATACCATCAAGGATGAGATAGCAGCCTGAGATATACTCACTGAGCTGGAGAAGCTGATCACGTTTGCCATCCTCATTGACTCCAGATTCAGAGAAAGACTCTCTTTTAAGGAACACTTGTGGATGCCTCCTGTACATTTTGTCTCCAAGCTTTGGAGTCCCACCCTTGCTTCCCTCAACTCACATGCCTCCTTGTACCGAGTCGGTCAGTGAAGATGAAATCATGCACTTGGGCTTCACACATCTCTCTGCTGATGAGAGAACCCTTAGGAGGAGGGAGAGATTGTGCCCTTATTGTGGCTAGACAGGTCACTTTTTTAAGTCTTGTCTTACCCGTCCAGGGAGTGCCCAAACCTTGAGGTCCTGTTACAGACAGATATTAGGTGGCATTGTTTCGTCGCCAGTTATCCAGAAGGATAAGCCTCTGGTTTTGGTTATCCTTTCTTGGGCTGAGTTGTCCGTCGAGATACAGGCTCTAATCAACTCTGGGGCTGCAGGCCTGTTCATTGATGCTGCCTTTGTATCAAAGCACTCGATTCTGCTGCAGCTGTGTGACACCCTACTTGCCATTGAGGCTCTTGACGGGACACCTCTACAGCCTGCCCATGTCACTCATGAGACTGTTCCGTTGTCCATGGCCGTAAGGGCTCTTCACCATGAGATAATCCAATTCCAAGTTATTGCCTTCCCTAAGTTTCCACTGGTTATTGGTTATCCTTGGTTACAGAGGCACAACCCCTCTTTTGATTGACTCTGTGCTGAGGTTCTCTCCTGGTCGCCACAGTGCAGTAAGACATGCTTCCAGAAGGTAGCCAAGGTCCTGTGCACCTCTTCACTCTCCTCCCTGCCGGAGGAGTACCGCAATTTTAGCGATGTCTTTGACAAAGGTAAAGCCGGTAGCTTGCATCCACACCAGTCGTATGATTGCGCAATTGACCTTCAACCTGGTGCCATACCCCCTCGTGGCCGGGTTTACCCTTTAAGGCCATGGAGGAGTATGTTGCAGATGCACTTTCTCGAGGATTCATCTGCAAATGCTCGTCTCCTGCTGGTGCTGGTTTCTTCTTTGTGAAGAAGAGTGGTGAACTGAGACCTTGTATTGATTTATAGGGGTCTCAATTGTTTCATGATTAAGAATTCCTATCTGATTCTGTTGATTACGGAGTTATTTGACCGCCTCAAGGGAACAATGGTTTTCACAAACTTGATTTGAGAGGGGCATATAATTTCGTGAGGATTAAGGAGGGGGATGAGTGGAAAACTGCGTTTAATACCAGAACAGGCCATTATGAGTACCTCGTAATGTCTTTTGGCCTTTGTAATGCCCGGCAGTTTTCCAGGAATTTATTTATTGTCCTCCGAGATTTGTTGCAGTTATGTGTGGTGGTTTATCTCCACGATATCCTCATATTTTCCAAGTCCCTGGAGAGCCACCATGCAGATGTCTGTCATGTGCATCAGAAACTAAGAGAGAACAATCTCTATTGTAAATTGGAGAAGTATGAATTCCATTGTGAACAGGTTAAATTCCTGGGTTATGTAATTTCCACTGCAGGTTTTTCAATGTACCCAGAGAAACTTTCAGCAGTCCTACAGTGGCCCTGACACATAGGTTTACGTCCTCTGCAGCGTTTTCTTGGCTTTGCCAACTGTTATTGGAAGTTTATTCGGAACTTCTCGTCTTTGGTCAAGCCCCTGACTGATATGACCAGAAAGGACGGTAACCCACTAGACATGTGCATTTGTTTACGTCCAAAAGCATTTTCGTCCGAATTTCAGGTATTTTCATTATAATTTTAACAAACGATAACGAAAGTGCAGAATCCGAAAAACGAAAGATCCGACATAAACAAATGCTTTATTTTTGTTTTTGTTGCAGTTCGATATAGAGATTCGACATGATGATGACAATAACAATCTGTCTCCATCAAACCTGTGGTTGACTGTGCCTAACCTTAACTCTATTAGTCTAAGATTATTCTACATAGAGAGAAATGATTCGACGTAGGGGAGAAAAGATAAATAAAAATGATGATGATGATGAATGTTATTGGCTGATTGTAACCAAAGAGGAGGAGCAGTAAAATAGCTAGTACTAAGTACACACATACTTTGGTTTATGGTGTCTGTTGAAAGTTCTAAGAAGATTCGACGGAGCAGGTAAACTATACGGCATCGTACAGTTTAGCTGCTCCGTCGAATCTTCTTTGAACATTCGACAGACACCATAAGCCTTCAATAACAGATTCGACCTTAATTTGGATTTTCGGATGAATGCAATTTTTAACGAAAAACGAAATAAATAAAAACGAATTTCGGGAGTAACTAAATAAATTTATTTTTCGGACGAAAAGGAAAATTCTGAAACAAAATATTTCAGTGTGCACATGTCTATAACCCACGGAGTTGGTCTCTGGAGTCCATTAAGGACTTTGAGAGTCTTAAGGCTGCCTTTGTTTCTGCTCCTGTGTTGGCACATCCTGATTCTACGTTACCTTTTATCCTTAAGGTTGATGCTTCTGAGACTGGAGTTGGCGCCCTTTTGTCTCAATGTCCTACCTCTGAGAGCGCTATGCATCCTTGTGGCTACTTTTCATAGAAATTGTCACCTGCGGAATGCAATTACGAGATTGTTGACAGAGAGCTGTTAGCGATTATTTTAGCCCTGAAAGAATGGAGACATCTCCTCAAAGGTACCACTGTGCCGGTTCTCATTCCTACTGACCATAAGAATCTCACATTCTTGTCTGAGGCTAAACGCCTCTCTCCCAGAAGGGTGTGCTGGGCTCTTTTCTTGTCTAGTTTCAATTACATTGTCTCATTCTTACCCAGTACTAAGAATGTAAGGGCTGATGCTTTGTCATGACGATTTTCCTCCACTTCCAAGATGGAGTCGTTTCCGGTTCCTGTGATTCCTCCTGATCGTATTGTGGCTACAGTTCGCACCAGTCTCACTTCTCCTTTAGGTTACAAAATTCTTGCTACTGAGAAACCTTGTGACTGCTGCTTTGTCCCAGAGAGTCTCCGTACTGCCGTTCAGGAGGGTTTGGTGCTGGGTGCTCCTGGTGGGAGTATTCTGTCCCCCTCTGCAGTCCACAGGTGGCATATTGACACTGGAACATGCCTCTTTGGTCTGGCCCAGCTCTCTGGTTGTGGATATGGATGAGCCGAACACCCACCTGTTCGGTTCGAACCAGAACATGTGAACAGGCAAAACATTTGTTCGAACACCGTTAAAGTCTATGGGACACAAACATAAATAATCAAAAGTGCTAATTTTAAAGGCTTATATGCAAGTTATTGTCATAAAAAGTGTTTGGGGACCTGGGTCCTGCCCCAGGGGCCATGGATCAATGCAAAAAAAAGTTTCAAAAACGGCCGTTTTTCCGGGATCAGTGATTTTAATAGTGCTTAAAGTGAAACAATAAAAGTATAATATTCCTTTAAATTTCATACCTGGGGGGTGTCTATAATATGCCTGTAAAGGGGCGCATGTTTCCCGTGTTTAGAACAGTCTGACAGCAAAATTATATTTCAAAGGAAAAAAAGTCATTTAAAACTACTTGCGGCTATTAATGAATCGCCGGTTCAACAATACATATAAAAGTTCTTTGATTAAAAATGACAAGGAGAGGGGCGCCTCTGAGTATGTATCATAAAAACATTTTATTGAAACAGCAATATCGACTCACATTAAAGTTAGATGAGTTGCATTCTGGTCTGTTGGCTGGGCTGAAGAGATGCAGTGGAACTACAGGTCACAGCGGTTCCTGCAGGGCTGATTCCATGTCAAATCCAGAGGAGAAGGGATGAGATGGTGCAGCAGGGTGCAGTCTCTTACAGCTGACAGTCTAATACAAATCCTGCTATACTAGGAGCCTGATGGTATCCAGAGTGCAGAGATAAGGATTCCAAAGGGGGGGAGGTGGGACGCCAGAGCCACGGTCAGCCATGCTGCTGCTCTGCAATAGATGGTGAAGCCTCGGGGATAGAACACGGCCGGCCGTGTAAAGGACCAAAACGAGGCTTGGGGAGCAAGCACAGCGTGGCGCCCGGTGATGATGTCACACGTATGCGATGCGTTTCAGAACAAGCTGGCCATTGGTGGACGAATGGCCGCATTCCTTTTTCAAGCATTCTTGCTTGAAAAGAAGAAGAAGAATTTTAACATTTGTTCTTCCGGCATCTTCCTGTGCGGGCCACCCAGTGACCCCGCCCCCTCTGACATCACGGGGAATGCCACAGGGAAGTCCCCGTGTGTCAGAGGGAGGCGGGGTCATCGGGTGGCCCCGCCCTCCATTATTTAAGAACCATCAGAAGACGAGAAGTGTCACACAGCGGGAGCCTCCCATCATGGATGCAGAGCGGCCCAGAAGAAGAAGGGAAGAAGATGCCGCGGAGGAAGATGCCGGATGAGAACACCGGAGGAAGAACCAGAAGAAGAAGAAGATGGAGGAAGAAACCGAAAGAAGATAGAAGATAGAAAAAAGAAGAAGCATTTAAATAAAGGAATTGTCAAAAACTGTCTCTTGTCATTTTTAACATTTTTGACACTTTTTTGTGAAATGATAGGGGTACAAGTACCCCCTTATCATTTCACACGGGGGAGGGCCGGGATCTGGGGGTCCCCTTGTTAAAGGGGGGCTTCCAGATTCTGCTAAACCACCACCCCCCACAACCACTGGGCAAGGGTTGTGGGGATGAGGCCCTTGTCCCCATCAACATGGGGATAAGGTGTTTTGGGGGGCTACCCCAAAGTACCCTCCCAATGTTGAGGGCATGTGGCCTGGTACGGTTCAGGAGGGGGGGGTGCTCTCTCGTCCTCCCCTCTTTTCCTGCGGCCTGCCAGGTTGCGTGCTCAGGTAAGGGTCTGGTATGGATTTTTGGGGGGACCCCACGCCATATTTTTTTTTTATTTTGGCGCGGGGTTTCCCTTAAAATCATACTAGACCTGAAGGGTCTGGTATAGATTTTGAGGGGGACCCCATGCCATTTTTTTTTAAATTTTGGCCGGGGTTCGCCTTAATATCCATACCAGACCTGAAGGGCCTGGTATGGAATTTAGGGGGACCCCCCCCACGTCATTTTTATTTATTTTTTTTCATTTTGGTTCAGGATTCCCATGTGGGGAATTCCCATGCTGTTTTTATCAATGAACTTTTATGTGTATTGTCGGACCGGCAATTCATTAATAGCCGCGAGTAGTTTTAAATGACTTTTTTCCTTTGAAATGTAATTTTGCTGTCAGGCTGTTCTAAACACGGGAAACATGCGCCCCTTTACAGGCTTACTACAGACACCCCCTCTGTATGAAAATTAAAGGAATATTACACTTTTATTATTTCACTTTAAGCATTATTAAAATCACTGCTCTTGAAAAAACGGCCATTTTTAAAACTTTATTTTGCATTAGGGATGAGCTTCGTGTTCGAGTCGAACCCATGTTCGACTCGAACATTGGCTGTCCGCCCGTTCGCTGAATTGCGAACGATATGGGCCATTCGCGCCAAATTCGTGTGGCACGTCACGGCCCATAATTCACTGCGGCATCGCAGTGCATTGCTGGCTGATGATTGGCCAAGCATGCACTATGACCCGCATGCTTGGCCAATCACAGCGCCGTCTGAACAGAGAGCCGTAATTGGCCAAAGCCAAGGAGGCTTTGTCCAATTATGGCTCAGGGGATTTAGTACACGCCCCACACTATATAAGGCCGCCTGCACGGCGGCCCTGTGTAGTGTGTGTTCCGGCGTTGAAAGAGATAGACAGAGAGACAGTGTCATTTGATTTGAGTTAGATAGATTAGGCAGAACAGTCAGTCAGTTTAGCTGTACTTATAGTGTATTGTGTATATATATATATATCCCAGGTGTTGTATATATATATATATATATATATATATACACTGTATTCAGTTTAGCTAGATCCGTTCCTGTTATCTTCCTACTGACAGGCAGGTTTGTCTTGTTACAGTATTTACAGCTACATGAAGAAGATTGCTGGTGTTCTTTTGATCCAATTAGTACCACAGTCAGGCAGCTAGACTATTAACAGTTAGTGCAGTGCGTCCTGCTCATAGTGTTCAGCTAGATCTGTTCCTGTTATCTTCCTACTGGCAGGCAGGCTTGTCTTGTTACAGTATATACAGCTACCTGAAGAAAATTACTGGTGTTCTTTTTATCCTATTAGTACCACAGTCAGGCAGCTAGACTATTTACAGTTAGTGCAGTGTGTCCTGCTCACAGTGTTCAGCTAGATCTGTTCCTGTTATTTTCTTACTGACAGGCAGGCTTGTCTTGTTACAGTATATACAGCTACCTGAAGAAAATTACTGGTGTTCCTTTGATCCTATTAGTACCACAGTCAGGCAGCTAGACTATTTACAGTTAGTGCAGTGCATCCTGCTGACAGTGTTCAGCTAAACCTACAAGTTAGTGGGGTGCGTCCTGCTCACAGTGTTCAGCTAAACCTACAAGTTAGTGTGGTGCGTCCACCTCACAGTGTTCAGCTAAACCTACAAGTTAGTGCGGTGCGTCCTGCTCACAGTGTTCAGCTAAAACTACAAGTTAGTGGGGTACGTCCTGATCACAGTGTTCAGCTAAACCTACAAGTTAGTGGGGTGCGTCCTACTCACAGTGTTCAGCTAAACCTAGAAGTTAGTGTGGTGCGTCCACCTCACAGTGTTCAGCTAAACCTACAAGTTAGTGTGGTGCATCCTGCTTACAGTGTTCAGCTAAAACTACAAGTTAGTGGGGTGCGTCCTGCTCACAGTGTTCAGCTAATCCTAGAAGTTAGTGGGGTGCGTCCTGCTCACAGTGTTCAGCTAAACCTACAAGTTAGTGAGGTGCGTCCTGCTCACAGTGTTCAGCTAAACCTACAAGTTGGTGTAGTGAGACCTCTGCACAGTGTTCATCTAAAGCTACAAGTTAGTGCAGTGTGTCCTGCTCACAGTGTTCAGCTAGATCCGTTCCTCTTATCTTCTTACTGACAGGCAGGCTTGTCTTGTTACAGTATTTATAGCTACTTGAATAAAATTGCTGGTGTTCTTTTGATCCTATTAGAACCACAGTCAGGCAACTAGACTATTTACAGTTAGTGCAGTGCGTCCTGCTCACAGTGTTCAGCTAAACCTACAAGATGGTGTAGTGAGACCTCTGCACAGTGTTCATCTCAAGCTACAAGTTAGTGCAGTGCGTCCTGCTCACAGTGTTCAGCTAAAACTACAAGTTAGTGCTGTGCGTCCTGCTCACAGTGTTCAGCTAAAACTACAAGTTGGTGTAGTGAGACCTCTGCACAGTGTTCATCTCAAGCTACAAGTTAGTGCAGTGCATCCTGCTCACAGTGTTCAGCTAAAACTACAAGTTAGTGCTGTGCGTCCTGCTCACAGTGTTCAGCTAAACCTACAAGTTGGTGAAGTGAGACCACTGCACAGTGTTCATCTAAAGCTACAAGTTAGTGCAGTGCATCCTGCTCACAGTGTTCAGCTAGATCCGTTCCTGTTATCTTCTTACTGACAGGCAGGCTTGTCTTGTTACAGTATTTACAGCTACCTAAATAAAATAGCTGGTGTTCTTTTGATCCTATTATTACCACAGTCAGGCAGCTAGACTTTTTACAGTTAGTGCAGTGCGTCCTGCTCACAGTGTTCAGCTAAACCTACAAGTTAGTGTGGTGTGTCCACCTCACAGTGTTCAGCTAAACCTACAAGTTAGTGTGGTGCGTCCTGCTTACAGTGTTTAGCTAAAACTACAAGTTAGTGGGGTGTGTCCTGCTCACAGTGTTCAGCTAATCCTAGAAGTT
Organism: Lithobates clamitans; assembly: GCA_037952925.1. Lineage (NCBI taxonomy): Eukaryota > Metazoa > Chordata > Amphibia > Anura > Ranidae > Lithobates > Lithobates clamitans. Next base: position 930,295 of record JBBGZY010001958.1, on the reverse strand, counting down.
AGTGGGGTGCGTCCTGCTCACAGTGTTCAGCTAAACCTACAAGTTAGTGGGGTGCGTCCTGCTCACAGTGTTCAGCTAAACCTACAAGTTGGTGTAGTGAGACCTCTGCACAGTGTTCATCTCAAGCTACAAGTTAGTGCAGTGCGTCCTGCTCACAGTGTTCAGCTAGATCTGTTCCTGTTATCTTCTTACTGACAGGCAGGCTTGTCTTGTTACAGTATTTACAGCTACCTGAATAAAATTGCTGGTGTTCTTTTGATCCTATTAGTACCACAGTCAGGCAACTAGACTATTTACAGTTAGTGCAGTGCGTCCTGCTCACAGTGTTCAGCTAAACCTACAAGTTGGTGTAGTGAGACCTCTGCACAGTGTTCATCTAAAGCTACAAGTTAGTGCTGTGCATCCTGCTCACAGTGTTCAGCTAAACCTACAAGTTAGTAAGTGAGACCTCTGCACAGTGTTCATCTCAAGCTACAAGTTAGTGCAGTGCGTCCTGCTCACAGTGTTCAGCTAAACCTACATGTTAGTGCGGTGCGTCCTGCTCACAGTGTTCAGCTAAAACTACAAGTTAGTGGGGTACGTCCTGATCACAGTGTTCAGCTACACCTACAAGTTAGTGGGGTGCGTCCTGCTCACAGTGTTCAGCTAAACCTAGAAGTTAGTGTGGTGCGTCAACCTCACAGTGTTCAGCTAAACCTACAAGTTAGTGCGGTGCATCCTGCTTACAGTGTTCAGCTAAAACTACAAGTTAGTGGGGTGCGTCCTGCTCACAGTGTTCAGCTAATCCTAGAAGTTAGTGGGGTGCGTCCTGCTCACAGTGTTCAGCTAAACCTACAAGTTAGTGAGGTGCATCCTGCTCACAGTGTTCAGCTAAACCTACAAGTTGGTGTAGTGAGACCTCTGCACAGTGTTCATCTAAAGCTACAAGTTAGTGCAGTGCGTCCTGCTCACAGTGTTCAGCTAGATCCGTTCCTCTTATCTTCTTACTGACAGGCAGGCTTGTCTTGTTACAGTATTTACAGCTACTTGAATAAAATTGCTGGTGTTCTTTTGATCCTATTAGAACCACAGTCAGGCAACTAGACTATTTACAGTTAGTGCAGTGCGTCCTGCTCACAGTGTTCAGCTAAACCTACAAGATGGTGTAGTGAGACCTCTGCACAGTGTTCATCTCAAGCTACAAGATAGTGCAGTGCGTCCTGCTCACAGTGTTCAGCTAAAACTACAAGTTAGTGCTGTGCGTCCTGCTCACAGTGTTCAGCTAAAACTACAAGTTGGTGTAGTGAGACCTCTGCACAGTGTTCATCTCAAGCTACAAGTTAGTGCAGTGCATCCTGCTCACAGTGTTCAGCTAAAACTACAAGTTAGTGCTGTGCGTCCTGCTCACAGTGTTCAGCTAAACCTACAAGTTGGTGAAGTGAGACCACTGCACAGTGTTCATCTAAAGCTACAAGTTAGTGCAGTGCATCCTGCTCACAGTGTTCAGCTAGATCCGTTCCTGTTATCTTCTTACTGACAGGCAGGCTTGTCTTGTTACAGTATTTACAGCTACCTAAATAAAATAGCTGGTGTTCTTTTGATCCTATTATTACCACAGTCAGGCAGCTAGACTTTTTACAGTTAGTGCAGTGCGTCCTGCTCACAGTGTTCAGCTAAACCTACAAGTTAGTGTGGTGTGTCCACCTCACAGTGTTCAGCTAAACCTACAAGTTAACGTGGTGCGTCCTGCTTACAGTGTTCAGCTAAAACTACAAGTTAGTGGGGTGTGTCCTGCTCACAGTGTTCAGCTAATCCTAGAAGTTAGTGGGGTGCGTCCTGCTCACAGTGTTCAGCTAAACCTACAAGTTAGTGGGGTGCGTCCTGCTCACAGTGTTCAGCTAAACCTACAAGTTGGTGTAGTGAGACCTCTGCACAGTGTTCATCTCAAGCTACAAGTTAGTGCAGTGCGTCCTGCTCACAGTGTTCAGCTAGATCTGTTCCTGTTATCTTCTTACTGACAGGCAGGCTTGTCTTGTTACAGTATTTACAGCTACCTGAATAAAATTGCTGGTGTTCTTTTGATCCTATTAGTACCACAGTCAGGCAACTAGACTATTTACAGTTAGTGCAGTGCGTCCTGCTCACAGTGTTCAGCTAAACCTACAAGTTGGTGTAGTGAGACCCCTGCACAGTGTTCATCTAAAGCTACAAGTTAGTGCTGTGCATCCTTCTCACAGTGTTCAGCTAAACCTACAAGTTAGTGTAGTGAGACCTCTGCACAGTGTTCATCTCAAGCTACAAGTTAGTGCAGTGCGTCCTGCTCACAGTGTTCAGCTAAAACTACAAGTTAGTGCTGTGCGTCCTGCTCACAGTGTTCAGCTAAAACTACAAGTTAGTGCTGTGCGTCCTGCTCACAGTGTTCAGCTAAACCTACAAGTTGGTGTAGTGAGACCTCTGCACAGTGTTCATCTAAAGCTACAAGTTAGTGCAGTGCGTCTTGCTCACAGTGTTCAGCTAGATCCGTTCCTGTTATCTTTTTACTGACAGGCAGGCTTGTCTTGTTACAGTATTTACAGCTACCTAAATAAAATTGCTGGCGTTCTTTTGATCCTATTAGAACCACAGTCAGGCAGCTAGACTATTAACAGTTAGTGCAGTGCGTCCTGCTCACAGTGTTCAGCTAAACCTACAAGTTAGTGGGGTGAGTCCTGCTCACAGTGTTCAGCTAAAACTACAAGTTAGTGTGGTGCGTCCACCTCACAGTGTTCAGCTAAACCTACAAGTTAGTGTGGTGCGTCCTGCTCACAGTGTTCAGCTAGATCTGTTCCTGTTATCTTCTTACTGACAGGCAGGTTGTCTTGTTACAGTATTTACAGCTACCTGAATAAAATTGCTGGTGTTCTTTTGATCCTATTAGTACCACAGTCAGGCAACTAGACTATTTACAGTTAGTGCAGTGCATCCTGCTCACAGTGTTCAACTAAACCAACAAGTTGGTGTAGTGAGACCTCTGCACAGTGTTCATCTAAAGCTACAAGTTAGTGCAGTGCGTCCTGCTCACAGTGTTAAGCTAAAACTACAATTTAGTGCTGTGCGTCCTGCTCACAGTGTTCATCTAAACCTACAAGTTGGTGTAGTGAGACCTCTGAACAGTGTTCATCTCAAGCTACAAGTTAGTGCAGTGCGTCCTGCTCACAGTGTTCAGCTAAAAATACAAGTTAGTGCAGTGCGTCCTGCTCACAGTGTTAAGCTAAAACTACAATTTAGTGCTGTGCGTCCTGCTCACAGTGTTCATCTAAACCTACAAGTTGGTGTAGTGAGACCTCTGAACAGTGTTCATCTAAAGCTACAAGTTAGTGCAGTGCGTCCTGCTCACAGTGTTCAGCAAAAACTACAAGTTAGTGCTGTGCGTCCTGCTCACAGTGTTCAGCTAAAACTACAAGCTAGTGTGGTGCGTCCACCTCACAGTGTTCAGCTAAACCTACAAGTTATTTTTTTGCAAGCTCTGCACAGTGTTCACCTAAAGCTACCTGTAGAAGGTTGGTGGTGTTTTCCTGATCCTATCACTACCACAGGCAGCTAAAAAAGCTACAAGTTAGTTTTTTGCATGCTCTGCACAGTGTTCAGCTAAAGCTACCTATAGAAGGTTGGTGGTATTCTCATACTACAGGCAGGCAGTTGATTTTGCTAGCTGCAGTATCAGTACATATATATATATATATATATGTATATATATATATATATATATATATATATATATATATATATATATATCCCAGCTTAGTTCAGCTACAGGCCATTAGTATGTCTGGAAGGCCAAGAAGGAGAGGCAGACAGTCACAAGCCAATAAGAGAGGGCAAGCAGGCTCTGTCTCTAGTGCTGGCAGCTGGCCGTGTTGAACCGCAACATGCGGAAGACTTGGTCGAGTGGATGACCAAGCCGTCCTCTTCCTCCTCATCCTCTCTCACCCATGCCCAGGGTACTTTGTCTGGCAAAGCAGCAGCCTCTTCCCTCGGCTCAATGTCATCAGTGACTCCTTCCCTAGCCCCACCATATCCTCTTGAGGAGTCCCTCAAACTATTTGACCACAGTGTTGGGTACATGCTCCAGGAGGATGCCCAGCGTTTGGAAGGCTCTGATGATGATACTGAGCTTGATGAAGGCAGTAACATGAGCATGGACAGAGGGGGTGCCCAAGAAGGACCGCAATCTGGCAGTCATGCTCCCCCTGCTGCAGCATACTGCCAGGTTTGCTCCAGTGATGAGGGAGGGGATGATGAGATCACTGACTCAACGTGGGTGCCTGATAGGAGAGAGGAAGAGGAGGAGGAGGCGGCACATCACCAACGAGGCAGGATGCCCTCCAGGGGCCAGCCTAAGGGCAGCACATTGACTGCATCACACCCCAAAGCTCCACATGTGCAGGGCGCTGCAGTCTCTGCACGTTTTTGCAAAAAGTTCTTTGGTGTGGACCTTTTTTGAGACGAGTGCATCAGATCGCACCGCTGCTATTTGCAACATATGTCTCAAGTGTATCTTGCGTGGCCAAAACATCTCCCGCTTGGGTACCACATGCTTGACCAGACATATGTTGACCTGCCATGCAGTTCGTTGGCAAGCGTATCTAAAAGACCCACACCAAAAAACAAAGAGGACCTCTCCTTGCTCCTCATCAGCTGAGATCTCCAACCCCACTATACCTTCAGTTCTCTCTGAGACCTGCACTGAGAGGAATGAAGGTGTAGAATTAGGTGTGTCACAGCCAAGTACTTGTGGACAATCTGCTTTTGGTACACCGACGTCAGATTGTACCAGGCAAATTTCCCTGCCCCAGCTGCTGCACCGCCGAAAGAAGTTTGCTCCCAGCCATCCACATGCCCAGCGGTTGAATGCTAGCTTGGCAAAATTGCTAGCACTTCAACTGCTGCCTTTTCAGTTGGTAGACTCTGCCCCCTTCTGTGAGTTTGTGGAATGTGCGGTTCCTCAGTGGCAGGTACCCAAACGCCACTTTTTCTTATGAAAGGCGATTCCAGCTCTCTACCGCCATGTGGAAGGCAATGTCCATGCCTCGCTGGACAGGGCGGTCAGCGATAAGGTGCATATTACCGCTGACTCATGGTCCAGCAGGCATGAACAGGGACGTTACCTAAGTTTCACAGCGCATTGGGTGATTCTGCTGGCAGCTGGGAAGGATGCAGGACAAGGTGCAGTAGTGTTGGAGGTTGTTCCGCCACCATGCCTCCAAAATACTAATGATTGTGACACACCTCTCTCCTCCACCCCCTCCTCTTCTTCTTCCTCCATGGCCTCTTCCTGTGCTTTGTGCTCGGAACCAGCGGTGCTCCGTAGCCGTTCAAGGGACTACGCAAGTACGCAGGCCAAAAGATGCCATGCGGTGCTTGAGCTGGTGTGCTTGGGGGACAGGAGTCACACTGGGGCAGAGGTTCTGTCAGCTCTGCAGGGGCAGGTTCAGAGGTGGTTGATGCCACACCAACTTAAGGCAGGAATGGTGGTTTGCGACAATGGCACCAACCTCCTCTCTGCCCTCCGACAGGGACAAATGACCCATGTGCCCTGTTTGGCTCACGTCCTTAACTTGGTGGTGCAGCGGTTCTTGGGCAGGTACCCGGGCTTACAGGATGTCCTGAGGCAGGCTAGGAAAGTCTGTGTGCATTTCCGCCGGTCATATAATGCCAGTGCTCGGCTGACGGACCTCCAAAAGGAGTTTAACCTGCCCAAGAACCGCCTAATCTGTGACATGCCCACCAGGTGGAACTCAACGTTGGCCATGCTGCAGCGGCTGCACACGCAGCAGAGGGCCATCAATGAGTACCTGTGCGACTATGGCACCAGGACAGGGTCAAGGGAGCTTGTTTTTTTTTCCCCTCGCCAGTGGGCCATGATCAGGGATGCATGCACTGTCCTGTCACCATTTGAGGTGGCCACGAGGATGGTGAGCAGTGACAGTGCATACATCAGTGACACTGTCCCCCTTGTCCACCTGTTGGAGCACACACTGCGTGGAATAATGGACAGGGCACTTGAGGCAAAACAGAGGCAGGAAGAGGAGGACTTCCTTAGCTCTCAAGGCCCCCTTTATCCAGACAGTGTTCCTGCGTGCCCGCCGATCACACAGGAAGAGGACGAGGAGGAGGAGGAAGAGGAGGAGGAGGAGGAAGATTGTGTCAGTATGGAGGTGGAGCCTGGCACTCAGCATCAGCAGCAGTCTTTAAGGGATCAGTCCCAAGAAACACATGGCCTTGTACGTGGCTGGGAGGAGGTGGCTGCGGACCATGTCGTCCTTAGTGACCCAGAGGACTCCGGACCGAATGCCTCAGTAAACCTACGCTGCATGGCCTCCCTGATCCTGCAAAGCCTGCGTAAGGATCCTCGTCTTCGTGGTATCAAGGAGAAGGACCAATACTGGCTGGCAACCCTCCTTGATCCACGTTACAAGGGTAAGGTTGCAGACCTTATCTTGCCATCGCAGAGGGAGCAGAGGATGAAACATCTTCGGGAGGCCTTGCAGAAAGGTCTGTGCAACGCGTTCCCAGAGACTGGGAGGTTACAAACTCCTGTTTCTGGACACCGTGTTGCTGAGGCTTCGGGCAGTCAAAGAAGGAGCGGTGGAGAAGGTGGCCGTCTGACCGATGCGTTCAGACAATTTTTTGGTCTGCAGACCCAAGGTATGATCGGTTCCAGCAACCATCGCCAGCGTCTGTTTTACATGGTGCAGGAATACCTAGGGGCAAGATCTGACTTGGACACCTTTAACACCGAAAATCCTCTGGGCTACTGGGTCTTGAGGATGGATCACTGGCCAGAGCTTGCACAGTATGCAATTGAGCTACTGGTCTGTCCTGCATCCAGCGTTCTTTTGGAACGCACTTTCAGTGCTGCTGGAGGCTTTGTAACCGATCACAGGGTGCGTCTGTCCACCGACTCGGTCGATCGACTGACCTTCATAAAAATGAATCAGTCTTGGATCACCACCAGCTACCAAGCACCTGATGCTGATGTAACCGAATAATTTTTTTTGAAATCTCAGATCCCTTCAAAGACTGCCTATACTGATGCTGAGTGACTATCCCTGAGAAATTATCCTCTTCCTCCTCAATCATCAGGCTGATAGCTTGTAAGAACATTTTTGGTTCTGGGCGCCACCACCAGTGCCTAAGGCACAATTTTTCAGCCCCTGTTTAACAGGGGCATGTAATTACAATTTTTGAAGCAATACGTTGCAGCAGGGCTCGTTTCTGCGTTCCAACTAGAGTATCTGTGAGGGGTTGCAGTGTTGTGGCACCAGCACCAGTGCCTAAGGCCTAATTTTTCAGCCCTTGTTTAACAGGGGCGTGTAATTACAATTTTTGATGCAATACTTTGCAGCAGGGCTCGTTCCTGCATTCCAACTAGAGTGTCTGTGAGGGGTTGCAGTGTTGTGGCACCAGCACCAGTGCCTAAGGCCTAATTTTTCAGCCCCTGTTCAACAGGGGCATGTAATTACAATTCTTGATCTAATATTTTACAGCAGGGCCCATTTCTGCACCCACCAAGAGCGAGTGAGGACTTACAGTGTTGTGGCACCAGCACCACCACCACCACCACCACCACCAAAGGCCCCATTTTTCTGCCCCTGTTCAACAGGGGCATGTAATTACAATTCTTGATCTAATATTTCACAGTGGGACCCTGTGAGGGCTTACAGTGTTGTGGCCACAACAACACCTAAGGCCCAAATTATATAAGTCAGGCCCCTACTTTCAAACATCTAACTTACAAACCACTCCTACTTGCAAACGGAAGGAGACAACAGGAAGTGAGATGAAATCTACCCCTAGGAAGGGAAATTCTCTCCTGTAAGAGTTAATATGGGAAAAACATTTCTCCTTTCCACTGATGCTTTCCAATCCTTGTTCCACAAAAAAACCCAAAATTTCAAAAAACATTTGTCATTGGGACAAAAAGTGAGGTGAAATCTTCTGAAGAGGAGGAAAGACAGCAAAACAAATGTCACAGGGGTGATAACCCTTCCCTATGTTTTCCAAAAAGCTTAAAAAAGATTTTTTGGCTGGAGCTAAACACGTTAAAAATGTACCCGTTCAAAATTACAAACAGATTCTACTTAACAACAAACCTACAGTCCCTGTCTTGTTTGCACCTCCTGTATACTGCTGTTCAGAGTATATAGGGCCTGGTGGCCCCACACCTTTCCTTATTTTAATTTGGGTGCGGGGTTTAAGACCCAAAGGGCCTGGTAATGGACTGGGGGGTACCCATGCCGTTTGTCTCACTGATTTTCATCCATATTGCCAGGACCCAACATTACATTAAACCCGCAAGCAGTTTTAAATGAGATTTTTTCCTTTAAAAATGACATTTGGTGCAGGGACTGTTCTAAACACGGCAAACACGTGCCACTTTACAGGCATACTATAGATACCCCCCAGGTACGATATTTAAAGGAATATTTCACTTTTTTTTTTTTACTTTAAGCATCATTAAAATCACTGCTCCCAAAAAAACGGCCGTTTTTAACAGTTTTTTTTGCATTGATACATGTCCCCTGGGGTAGGACCCGGGTCCCCAAACCCTTTTTAGGACAATACCATGCAAATTGGCATTTAAAATGAGCACTTTTGATTTAGAACGTTCGAGTCCCATAGACGTCAATGGGGTTCTAACGTTCGTGCGAAATTTCGGTCCGTTCGCAGGTTCTGGTGCGAACCGAACCGGGGGGTGTTCGGCTCATCCCTAATGTTGATGTACAGATTTTGGCCTACTGGCCCATAGAGACTGCGCCCTGTTTCTCAAAGGCTCTGATGAAGAGGTTATCCTCGAGAAAAACACCATGGGTACCCCCCAGTCCATTACCGGGCCCTTTGGGTCTTGTATGGATATTAAGGGTAACCCCGCACCCAAATTAAAATAAGGAACGGTGTGGGGCCACCAGGCCCTATATACTCTGAACAGCAGTATACAGGCGGTGCAAACAAGACAGGGACTGTAGGTTTGTTGTTAAGTAGAATCTGTTTGTCATTTTGAACGGGTACATTTTTAACGTGTTTAGCTCCAGCCAAAATATCTTTTTTAAGCTTTTTGGAAAACATAGGGAAGGGTTATCACCCCTGTGACATTTGTTTTGTTGTCTTTCCTCCTCTTTAGAAGATTTCACCTCACTTTTTGTCCCAATGACAAATGCTTTTTGAGAATTTGGTTTTTTTTGTGGAACAAGGATTGGAAAACATCAGTGGAAAGTAGAAATGTTTTTCCCATATTAACTCTTACAGAAGAGAATTTCCCTTCCTAGGGGTAGATTTCATCTCACTTCCTGTTGTCTCCTTCCGTTTGCAAGTAGGAGTCATTTGTAAGTTAGATGTTTGAAAGTAGGGGCCTGCCCTATATACTCAGCAGAAATTTGGGCCTTAGGTGTTGTTGTGGACACAACACTGGCCTTCACAGGGCCCTGCTGTGAAATATTAGATCAAGAATTGTAATTACATGCCCCTGTTGAACAGGGGCAGAAAAACTGGGCCTTTGGTGGTGGTGGTGGTGGTGCTGGTGCCACAACACTGTAAGTCCTCACTCGCTCTTGGTGGGTGCAGAAATGGGCCCTGCTGTGAAATATTAGATCAAGAATTGTAATTACATACCCCTGTTGAACAGCGGCATAAAAATTGGGCCTTTGGTGGTGGTGGTGGTGCTGGTGCCACAACACTGCAACCCCTCACAGACACTCTAGTTGGAACGCAGGAACGAGCCCTGCTGCAAAGTATTGCATCAAAAATTGTAATTACACGCCCCTGTTAAACAGGGGCAGAAAAATTGGGCCTTAGGCACTGGTGCTGGTGCCACAACACTGCAACCCCTCACAGACACTCTAGTTGGAACGCAGGAACGAGCCCTGCTGCAAAGTATTGCATCAAAAATTGTAATTACACGCCCCTGTTGAATAGGGGCACAAAAATTGGGCCTTAGGCACTGGTGCTGGTGCCACAACACTGCAACCCCTCACAGACACTCTAGTTGGAACGCAGGAACGAGCCCTGCTGCAAAGTATTGCATCAAAAATTGTAATTACACGCCCCTGTTAAACAGGGGCAGAAAAATTGGGCCTGAGGCACTGGTGGTGGCGCCCAGAACCAAAAATGTTCTTACAAGCTAACAGTGTGATGATTGAGGAGGAAGAGGATAATTACTCAGGGATAGTCACTCAGCATCAGCATAGGCAGTCTTTGAAGGGATCTGAGATTTCAAAAAAAATATTCGGTTACATCAGCATCAGGTGCTTGGTAGCTGGTGGTGATCCAAGACTGATTCATTTTTATGAAGGTCAGTCGATCGACCGAGTCGGTGGACAGACGCACCCTGTGATCAGTTACCACGCCTCCAGCAGCACTGAATGTACGTTCCGAAAGAACGCTGGATGGAGGACAGGCCAGTAGCTAAATTGCATACTGTGCAAGCTCTGGCCAGTGATCCATCCTCAAGACCCAGTAACCCAGAGGATTTTCGGTGGGAAACGTGTCCAAGTCAGATCTTGCCCCTAGGTATTCCTGCACCATGTAAAACAGACGCTGGCGATGGTTGCTGGAACTGATCATACCTTGGGGCTGCGGACCAAAAAATTGTCTGAACGCATCGGTCAGACGGCCACCTTCTCCACCGCTCCTTCTTTGACTTACCGAAGCCTCAGCAACACGTTGTCCAGAAACAGGAGTTTGTAACCTCCCAGTCTCTGGGAACGCGTTGCACAGACCTTTCTGCAAGGCCTCCTGAAGATGTTTCATCCTCTGCTCCCTCTGCGATAGCAAGATAAGGTCCGCAACCTTACCCTTGTAACGTGGATCAAGGAGGGTTGCCAGCCAGTATTGGTCCTTCTCCTTGATACCACGAATACGAGGATCCTTACGCAGGCTTTGCAGGATCAGGGAGGCCATGCAGCGTAGGTTTGCTGAGGCATTCGGTCCGGAGTCCTCTGGGTCACTAAGGACGACATGGTCCGCAGCCACCTCCTCCCAGCCACGTACAAGTCCATGTGTTTCTTGGGACTGATCCCTTAAAGACTGCTGCTGATGCTGAGTGCCAGGCTCCACCTCCATACTGACACAATCTTCCTCCTCCTCCTCCTCCTCCTCATCCTCTTCCTGTGTGATCGGCGGGCATGCAGGAAAACTGTCTGGATAAAGGGGGCCTTGAGAGCTAAGGAAGTCCTCCTCTTCCTGCCTCTGTTCTGCCTCAAGTGCCCTGTCCATTATTCCACGCAGCGTGTGCTCCAACAGGTGGACAAGGGGGACAGTGTCACTGATGTATGCACTGTCACTGCTCACCATCCTCGTGGCCTCCTCAAATGGTGACAGGACAGTGCATGCATCCCTGATCATGGCCCACTGGCGTGGGGAAAAAAAAACAAGCTCCCCTGACCCTGTCCTGGTGCCATAGTCGCACAGGTACTCATTGGTGGCCCTCTGCTGCGTGTGCAGCCGCTGCAGCATGGCCAACATTGAGTTCCTCCTGGTGGGCATGTCACAGATTAGGCGGTTCTTGGGCAGGTTAAACTCCTTTTGGAGGTCCGTCAGCCGAGCACTGGCATTATATGACCGGCGGAAATGCACACAGACTTTCCTGGCCTGCCTCAGGACATCCTGTAAGCCTGGGTACCTGGCCAAGAACCGCTGCACCACCAAGTTAAGGACGTGAGCCAAACAGGGCACATGGGTCATTTGTCCCTGTCGGAGGGCAGAGAGGAGGTTGGTGCCATTGTCGCAAACCACCATTCCTGCCTTAAGTTGGCATGGCGTCAACCACCTCTGAACCTGCCCCTGCAGAGCTGACAGAACCTCGGCCCCAGTGTGGCTCCTGTCCCCCAAGCACACCAGCTCAAGCACAGCATGGCATCTTTTGGCCTGCGTACTTGCGTAGCCCCTGGAACGGCTACGGAGCACCGCTGGTTCCGAGGACAAAGCACAGGAAGAGGCCATGGAGGAAGAAGAAGAGGAGGGGGTGGAGGAAAGAGGTGTGTCACAATCATTAGCATTTTGGAGGCGTAGTGGCGGAACAACCTCCAACACTACTGCACCTTGTCCTGCATCCTTCCCAGCTGCCAGCAGAGTCACCCAATGCGCCGTGAAACTTAGGTAACGTCCCTGTCCATGCCTGCTGGACCATGAGTCAGCGGTAATATGCACCTTACCGCTGACCGCCCTGTCCATCGAGGCATGGACATTGCCTTCCACATGCCGGTAGAGAGCCGGAATCGCCTTCCGTGAGAAAAAGTGGCGTTTGGGTACCTGCCACTGAGGAACCGCACATTCCACAAACTCACGGAAGGGGGCAGAGTCTACCAACTGAAAAGGCAGCAGTTGAAGTGCTAGCAATTTTGCCAAGCTAGCATTCAACCGCTGGGCATGTGGATGGCTGCGAGCAAACTTCTTTCGGCGGTGCAGCAGCTGGGGCAGGGAAATTTGCCTGGTACAATCTGACGTCGGTGCACCAAAAGCAGATTGCCCACAAGTACTTGGCTGTGACACACCTAATTCTACACCTTCATTCCTCTCAGTGCAGGTCTCAGAGAGGACTGAAGGTCTAGTGGGGTTGGAAATCTCAGCTGATGAGGAGCAAGGAGAGGTCCTCTTTGTTCTTTGGTGTGGGTCTTTTAGATACGCTTGCCAACGAACTGCATGGCAGGTCAACATATGTCTGGTCAAGCATGTGGTACCCAAGCGGGAGATGTTTTGGCCACGCGAGATACGCTTGAGACATATGTTGCAAATAGCAGCGGTGCAATCTGATGCACTCCTCTCAAAAAAGGCCCACACCAAAGAACTTTTTGAATAACGCGCAGAGACTGCAGCGCCCTGCACATGTGGAGCTTTGGGGTGTGATGCAGTCAATGTGCTGCCCTTAGGCTGGCCCCTGGAGGGCATCCTGCCTCCTCCTCTCTCCGCCTCCTCCTCTCTCCTATCAGGCACCCACGTTGAGTCAGTGACCTCATCATCCCCTCCCTCCTCATCACTGGAGCAAACCTGGCAGTATGCTGCAGCAGGGGGAGCATGACTGCCAGATTGCTGTCCTTCTTGGGCACCCCCTCTGTCCGTGCTCATGTTACTGCCTTCATCAAGCTCAGTATCATCATCAGAGCCTTCCAAACGCTGGGCATCCTCCTGGAGAATGTACCCAACACTGTGGTCAAACAGTTCGAGGGACTCCTCAGAAGGACATGGTGGGGCTAGGGAAGGAGTCACTGATGACATTGAGCCGAGGGAAGAGGCCGCTGCTTTGCCAGACAAAGTACCCTAGGCATGGGTGAGAGAGGATGAGGAGGATGAGGACGGCTTGGTCATCCACTCGACCAAGTCTTCCGCATGTTGCGGCTCAACACGGCCAGCTGCCGAAAAAAAGGCCAAGCGTGTCCCACGGCCACGTGCTGATGAGGATGCACCGTCTCCATGACCAGCACTAGACACAGAGCCTGCTTGCCCTCTCTTATTGGCTTGTGACTGTCTGCCTCTCCTTCTTGGCATTCCAGACATACTAATGGCCTGTAGCTGCACTAAGCTGGGATATATATATATATATATATATATATATATATATATATATATATATATATATACTGATACTGCAGCTAGCAAAATCAACTGCCTGCCTGTAGTATGAGAACACCAAAAACCTTCTACAGGTAGCTTTAGCTGCAAAAAACTAACTTGTAGCTTTTTTAGCTGCCTGCGGTAGTGATAGGATCAGGAAAACACCACCAACCTTCTACAGGTAGCTTTAGGTGAACACTGTGCAGAGCTCGCAAAAAAATAACTTGTAGGTTTGCCTGAACAATGTGAGGTGGACCCACCACACTAAATTGTAGTTTTAGCTGAACACTGTGAGCAGGATGCACAGCACTAACTTGTAGTTTTAGCTGAACACTGTGAGCAGGACGCACTGCACTAACTTGTAGCTTCAGATGAACACTGTGCAGAGGTCTCACTACACCAACTTGTAGGTTTAGCTGAACACTGTGAGCAGGATGCACAGCACTAACTTGTATTTTTAGCTGAACACTGCGAGCAGGACGCACAGCACTAACTTGTAGTTTTAGCTGAACACTGTGAGCAGGACGCACTGCACTAACTTGTAGCTTTAGATGAACACTGTGCAGAGCTCTCACTACACCAACTTGTAGGTTTAGCTGAACACTGTGAGCAGGATGCACAGCACTAACTTGTAGTTTTAGCTGGACACTGTGAGCAGGACGCACAGCACTAACTTATAGTTTTAGCTAAACACTGTGAGCAGGACGCACTGCACTAACTTGTAGCTTGAGATGAACACTGTGCAGAGGTCTCACTACACCAACTTGTAGTTTTAGCTGAACACTGTAAGCAGGACGCACAGCACTAACTTGTAGTTTTAGCTGAACACTGTGAGCAGGACGCACTGCACTAACTTGTAGCTTTAGATGAACACTGTGCAGAGGTCTCACTACACCAACTTGTAGTTTTAGCTGAACACTGTGAGCAGGACGCCCAGCACTAACTTATAGTTTAGCTGAACACTGTGAGCAGGATGCACTGCACTAACTTGTAGCTTTAGATGAACACTGTGCAGAGGTCTCACTACACCAACTTGTAGTTTTAGCTGAACACTGTGAGCAGGACGCACAGCACTAACTTATAGTTTTAGCTAAACACTGTGAGCAGGACGCACAGCACTAACTTGTAGCTTGAGATGAACACTGTGCAGAGGTCTCACTACACCAACTTGTAGTTTTAGCTGAACACTGTGAGCAGGACGCACAGCACTAACTTGTAGTTTTAGCTGAACACTGTGAGCAGGATGCACTGCACCAACTTGTAGGTTTAGCTGAACACTGTGAGCAGGACGCACAGCACTAACTTGTATTTTTAGCTGAACACAGAGCAGGACGCACAGCACTAACTTGTAGTTTTAGCTGAACACTGTGAGCAGGACGCACTGCAGTAACTTGTAGCTTTAGATGAACACTGTGCAGAGGTCTCACTACACCAACTTGTAGGTTTAGCTGAACACTGTGAGCAGGACGCACAGCACTAACTTGTAGTTTTAGCTGAACACTGTGAGCAGGACGCACAGCACTAACTTATAGTTTTAGCTAAACACTGTGAGCAGGATGCACTGCACTAACTTGTAGCTTGAGATGAACACTGTGCAGAGGTCTCACTACACCAACTTGTAGTTTTAGCTGAACACTGTGAGCAGGACGCACAGCACTAACTTGTAGTTTTAGCTGAACACTGTGAGCAGGACGCACTGCACTAACTTGTAGCTTGAGATAAACACTGTGCAGAGGTCTCACTACACCAACTTGTAGTTTTAGCTGAACACTGTGAGCAGGACGCACTGCACTAACTTGTAGCTTGAGATGAACACTGTGCAGAGGTCTCACTACACCAACTTGTAGTTTTAGCTGAACACTGTGAGCAGGACGCACAGCACTAACTTATAGTTTTAGCTAACCACTGTGAGCAGGACGCACTGCACTAACTTGTAGCTTGGGATGAACACTGTGCAGAGGTCTCACTACACTGACTTGTAGTTTTAGCTGAACACTATGAGCAGGATGCACTGCACTAACTTGTAGCTTTAGATGAACACTGTGCAGAGGTCTCACTACACCAACTTGTAGGTTTAGATGAACACTGTGAGCAGGATGCACTGCACTAACTTGTAGTTTTAGCTGAACACTGTGAGGAGGACGCACAGCACTAACTTATAGTTTTAGCTAAACACTGTGAGCAGGATGCACTGCACTAACTTGTAGCTTGAGATGAACACTGTGCAGAGGTCTCACTACACCAACTTGTAGTTTTAGCTGAACACTGTGAGCAGGACGCACTGCACTAACTTGTAGCTTGAGATGAACACTGGGCAGAGGTCTCACTACACCAACTTGTAGTTTTAGCTGAACACTGTGAGCAGGACGCACTGCACTAACTTGTAGCTTGAGATGAACACTGTGCAGAGGTCTCACTACACCAACTTGTAGTTTTAGCTGAACACTGTGAGCAGGACGCACAGCACTAACTTGTAGCTTTAGATGAACACTGTGCAGAGGTCTCACTACACCAACTTGTAGTTTTAGCTGAACACTGTAAGCAGGACGCACAGCACTAACTTGTAGTTTTAGCTGAACACTGTGAGCAGGACGCACAGCACTAACTTATAGTTTTAGCTAAACACTGTGAGCAGGACGCACTGCACTAACTTGTAGCTTGAGATGAACACCGTGCAGAGGTCTCACTACACCAACTTGTAGTTTTAGCTGAACACTGTGAGCAGGACGCACAGCACTAACTTGTAGTTTTAGCTGAACACTGTGAGCAGGACGCACTGCACTAACTTGTAGCTTTAGATGAACACTGTGCAGAGGTCTCACTACACCAACTTGTAGTTTTAGCTGAACACTGTGAGCAGGACGCACAACACTAACTTATAGTTATAGCTAAACACTGTGAGCAGGATACACTGCACTAACTTGTAGCTTGAGATGAACACTGTGCAGAGGTCTCACTACACCAACTTGTAGTTTTAGCTGAACACTGTGAGCAGGAAGCACAGCACTAACTTGTAGTTTTAGCTGAACACTGTGAGCAGGATGCACTGCACTAACTTGTAGCTTTAGATGAACACTGTGCAGAGGTCTCACTACACCAACTTGTAGTTTTAGCTGAACACTGTGAGCAGGACGCACAGCACTAACTTGTAGTTTTAGCTGAACACTGTAAGCAGGACGCACTGCACTAACTTGTAGCTTTAGATGAACACTGTGCAGAGGTCTCACTACACCAACTTGTAGGTTTAGCTGAACACTGTGAGCAGGACGCATGGCACTAACTTATAGTTTTAGCTAAACACTGTGAGCAGGACGCACTGCACTAACTTGTAGCTTGAGATGAACACTGTGCAGAGGTCTCACTACACCAACTTGTAGTTTTAGCTGAACACTGTGAGCAGGACGCACAGCACTAACTTGTAGCTTTAGATGAACACTATGCAGAGGTCTCACTACACCAACTTGTAGTTTTAGCTGAACACTGTAAGCAGGACGCACAGCACTAACTTGTAGTTTTAGCTGAACACTGTGAGCAGGACGCACAGCACTAACTTATAGTTTTAGCTAAACACTGTGAGCAGGACGCACTGCACTAACTTGTAGCTTGAGATGAACACCGTGCAGAGGTCTCACTACACCAATTTGTAGTTTTAGCTGAACACTATGAGCAGGACGCACAGCACTAACTTGTAGTTTTAGCTGAACACTGTGAGCAGGACGCACTGCACTAACTTGTAGCTTTAGATGAACACTGTGCAGAGGTCTCACTACACCAACTTGTAGTTTTAGCTGAACACTGTGAGCAGGACGCACAACACTAACTTATAGTTATAGCTGAACACTGTGAGCAGGATGCACTGCACTAACTTGTAGCTTGAGATGAACACTGTGCAGAGGTCTCACTACACCAACTTGTAGTTTTAGCTGAACACTGTGAGCAGGAAGCACAGCACTAACTTGTAGTTTTAGCTGAACACTGTGAGCAGGATGCACTGCACTAACTTGTAGCTTTAGATGAACACTGTGCAGAGGTCTCACTACACCAACTTGTAGTTTTAGCTGAACACTGTGAGCAGGACGCACAGCACTAACTTGTAGTTTTAGCTGAACACTGTGAGCAGGACGCACTGCACTAACTTGTAGCTTTAGATGAACACTGTGCAGAGGTCTCACTACACCAACTTGTAGGTTTAGCTGAACACTGTGAGCAGGACGCACAGCACTAACTTATAGTTTTAGCTAAACACTGTGAGCAGGACGCACTGCACTAACTTGTAGCTTGAGATGAACACTGTGCAGAGGTCTCACTACACCAACTTGTAGTTTTAGCTGAACACTGTGAGCAGGACGCACAGCACTAACTTGTAGTTTTAGCTGAACACTGTGAGCAGGATGCACTGCACCAACTTGTAGGTTTAGCTGAACACTGTGAGCAGGACGTAAAGCACTAACTTGTATTTTTAGCTGAACACTGTGAGCAGGACGCACAGCACTAACTTGTAGTTTTAGCTTAACACTGTGAGCAGGACGCACTGCACTAACTTGTAGCTTTAGATGAACACTGTGCAGAGGTCTCACTGCACCAACTTGTAGTTTTAGCTGAACACTGTAAGCAGGACGCACAGCACTAACTTGTAGTTTTTGCTGAACACTGTGAGCAGGACGCACAGCACTAACTTATAGTTTTAGCTAAACACTGTGAGCAGGACGCACTGCACTAACTTGTAGCTTGAGATGAACACTGTGCAGAGGTCTCACTACACCAACTTGTAGTTTTAGCTGAACACTGTGAGCAGGACGCACAGCACTAACTTGTAGTTTTAGCTGAACACTGTGAGCAGGACGCACTGCACTAACTTGTAGCTTTAGATGAAAACTGTGCAGAGGTCTCACTACACCAACTTGTAGTTTCAGCTGAACACTGTGAGCAGGATGCACAACACTAACTTATAGTTATAGCTAAACACTGTGAGCAGGATGCACTGCACTAACTTGTAGCTTGAGATGAACACTGTGCAGAGGTCTCACTACACCATCTTGTAGTTTTAGCTGAACACTGTGAGCAGGACGCACAGCACTAACTTGTAGTTTTAGCTGAACACTGTGAGCAGGATGCACTGCACCAACTTGTAGCTTTAGATGAACACTGTGCAGAGGTCTCACTACACCAACTTGTAGTTTTAGCTGAACACTGTGAGCAGGACGCACAGCACTAACTTGTAGTTTTTGCTGAACACTGTGAGCAGGACGCACTGCACCAACTTGTAGGTTTAGCTGAACACTGTGAGCAGGACGAAAAGCACTAACTTGTATTTTTAGCTTAACACTGTGAGCAGGACGCACAGCACTAACTTGTAGTTTTAGCTTAACACTGTGAGCAGGACGCACTGCACTAACTTGTAGTTTTAGCTGAACACTGTGAGCAGGACGCACAGCACTAACTTATAGTTTTAGCTAAACACTGTGAGCAGGACGCACTGCACTAACTTGTAGCTTGAGATGAACACCGTGCAGAGGTCTCACTACACCAATTTGTAGTTTTAGCTGAACACTGTGAGCAGGACGCACAGCACTAACTTGTAGTTTTAGCTGAACACTGTGAGCAGGACGCACTGCACTAACTTGTAGCTTTAGATGAACACTGTGCAGAGGTCTCACTACACCAACTTGTAGTTTTAGCTGAACACTGTGAGCAGGACGCACAACACTAACTTATAGTTATAGCTGAACACTGTGAGCAGGATGCACTGCACTAACTTGTAGCTTGAGATGAACACTGTGCAGAGGTCTCACTACACCAACTTGTAGTTTTAGCTGAACACTGTGAGCAGGAAGCACAGCACTAACTTGTAGTTTTAGCTGAACACTGTGAGCAGGATGCACTGCACTAACTTGTAGCTTTAGATGAACACTGTGCAGAGGTCTCACTACACCAACTTGTAGTTTTAGCTGAACACTGTGAGCAGGACGCACAGCACTAACTTGTAGTTTTAGCTGAACACTGTGAGCAGGACGCACTGCACTAACTTGTAGCTTTAGATGAACACTGTGCAGAGGTCTCACTACACCAACTTGTAGGTTTAGCTGAACACTGTGAGCAGGACGCACAGCACTAACTTATAGTTTTAGCTAAACACTGTGAGCAGGACGCACTGCACTAACTTGTAGCTTGAGATGAACACTGTGCAGAGGTCTCACTACACCAACTTGTAGTTTTAGCTGAACACTGTGAGCAGGACGCACAGCACTAACTTGTAGTTTTAGCTGAACACTGTGAGCAGGATGCACTGCACCAACTTGTAGGTTTAGCTGAACACTGTGAGCAGGACGTAAAGCACTAACTTGTATTTTTAGCTGAACACTGTGAGCAGGACGCACAGCACTAACTTGTAGTTTTAGCTTAACACTGTGAGCAGGACGCACTGCACTAACTTGTAGCTTTAGATGAACACTGTGCAGAGGTCTCACTGCACCAACTTGTAGTTTTAGCTGAACACTGTAAGCAGGACGCACAGCACTAACTTGTAGTTTTTGCTGAACACTGTGAGCAGGACGCACAGCACTAACTTATAGTTTTAGCTAAACACTGTGAGCAGGACGCACTGCACTAACTTGTAGCTTGAGATGAACACTGTGCAGAGGTCTCACTACACCAACTTGTAGTTTTAGCTGAACACTGTGAGCAGGACGCACAGCACTAACTTGTAGTTTTAGCTGAACACTGTGAGCAGGACGCACTGCACTAACTTGTAGCTTTAGATGAACACTGTGCAGAGGTCTCACTACACCAACTTGTAGGTTTAGCTGAACACTGTGAGCAGGACGCACAGCACTAACTTATAGTTTTAGCTAAACACTGTGAGCAGGACGCACTGCACTAACTTGTAGCTTGAGATGAACACTGTGCAGAGGTCTCACTACACCAACTTGTAGTTTTAGCTGAACACTGTGAGCAGGACGCACAGCACTAACTTGTAGTTTTAGCTGAACACTGTGAGCAGGATGCACTGCACCAACTTGTAGGTTTAGCTGAACACTGTGAGCAGGACGTAAAGCACTAACTTGTAGTTTTAGCTGAACACTGTGAGCAGGATGCACTGCACCAACTTGTTGGTTTAGTTGAACACTGTGAGCAGGACGCACAGCACTAACTTGTAGTTTTAGCTTAACACTGTGAGCAGGACGCACTGCACTAACTTGTAGCTTTAGATGAACACTGTGCAGAGGTCTCACTGCACCAACTTGTAGTTTTAGCTGAACACTGTAAGCAGGACGCACAGCACTAACTTGTAGTTTTTGCTGAACACTGTGAGCAGGACGCACAGCACTAACTTATAGTTTTAGCTAAACACTGTGAGCAGGACGCACTGCACTAACTTGTAGCTTGAGATGAACACTGTGCAGAGGTCTCACTACACCAACTTGTAGTTTTAGCTGAACACTGTGAGCAGGACGCACAGCACTAACTTGTAGTTTTAGCTGAACACTGTGAGCAGGACGCACTGCACTAACTTGTAGCTTTAGATGAAAACTGTGCAGAGGTCTCACTACACCAACTTGTAGTTTCAGCTGAACACTGTGAGCAGGATGCACAACACTAACTTATAGTTATAGCTAAACACTGTGAGCAGGATGCACTGCACTAACTTGTAGCTTGAGATGAACACTGTGCAGAGGTCTCACTACACCATCTTGTAGTTTTAGCTGAACACTGTGAGCAGGACGCACAGCACTAACTTGTAGTTTTAGCTGAACACTGTGAGCAGGATGCACTGCACCAACTTGTAGCTTTAGATGAACACTGTGCAGAGGTCTCACTACACCAACTTGTAGTTTTAGCTGAACACTGTGAGCAGGACGCACAGCACTAACTTGTAGTTTTTGCTGAACACTGTGAGCAGGACGCACTGCACCAACTTGTAGGTTTAGCTGAACACTGTGAGCAGGACGAAAAGCACTAACTTGTATTTTTAGCTTAACACTGTGAGCAGGACGCACAGCACTAACTTGTAGTTTTAGCTTAACACTGTGAGCAGGACGCACTGCACTAACTTGTAGTTTTAGCTGAACACTGTGAGCAGGACGCACAGCACTAACTTATAGTTTTAGCTAAACACTGTGAGCAGGACGCACTGCACTAACTTGTAGCTTGAGATGAACACCGTGCAGAGGTCTCACTACACCAATTTGTAGTTTTAGCTGAACACTGTGAGCAGGACGCACAGCACTAACTTGTAGTTTTAGCTGAACACTGTGAGCAGGACGCACTGCACTAACTTGTAGCTTTAGATGAACACTGTGCAGAGGTCTCACTACACCAACTTGTAGTTTTAGCTGAACACTGTGAGCAGGACGCACAACACTAACTTATAGTTATAGCTGAACACTGTGAGCAGGATGCACTGCACTAACTTGTAGCTTGAGATGAACACTGTGCAGAGGTCTCACTACACCAACTTGTAGTTTTAGCTGAACACTGTGAGCAGGAAGCACAGCACTAACTTGTAGTTTTAGCTGAACACTGTGAGCAGGATGCACTGCACTAACTTGTAGCTTTAGATGAACACTGTGCAGAGGTCTCACTACACCAACTTGTAGTTTTAGCTGAACACTGTGAGCAGGACGCACAGCACTAACTTGTAGTTTTAGCTGAACACTGTGAGCAGGACGCACTGCACTAACTTGTAGCTTTAGATGAACACTGTGCAGAGGTCTCACTACACCAACTTGTAGGTTTAGCTGAACACTGTGAGCAGGACGCACAGCACTAACTTATAGTTTTAGCTAAACACTGTGAGCAGGACGCACTGCACTAACTTGTAGCTTGAGATGAACACTGTGCAGAGGTCTCACTACACCAACTTGTAGTTTTAGCTGAACACTGTGAGCAGGACGCACAGCACTAACTTGTAGTTTTAGCTGAACACTGTGAGCAGGATGCACTGCACCAACTTGTAGGTTTAGCTGAACACTGTGAGCAGGACGTAAAGCACTAACTTGTATTTTTAGCTGAACACTGTGAGCAGGACGCACAGCACTAACTTGTAGTTTTAGCTTAACACTGTGAGCAGGACGCACTGCACTAACTTGTAGCTTTAGATGAACACTGTGCAGAGGTCTCACTGCACCAACTTGTAGTTTTAGCTGAACACTGTAAGCAGGACGCACAGCACTAACTTGTAGTTTTTGCTGAACACTGTGAGCAGGACGCACAGCACTAACTTATAGTTTTAGCTAAACACTGTGAGCAGGACGCACTGCACTAACTTGTAGCTTGAGATGAACACTGTGCAGAGGTCTCACTACACCAACTTGTAGTTTTAGCTGAACACTGTGAGCAGGACGCACAGCACTAACTTGTAGTTTTAGCTGAACACTGTGAGCAGGACGCACTGCACTAACTTGTAGCTTTAGATGAACACTGTGCAGAGGTCTCACTACACCAACTTGTAGGTTTAGCTGAACACTGTGAGCAGGACGCACAGCACTAACTTATAGTTTTAGCTAAACACTGTGAGCAGGACGCACTGCACTAACTTGTAGCTTGAGATGAACACTGTGCAGAGGTCTCACTACACCAACTTGTAGTTTTAGCTGAACACTGTGAGCAGGACGCACAGCACTAACTTGTAGTTTTAGCTGAACACTGTGAGCAGGATGCACTGCACCAACTTGTAGGTTTAGCTGAACACTGTGAGCAGGACGTAAAGCACTAACTTGTAGTTTTAGCTGAACACTGTGAGCAGGATGCACTGCACCAACTTGTTGGTTTAGTTGAACACTGTGAGCAGGACGCACAGCACTAACTTGTAGTTTTAGCTTAACACTGTGAGCAGGACGCACTGCACTAACTTGTAGCTTTAGATGAACACTGTGCAGAGGTCTCACTGCACCAACTTGTAGTTTTAGCTGAACACTGTAAGCAGGACGCACAGCACTAACTTGTAGTTTTTGCTGAACACTGTGAGCAGGACGCACAGCACTAACTTATAGTTTTAGCTAAACACTGTGAGCAGGACGCACTGCACTAACTTGTAGCTTGAGATGAACACTGTGCAGAGGTCTCACTACACCAACTTGTAGTTTTAGCTGAACACTGTGAGCAGGACGCACAGCACTAACTTGTAGTTTTAGCTGAACACTGTGAGCAGGACGCACTGCACTAACTTGTAGCTTTAGATGAAAACTGTGCAGAGGTCTCACTACACCAACTTGTAGTTTCAGCTGAACACTGTGAGCAGGATGCACAACACTAACTTATAGTTATAGCTAAACACTGTGAGCAGGATGCACTGCACTAACTTGTAGCTTGAGATGAACACTGTGCAGAGGTCTCACTACACCATCTTGTAGTTTTAGCTGAACACTGTGAGCAGGACGCACAGCACTAACTTGTAGTTTTAGCTGAACACTGTGAGCAGGATGCACTGCACCAACTTGTAGCTTTAGATGAACACTGTGCAGAGGTCTCACTACACCAACTTGTAGTTTTAGCTGAACACTGTGAGCAGGACGCACAGCACTAACTTGTAGTTTTTGCTGAACACTGTGAGCAGGACGCACTGCACCAACTTGTAGGTTTAGCTGAACACTGTGAGCAGGACGAAAAGCACTAACTTGTATTTTTAGCTTAACACTGTGAGCAGGACGCACAGCACTAACTTGTAGTTTTAGCTTAACACTGTGAGCAGGACGCACTGCACTAACTTGTAGTTTTAGCTGAACACTGTGAGCAGGACGCACAGCACTAACTTATAGTTTTAGCTAAACACTGTGAGCAGGACGCACTGCACTAACTTGTAGCTTGAGATGAACACCGTGCAGAGGTCTCACTACACCAATTTGTAGTTTTAGCTGAACACTGTGAGCAGGACGCACAGCACTAACTTGTAGTTTTAGCTGAACACTGTGAGCAGGACGCACTGCACTAACTTGTAGCTTTAGATGAACACTGTGCAGAGGTCTCACTACACCAACTTGTAGTTTTAGCTGAACACTGTGAGCAGGACGCACAACACTAACTTATAGTTATAGCTGAACACTGTGAGCAGGATGCACTGCACTAACTTGTAGCTTGAGATGAACACTGTGCAGAGGTCTCACTACACCAACTTGTAGTTTTAGCTGAACACTGTGAGCAGGAAGCACAGCACTAACTTGTAGTTTTAGCTGAACACTGTGAGCAGGATGCACTGCACTAACTTGTAGCTTTAGATGAACACTGTGCAGAGGTCTCACTACACCAACTTGTAGTTTTAGCTGAACACTGTGAGCAGGACGCACAGCACTAACTTGTAGTTTTAGCTGAACACTGTGAGCAGGATGCACTGCACTAACTTGTAGCTTTAGATGAACACTGTGCAGAGGTCTCACTACACCAACTTGTAGGTTTAGCTGAACACTGTGAGCAGGACGCACAGCACTAACTTATAGTTTTAGCTAAACACTGTGAGCAGGACGCACTGCACTAACTTGTAGCTTGAGATGAACACTGTGCAGAGGTCTCACTACACCAACTTGTAGTTTTAGCTGAACACTGTGAGCAGGACGCACAGCACTAACTTGTAGTTTTAGCTGAACACTGTGAGCAGGATGCACTGCACCAACTTGTAGGTTTAGCTGAACACTGTGAGCAGGACGTAAAGCACTAACTTGTATTTTTAGCTGAACACTGTGAGCAGGACGCACAGCACTAACTTGTAGTTTTAGCTTAACACTGTGAGCAGGACGCACTGCACTAACTTGTAGCTTTAGATGAACACTGTGCAGAGGTCTCACTGCACCAACTTGTAGTTTTAGCTGAACACTGTAAGCAGGACGCACAGCACTAACTTGTAGTTTTTGCTGAACACTGTGAGCAGGACGCACAGCACTAACTTATAGTTTTAGCTAAACACTGTGAGCAGGACGCACTGCACTAACTTGTAGCTTGAGATGAACACTGTGCAGAGGTCTCACTACACCAACTTGTAGTTTTAGCTGAACACTGTGAGCAGGACGCACAGCACTAACTTGTAGTTTTAGCTGAACACTGTGAGCAGGACGCACTGCACTAACTTGTAGCTTTAGATGAAAACTGTGCAGAGGTCTCACTACACCAACTTGTAGTTTCAGCTGAACACTGTGAGCAGGATGCACAACACTAACTTATAGTTATAGCTAAACACTGTGAGCAGGATGCACTGCACTAACTTGTAGCTTGAGATGAACACTGTGCAGAGGTCTCACTACACCAACTTGTAGTTTTAGCTGAACACTGTGAGCAGGACGCACAGCACTAACTTGTAGTTTTAGCTGAACACTGTGAGCAGGATGCACTGCACCAACTTGTAGCTTTAGATGAACACTGTGCAGAGGTCTCACTACACCAACTTGTAGTTTTAGCTGAACACTGTGAGCAGGACGCACAGCACTAACTTGTAGTTTTTGCTGAACACTGTGAGCAGGACGCACTGCACCAACTTGTAGGTTTAGCTGAACACTGTGAGCAGGACGAAAAGCACTAACTTGTATTTTTAGCTTAACACTGTGAGCAGGACGCACAGCACTAACTTGTAGTTTTAGCTTAACACTGTGAGCAGGACGCACTGCACTAACTTGTAGCTTTAGATGAACACTGTGCAGAGGTCTCACTGCACCAACTTGTAGTTTTAGCTGAACACTGTAAGCAGGACGCACAGCACTAACTTGTAGTTTTTGCTGAACACTGTGAGCAGGACGCACAGCACTAACTTATAGTTTTAGCTAAACACTGTGAGCAGGACGCACTGCACTAACTTGTAGCTTGAGATGAACACTGTGCAGAGGTCTCACTACACCAACTTGTAGTTTTAGCTGAACACTGTGAGCAGGACGCACTGCACTAACTTGTAGCTTTAGATGAAAACTGTGCAGAGGTCTCACTACACCAACTTGTAGTTTTAGCTGAACACTGTGAGCAGGACGCACAACACTAACTTATAGTTATAGCTAAACACTGTGAGCAGGATGCACTGCACTAACTTGTAGCTTGAGATGAACACTGTGCAGAGGTCTCACTACACCAACTTGTAGTTTTAGCTGAACACTGTGAGCAGGATGCACAGCACTAACTTGTAGTTTTAGCTGAACACTGTGAGCAGGATGCACTGCACTAACTTGTAGCTTTAGATGAAAACTGTGCAAAGGTCTCACTACACCAACTTGTAGTTTTAGCTGAACACTGTGAGCAGGACGCACAGCACTAACTTGTAGTTTTAGCTTAACACTGTGAGCAGGACGCACTGCACTAACTTGTAGCTTGAGATGAACACTATGCAGAGGTGTCACTACACCAACTTGTAGTTTTAGCTGAACACTGTGGGCAGGACGCACTGCACTAACTTGTAGCTTGAGATGAACACTGTGCAGAGGTCTCACTACACCAACTTGTAGTTTTAGCTGAACACTGTGAGCAGGACGCACAGCACTAACTTATAGTTTTAGCTAAACACTGTGAGCAGGACGCACTGCACTAACTTGTAGCTTGAGATGAACAGTGTGCAGAGGTCTCACTACGCCGTCTTGTAGGTTTAGCTGAACACTGTGAGCAGGATGCACTGCACTAACTTGTAGCTTTAGATGAACACTGTGCAGAGGTCTCACTACACCAACTTGTAGGTTTAGCTGAACACTGTGAGCAGGATGCACAGCACTAACTTGTAGTTTTAGCTGGACACTGTGAGCAGGACGCACAGCACTAACTTATAGTTTTAGCTAAACACTGTGAGCAGGACGCACTGCACTAACTTGTAGCTTGAGATGAACACTGTGCAGAGGTCTCACTACACCAACTTGTAGTTTTAGCTGAACACTGTAAGCAGGACGCACAGCACTAACTTGTAGTTTTAGCTGAACACTGTGAGCAGGACGCACTGCACTAACTTGTAGCTTTAGATGAACACTGTGCAGAGGTCTCACTACACCAACTTGTAGTTTTAGCTGAACACTGTGAGCAGGACGCACAGCACTAAATTGTAGTTTTAGCTGAACACTGTGAGCAGGACGCACTGCACTAACTTGTAGCTTTAGATGAACACTGTGCAGAGGTCTCACTACACCAACTTGTAGTTTTAGCTGAACACTGTGAGCAGGACGCCCAGCACTAACTTATAGTTTAGCTGAACACTGTGAGCAGGATGCACTGCACTAACTTGTAGCTTTAGATAAACACTGTGCAGAGGTCTCACTACACCAACTTGTAGTTTTAGCTGAACACTGTGAGCAGGACGCACAGCACTAACTTATAGTTTTAGCTAAACGCTGTGAGCAGGACGCACAGCACTAACTTGTAGCTTGAGATGAACACTGTGCAGAGGTCTCACTACACCAACTTGTAGTTTTAGCTGAACACTGTGAGCAGGACGCACAGCACTAACTTGTAGTTTTAGCTGAACACTGTGAGCAGGATGCACTGCACCAACTTGTAGGTTTAGCTGAACACTGTGAGCAGGACGCACAGCACTAACTTGTATTTTTAGCTGAACACAGAGCAGGACAAACAGCACTAACTTGTAGTTTTAGCTGAACACTGTGAGCAGGACGCACTGCAGTAACTTGTAGCTTTAGATGAACACTGTGCAGAGGTCTCACTACACCAACTTGTAGGTTTAGCTGAACACTGAGCAGGACGCACAGCACTAACTTGTACTTTTAGCTGAACACTGTGAGCAGGACGCACAGCACTAACTTATAGTTTTAGCTAAACACTGTGAGCAGGATGGACTGCACTAACTTGTAGCTTGAGATGAACACTGTGCAGAGGTCTCACTACACCAACTTGTAGTTTTAGCTGAACACTGTGAGCAGGACGCACAGCACTAACTTGTAGTTTTAGCTGAACACTGTGAGCAGGACGCACTGCACCAACTTGTAGGTTTAGCTGAACACTGTGAGCAGGACGAAAAGCACTAACTTGTATTTTTAGCTTAACACTGTGAGCAGGACGCACAGCACTAACTTGTAGTTTTAGCTTAACACTGTGAGCAGGACGCACTGCACTAACTTGTAGCTTTAGATGAACACTGTGCAGAGGTCTCACTGCACCAACTTGTAGTTTTAGCTGAACACTGTAAGCAGGACGCACAGCACTAACTTGTAGTTTTTGCTGAACACTGTGAGCAGGACGCACAGCACTAACTTATAGTTTTAGCTAAACACTGTGAGCAGGACGCACTGCACTAACTTGTAGCTTGAGATGAACACTGTGCAGAGGTCTCACTACACCAACTTGTAGTTTTAGCTGAACACTGTGAGCAGGACGCACTGCACTAACTTGTAGCTTTAGATGAAAACTGTGCAGAGGTCTCACTACACCAACTTGTAGTTTTAGCTGAACACTGTGAGCAGGACGCACAACACTAACTTATAGTTATAGCTAAACACTGTGAGCAGGATGCACTGCACTAACTTGTAGCTTGAGATGAACACTGTGCAGAGGTCTCACTACACCAACTTGTAGTTTTAGCTGAACACTGTGAGCAGGACGCACAGCACTAACTTGTAGTTTTAGCTGAACACTGTGAGCAGGATGCACTGCACTAACTTGTAGCTTTAGATGAAAACTGTGCAAAGGTCTCACTACACCAATTTG
The DNA here is from genome assembly GCA_037952925.1 of Lithobates clamitans. Taxonomy (NCBI): domain Eukaryota; kingdom Metazoa; phylum Chordata; class Amphibia; order Anura; family Ranidae; genus Lithobates; species Lithobates clamitans. The sequence continues at coordinate 901,120 of JBBGZY010001958.1, read as the reverse complement.
TAGTTTTAGCTGAACACTGTGAGCAGGACGCACAGCACTAACTTGTAGTTTTAGCTTAACACTGTGAGCAGGACGCACTGCACTAACTTGTAGCTTGAGATGAACACTATGCAGAGGTGTCACTACACCAACTTGTAGTTTTAGCTGAACACTGTGGGCAGGACGCACTGCACTAACTTGTAGCTTGAGATGAACACTGTGCAGAGGTCTCACTACACCAACTTGTAGTTTTAGCTGAACACTGTGAGCAGGACGCACAGCACTAACTTATAGTTTTAGCTAAACACTGTGAGCAGGACGCACTGCACTAACTTGTAGCTTGAGATGAACAGTGTGCAGAGGTCTCACTACGCCGTCTTGTAGGTTTAGCTGAACACTGTGAGCAGGATGCACTGCACTAACTTGTAGCTTTAGATGAACACTGTGCAGAGGTCTCACTACACCAACTTGTAGGTTTAGCTGAACACTGTGAGCAGGATGCACAGCACTAACTTGTAGTTTTAGCTGGACACTGTGAGCAGGACGCACAGCACTAACTTATAGTTTTAGCTAAACACTGTGAGCAGGACGCACTGCACTAACTTGTAGCTTGAGATGAACACTGTGCAGAGGTCTCACTACACCAACTTGTAGTTTTAGCTGAACACTGTAAGCAGGACGCACAGCACTAACTTGTAGTTTTAGCTGAACACTGTGAGCAGGACGCACTGCACTAACTTGTAGCTTTAGATGAACACTGTGCAGAGGTCTCACTACACCAACTTGTAGTTTTAGCTGAACACTGTGAGCAGGACGCACAGCACTAAATTGTAGTTTTAGCTGAACACTGTGAGCAGGACGCACTGCACTAACTTGTAGCTTTAGATGAACACTGTGCAGAGGTCTCACTACACCAACTTGTAGTTTTAGCTGAACACTGTGAGCAGGACGCCCAGCACTAACTTATAGTTTAGCTGAACACTGTGAGCAGGATGCACTGCACTAACTTGTAGCTTTAGATGAACACTGTGCAGAGGTCTCACTACACCAACTTGTAGTTTTAGCTGAACACTGTGAGCAGGACGCACAGCACTAACTTATAGTTTTAGCTAAACACTGTGAGCAGGACGCACAGCACTAACTTGTAGCTTGAGATGAACACTGTGCAGAGGTCTCACTACACCAACTTGTAGTTTTAGCTGAACACTGTGAGCAGGACGCACAGCACTAACTTGTAGTTTTAGCTGAACACTGTGAGCAGGATGCACTGCACCAACTTGTAGGTTTAGCTGAACACTGTGAGCAGGACGCACAGCACTAACTTGTATTTTTAGCTGAACACAGAGCAGGACAAACAGCACTAACTTGTAGTTTTAGCTGAACACTGTGAGCAGGACGCACTGCAGTAACTTGTAGCTTTAGATGAACACTGTGCAGAGGTCTCACTACACCAACTTGTAGGTTTAGCTGAACACTGAGCAGGACGCACAGCACTAACTTGTACTTTTAGCTGAACACTGTGAGCAGGACACACAGCACTAACTTATAGTTTTAGCTAAACACTGTGAGCAGGATGCACTGCACTAACTTGTAGCTTGAGATGAACACTGTGCAGAGGTCTCACTACACCAACTTGTAGTTTTAGCTGAACACTGTGAGCAGGACGCACAGCACTAACTTGTAGTTTTAGCTGAACACTGTGAGCAGGACGCACTGCACTAACTTGTAGCTTGAGATGAACACTGTGCAGAGGTCTCACTACACCAACTTGTAGTTTTAGCTGAACACTGTGAGCAGGACGCACTGCACTAACTTGTAGCTTGAGATGAACACTGTGCAGAGGTCTCACTACACCAACTTGTAGTTTTAGCTGAACACTGTGAGCAGGACGCACAGCACTAACTTATAGTTTTAGCTAACCACTGTGAGCAGGACGCACTGCACTAACTTGTAGCTTGGGATGAACACTGTGCAGAGGTCTCACTACACTGACTTGTAGTTTTAGCTGAACACTGTGAGCAGGACGCACAGCACTAACTTATAGTTTTAGCTAACCACTGTGAGCAGGACGCACTGCACTAACTTGTAGCTTTAGATGAACACTGTGCAGAGGTCTCACTACACCAACTTGTAGGTTTAGATGAACACTGTGAGCAGGATGCACTGCACTAACTTGTAGTTTTAGCTGAACACTGTGAGGAGGACGCACAGCACTAACTTGTAGCTTGAGATGAACACTGTGCAGAGGTCTCACTACACCAACTTGTAGTTTTAGCTGAACACTGTGAGCAGGACGCACTGCACTAACTTGTAGCTTGAGATGAACACTGTGCAGAGGTCTCACTACACCAACTTGTAGTTTTAGCTGAACACTGTGAGCAGGACGCACAGCACTAACTTGTAGCTTTAGATGAACACTGTGCAGAGGTCTCACTACACCAACTTGTAGTTTTAGCTGAACACTGTAAGCAGGACGCACAGCACTAACTTGTAGTTTTAGCTGAACACTGTGAGCAGGACGCACAGCACTAACTTATAGTTTTAGCTAAACACTGTGAGCAGGACGCACTGCACTAACTTGTAGCTTGAGATGAACACCGTGCAGAGATCTCACTACACCAACTTGTAGTTTTAGCTGAACACTGTGAGCAGGACGCACAGCACTAACTTGTAGTTTTAGCTGAACACTGTGAGCAGGACGCACTGCACTAACTTGTAGCTTTAGATGAACACTGTGCAGAGGTCTCACTACACCAACTTGTAGTTTTAGCTGAACACTGTGAGCAGGACGCACAACACTAACTTATAGTTATAGCTTAACACTGTGAGCAGGATGCACTGCACTAACTTGTAGCTTGAGATGAACACTGTGCAGAGGTCTCACTACACCAACTTGTAGTTTTAGCTGAACACTGTGAGCAGGACGCACAGCACTAACTTGTAGTTTTAGCTTAACACTGTGAGCAGGATGCACTGCACCAACTTGTAGGTTTAGCTGAACACTGTGAGCAGGACGCACAGCACTAACTTGTATTTTTAGCTGAACACAGAGCAGGACGCACAGCACTAACTTGTAGTTTTAGCTGAACACTGTGAGCAGGACGCACTGCAGTAACTTGTAGCTTTAGATGAACACTGTGCAGAGGTCTCACTACACCAACTTGTAGGTTTAACTGAACACTGAGCAGGACGCACAGCACTAACTTGTACTTTTAGCTGAACACTGTGAGCAGGACGCACAGCACTAACTTATAGTTTTAGCTAAACACTGTGAGAAGGATGCACTGCACTAACTTGTAGCTTGAGATGAACACTGTGCAGAGGTCTCACTACACCAACTTTTAGTTTTAGCTGAACACTGTGAGCAGGACGCACAGCACTAACTTGTAGTTTTAGCTGAACACTGTGAGCAGGACGCACTGCACTAACTTGTAGCTTGAGATGAACACTGTGCAGAGGTCTCACTACACCAACTTGTAGTTTTAGCTGAACACTGTGAGCAGGACGCACTGCACTAACTTGTAGCTTGAGATGAACACTGTGCAGAGGTCTCACTACACCAACTTGTAGTTTTAGCTAAACACTGTGAGCAGGACGCACAGCACTAACTTATAGTTTTAGCTAACCACTGTGAGCAGGACGCACTGCACTAACTTGTAGCTTGGGATGAACACTGTGCAGAGGTCTCACTACACTGACTTGTAGTTTTAGCTGAACACTGTGAGCAGGATGCACTGCACTAACTTGTAGCTTTAGATGAACACTGTGCAGAGGTCTCACTACACCAACTTGTAGGTTTAGATGAACACTGTGAGCAGGATGCACTGCACTAACTTGTAGTTTTAGCTGAACACTGTGAGGAGGACGCACAGCACTAACTTATAGTTTTAGCTAAACACTGTGAGCAGGATGCACTGCACTAACTTGTAGCTTGAGATGAACACTGTGCAGAGGTCTCACTACACCAACTTGTAGTTTTAGCTGAACACTGTGAGCAGGACGCACTGCACTAACTTGTAGCTTGAGATGAACACTGTGCAGAGGTCTCACTACACCAACTTGTAGTTTTAGCTGAACACTGTGAGCAGGACGCACTGCACTAACTTGTAGCTTGAGATGAACACTGTGCAGAGGTCTCACTACACCAACTTGTAGTTTTAGCTGAACACTGTGAGCAGGACGCACAGCACTAACTTGTAGCTTTAGATGAACACTGTGCAGAGGTCTCACTACACCAACTTGTAGTTTTAGCTGAACACTGTAAGCAGGACGCACAGCACTAACTTGTAGTTTTAGCTGAACACTGTGAGCAGGACGCACAGCACTAACTTATAGTTTTAGCTAAACACTGTGAGCAGGACGCACTGCACTAACTTGTAGCTTGAGATGAACACCGTGCAGAGGTCTCACTACACCAACTTGTAGTTTTAGCTGAACACTGTGAGCAGGACGCACAGCACTAACTTGTAGTTTTAGCTGAACACTGTGAGCAGGACGCACTGCACTAACTTGTAGCTTTAGATGAACACTGTGCAGAGGTCTCACTACACCAACTTGTAGTTTTAGCTGAACACTGTGAGCAGGACGCACAACACTAACTTATAGTTATAGCTAAACACTGTGAGCAGGATGCACTGCACTAACTTGTAGCTTGAGATGAACACTGTGCAGAGGTCTCACTACACCAACTTGTAGTTTTAGCTGAACACTGTGAGCAGGACGCACAACACTAACTTATAGTTATAGCTAAACACTGTGAGCAGGATGCACTGCACTAACTTGTAGCTTGAGATGAACACTGTGCAGAGGTCTCACTACACCAACTTGTAGGTTTAGCTGAACACTGTGAGCAGGATGCACAGCACTAACTTGTAGTTTTAGCTGGACACTGTGAGCAGGACGCACAGCACTAACTTATAGTTTTAGCTAAACACTGTGAGCAGGACGCACTGCACTAACTTGTAGCTTGAGATGAACACTGTGCAGAGGTCTCACTACACCAACTTGTAGTTTTAGCTGAACACTGTAAGCAGGACGCACAGCACTAACTTGTAGTTTTAGCTGAACACTGTGAGCAGGACGCACTGCACTAACTTGTAGCTTTAGATGAACACTGTGCAGAGGTCTCACTACACCAACTTGTAGTTTTAGCTGAACACTGTGAGCAGGACGCACAGCACTAAATTGTAGTTTTAGCTGAACACTGTGAGCAGGACGCACTGCACTAACTTGTAGCTTTAGATGAACACTGTGCAGAGGTCTCACTACACCAACTTGTAGTTTTAGCTGAACACTGTGAGCAGGACGCCCAGCACTAACTTATAGTTTAGCTGAACACTGTGAGCAGGATGCACTGCACTAACTTGTAGCTTTAGATGAACACTGTGCAGAGGTCTCACTACACCAACTTGTAGTTTTAGCTGAACACTGTGAGCAGGACGCACAGCACTAACTTATAGTTTTAGCTAAACACTGTGAGCAGGAAGCACAGCACTAACTTGTAGCTTGAGATGAACACTGTGCAGAGGTCTCACTACACCAACTTGTAGTTTTAGCTGAACACTGTGAGCAGGACGCACAGCACTAACTTGTAGTTTTAGCTGAACACTGTGAGCAGGATGCACTGCACCAACTTGTAGGTTTAGCTGAACACTGTGAGCAGGACGCACAGCACTAACTTGTATTTTTAGCTGAACACAGAGCAGGACGCACAGCACTAACTTGTAGTTTTAGCTGAACACTGTGAGCAGGACGCACTGCAGTAACTTGTAGCTTTAGATGAACACTGTGCAGAGGTCTCACTACACCAACTTGTAGGTTTAGCTGAACACTGAGCAGGACGCACAGCACTAACTTGTACTTTTAGCTGAACACTGTGAGCAGGACGCACAGCACTAACTTATAGTTTTAGCTAAACACTGTGAGCAGGATGCACTGCACTAACTTGTAGCTTGAGATGAACACTGTGCAGAGGTCTCACTACACCAACTTGTAGTTTTAGCTGAACACTGTGAGCAGGACGCACAGCACTAACTTGTAGTTTTAGCTGAACACTGTGAGCAGGACGCACTGCACTAACTTGTAGCTTGAGATGAACACTGTGCAGAGGTCTCACTACACCAACTTGTAGTTTTAGCTGAACACTGTGAGCAGGACGCACTGCACTAACTTGTAGCTTGAGATGAACACTGTGCAGAGGTCTCACTACACCAACTTGTAGTTTTAGCTGAACACTGTGAGCAGGACGCACAGCACTAACTTATAGTTTTAGCTAACCACTGTGAGCAGGACGCACTGCACTAACTTGTAGCTTGGGATGAACACTGTGCAGAGGTCTCACTACACTGACTTGTAGTTTTAGCTGAACACTGTGAGCAGGATGCACTGCACTAACTTGTAGCTTTAGATGAACACTGTGCAGAGGTCTCACTACACCAACTTGTAGGTTTAGATGAACACTGTGAGCAGGATGCACTGCACTAACTTGTAGTTTTAGCTGAACACTGTGAGGAGGACGCACAGCACTAACTTATAGTTTTAGCTAAACACTGTGAGCAGGATGCACTGCACTAACTTGTAGCTTGAGATGAACACTGTGCAGAGGTCTCACTACACCAACTTGTAGTTTTAGCTGAACACTGTGAGCAGGACGCACTGCACTAACTTGTAGCTTGAGATGAACACTGTGCAGAGGTCTCACTACACCAACTTGTAGTTTTAGCTGAACACTGTGAGCAGGACGCACTGCACTAACTTGTAGCTTGAGATGAACACTGTGCAGAGGTCTCACTACACCAACTTGTAGTTTTAGCTGAACACTGTGAGCAGGACGCACAGCACTAACTTGTAGCTTTAGATGAACACTGTGCAGAGGTCTCACTACACCAACTTGTAGTTTTAGCTGAACACTGTAAGCAGGACGCACAGCACTAACTTGTAGTTTTAGCTGAACACTGTGAGCAGGACGCACAGCACTAACTTATAGTTTTAGCTAAACACTGTGAGCAGGACGCACTGCACTAACTTGTAGCTTGAGATGAACACCGTGCAGAGGTCTCACTACACCAACTTGTAGTTTTAGCTGAACACTGTGAGCAGGACGCACAGCACTAACTTGTAGTTTTAGCTGAACACTGTGAGCAGGACGCACTGCACTAACTTGTAGCTTTAGATGAACACTGTGCAGAGGTCTCACTACACCAACTTGTAGTTTTAGCTGAACACTGTGAGCAGGACGCACAACACTAACTTATAGTTATAGCTAAACACTGTGAGCAGGATGCACTGCACTAACTTGTAGCTTGAGATGAACACTGTGCAGAGGTCTCACTACACCAACTTGTAGTTTTAGCTGAACACTGTGAGCAGGACGCACAACACTAACTTATAGTTATAGCTAAACACTGTGAGCAGGATGCACTGCACTAACTTGTAGCTTGAGATGAACACTGTGCAGAGGTCTCACTACACCAACTTGTAGGTTTAGCTGAACACTGTGAGCAGGATGCACAGCACTAACTTGTAGTTTTAGCTGGACACTGTGAGCAGGACGCACAGCACTAACTTATAGTTTTAGCTAAACACTGTGAGCAGGACGCACTGCACTAACTTGTAGCTTGAGATGAACACTGTGCAGAGGTCTCACTACACCAACTTGTAGTTTTAGCTGAACACTGTAAGCAGGACGCACAGCACTAACTTGTAGTTTTAGCTGAACACTGTGAGCAGGACGCACTGCACTAACTTGTAGCTTTAGATGAACACTGTGCAGAGGTCTCACTACACCAACTTGTAGTTTTAGCTGAACACTGTGAGCAGGACGCACAGCACTAAATTGTAGTTTTAGCTGAACACTGTGAGCAGGACGCACTGCACTAACTTGTAGCTTTAGATGAACACTGTGCAGAGGTCTCACTACACCAACTTGTAGTTTTAGCTGAACACTGTGAGCAGGACGCCCAGCACTAACTTATAGTTTAGCTGAACACTGTGAGCAGGATGCACTGCACTAACTTGTAGCTTTAGATGAACACTGTGCAGAGGTCTCACTACACCAACTTGTAGTTTTAGCTGAACACTGTGAGCAGGACGCACAGCACTAACTTATAGTTTTAGCTAAACACTGTGAGCAGGAAGCACAGCACTAACTTGTAGCTTGAGATGAACACTGTGCAGAGGTCTCACTACACCAACTTGTAGTTTTAGCTGAACACTGTGAGCAGGACGCACAGCACTAACTTGTAGTTTTAGCTGAACACTGTGAGCAGGATGCACTGCACCAACTTGTAGGTTTAGCTGAACACTGTGAGCAGGACGCACAGCACTAACTTGTATTTTTAGCTGAACACAGAGCAGGACGCACAGCACTAACTTGTAGTTTTAGCTGAACACTGTGAGCAGGACGCACTGCAGTAACTTGTAGCTTTAGATGAACACTGTGCAGAGGTCTCACTACACCAACTTGTAGGTTTAGCTGAACACTGAGCAGGACGCACAGCACTAACTTGTACTTTTAGCTGAACACTGTGAGCAGGACGCACAGCACTAACTTATAGTTTTAGCTAAACACTGTGAGCAGGATGCACTGCACTAACTTGTAGCTTGAGATGAACACTGTGCAGAGGTCTCACTACACCAACTTGTAGTTTTAGCTGAACACTGTGAGCAGGACGCACAGCACTAACTTGTAGTTTTAGCTGAACACTGTGAGCAGGACGCACTGCACTAACTTGTAGCTTGAGATGAACACTGTGCAGAGGTCTCACTACACCAACTTGTAGTTTTAGCTGAACACTGTGAGCAGGACGCACTGCACTAACTTGTAGCTTGAGATGAACACTGTGCAGAGGTCTCACTACACCAACTTGTAGTTTTAGCTGAACACTGTGAGCAGGACGCACAGCACTAACTTATAGTTTTAGCTAACCACTGTGAGCAGGACGCACTGCACTAACTTGTAGCTTGGGATGAACACTGTGCAGAGGTCTCACTACACTGACTTGTAGTTTTAGCTGAACACTGTGAGCAGGATGCACTGCACTAACTTGTAGCTTTAGATGAACACTGTGCAGAGGTCTCACTACACCAACTTGTAGGTTTAGATGAACACTGTGAGCAGGATGCACTGCACTAACTTGTAGTTTTAGCTGAACACTGTGAGGAGGACGCACAGCACTAACTTATAGTTTTAGCTAAACACTGTGAGCAGGATGCACTGCACTAACTTGTAGCTTGAGATGAACACTGTGCAGAGGTCTCACTACACCAACTTGTAGTTTTAGCTGAACACTGTGAGCAGGACGCACTGCACTAACTTGTAGCTTGAGATGAACACTGTGCAGAGGTCTCACTACACCAACTTGTAGTTTTAGCTGAACACTGTGAGCAGGACGCACTGCACTAACTTGTAGCTTGAGATGAACACTGTGCAGAGGTCTCACTACACCAACTTGTAGTTTTAGCTGAACACTGTGAGCAGGACGCACAGCACTAACTTGTAGCTTTAGATGAACACTGTGCAGAGGTCTCACTACACCAACTTGTAGTTTTAGCTGAACACTGTAAGCAGGACGCACAGCACTAACTTGTAGTTTTAGCTGAACACTGTGAGCAGGACGCACAGCACTAACTTATAGTTTTAGCTAAACACTGTGAGCAGGACGCACTGCACTAACTTGTAGCTTGAGATGAACACCGTGCAGAGGTCTCACTACACCAACTTGTAGTTTTAGCTGAACACTGTGAGCAGGACGCACAGCACTAACTTGTAGTTTTAGCTGAACACTGTGAGCAGGACGCACTGCACTAACTTGTAGCTTTAGATGAACACTGTGCAGAGGTCTCACTACACCAACTTGTAGTTTTAGCTGAACACTGTGAGCAGGACGCACAACACTAACTTATAGTTATAGCTAAACACTGTGAGCAGGATGCACTGCACTAACTTGTAGCTTGAGATGAACACTGTGCAGAGGTCTCACTACACCAACTTGTAGTTTTAGCTGAACACTGTGAGCAGGACGCACAACACTAACTTATAGTTATAGCTAAACACTGTGAGCAGGATGCACTGCACTAACTTGTAGCTTGAGATGAACACTGTGCAGAGGTCTCACTACACCAACTTGTAGGTTTAGCTGAACACTGTGAGCAGGATGCACAGCACTAACTTGTAGTTTTAGCTGGACACTGTGAGCAGGACGCACAGCACTAACTTATAGTTTTAGCTAAACACTGTGAGCAGGACGCACTGCACTAACTTGTAGCTTGAGATGAACACTGTGCAGAGGTCTCACTACACCAACTTGTAGTTTTAGCTGAACACTGTAAGCAGGACGCACAGCACTAACTTGTAGTTTTAGCTGAACACTGTGAGCAGGACGCACTGCACTAACTTGTAGCTTTAGATGAACACTGTGCAGAGGTCTCACTACACCAACTTGTAGTTTTAGCTGAACACTGTGAGCAGGACGCACAGCACTAAATTGTAGTTTTAGCTGAACACTGTGAGCAGGACGCACTGCACTAACTTGTAGCTTTAGATGAACACTGTGCAGAGGTCTCACTACACCAACTTGTAGTTTTAGCTGAACACTGTGAGCAGGACGCCCAGCACTAACTTATAGTTTAGCTGAACACTGTGAGCAGGATGCACTGCACTAACTTGTAGCTTTAGATGAACACTGTGCAGAGGTCTCACTACACCAACTTGTAGTTTTAGCTGAACACTGTGAGCAGGACGCACAGCACTAACTTATAGTTTTAGCTAAACACTGTGAGCAGGAAGCACAGCACTAACTTGTAGCTTGAGATGAACACTGTGCAGAGGTCTCACTACACCAACTTGTAGTTTTAGCTGAACACTGTGAGCAGGACGCACAGCACTAACTTGTAGTTTTAGCTGAACACTGTGAGCAGGATGCACTGCACCAACTTGTAGGTTTAGCTGAACACTGTGAGCAGGACGCACAGCACTAACTTGTATTTTTAGCTGAACACAGAGCAGGACGCACAGCACTAACTTGTAGTTTTAGCTGAACACTGTGAGCAGGACGCACTGCAGTAACTTGTAGCTTTAGATGAACACTGTGCAGAGGTCTCACTACACCAACTTGTAGGTTTAGCTGAACACTGAGCAGGACGCACAGCACTAACTTGTACTTTTAGCTGAACACTGTGAGCAGGACGCACAGCACTAACTTATAGTTTTAGCTAAACACTGTGAGCAGGATGCACTGCACTAACTTGTAGCTTGAGATGAACACTGTGCAGAGGTCTCACTACACCAACTTGTAGTTTTAGCTGAACACTGTGAGCAGGACGCACAGCACTAACTTGTAGTTTTAGCTGAACACTGTGAGCAGGACGCACTGCACTAACTTGTAGCTTGAGATGAACACTGTGCAGAGGTCTCACTACACCAACTTGTAGTTTTAGCTGAACACTGTGAGCAGGACGCACTGCACTAACTTGTAGCTTGAGATGAACACTGTGCAGAGGTCTCACTACACCAACTTGTAGTTTTAGCTGAACACTGTGAGCAGGACGCACAGCACTAACTTATAGTTTTAGCTAACCACTGTGAGCAGGACGCACTGCACTAACTTGTAGCTTGGGATGAACACTGTGCAGAGGTCTCACTACACTGACTTGTAGTTTTAGCTGAACACTGTGAGCAGGATGCACTGCACTAACTTGTAGCTTTAGATGAACACTGTGCAGAGGTCTCACTACACCAACTTGTAGGTTTAGATGAACACTGTGAGCAGGATGCACTGCACTAACTTGTAGTTTTAGCTGAACACTGTGAGGAGGACGCACAGCACTAACTTATAGTTTTAGCTAAACACTGTGAGCAGGATGCACTGCACCAACTTGTAGCTTGAGATGAACACTGTGCAGAGGTCTCACTACACCAACTTGTAGTTTTAGCTGAACACTGTGAGCAGGACGCACTGCACTAACTTGTAGCTTGAGATGAACACTGTGCAGAGGTCTCACTACACCAACTTGTAGTTTTAGCTGAACACTGTGAGCAGGACGCACAGCACTAACCTGTAGCTTTAGATGAACACTGTGCAGAGGTCTCACTACACCAACTTGTAGTTTTAGCTGAACACTGTAAGCAGGACGCACAGCACTAACTTGTAGTTTTAGCTAAACACTGTGAGCAGGACGCACTGCACTAACTTGTAGCTTGAGATGAACACCGTGCAGAGGTCTCACTACACCAACTTGTAGTTTTAGCTGAACACTGTGAGCAGGACGCACAGCACTAACTTGTAGTTTTAGCTGAACACTGTGAGCAGGACGCACTGCACTAACTTGTAGCTTTAGATGAACACTGTGCAGAGGTCTCACTACACCAACTTGTAGTTTTAGCTGAACACTGTGAGCAGGACGCACAACACTAACTTATAGTTATAGCTAAACACTGTGAGCAGGATGCACTGCACTAACTTGTAGCTTTAGATGAACACTGTGCAGAGGTCTCACTACACCAACTTGTAGTTTTAGCTGAACACTGTGAGCAGGACGCACAGCACTAACTTGTAGTTTTAGCTGAACACTGTGAGCAGGATGCACTGCACCAACTTGTAGGTTTAGCTGAACACTGTGAGCAGGACGCACAGCACTAACTTGTATTTTTAGCTGAACACAGAGCAGGACGCACAGCACTAACTTGTAGTTTTAGCTGAACACTGTGAGCAGGACGCACTGCAGTAACTTGTAGCTTTAGATGAACACTGTGCAGAGGTCTCACTACACCAACTTGTAGGTTTAGCTGAACACTGAGCAGGACGCACAGCACTAACTTGTACTTTTAGCTGAACACTGTGAGCAGGACGCACAGCACTAACTTATAGTTTTAGCTAAACACTGTGAGCAGGATGCACTGCACTAACTTGTAGCTTGAGATGAACACTGTGCAGAGGTCTCACTACACCAACTTTTAGTTTTAGCTGAACACTGTGAGCAGGACGCACAGCACTAACTTGTAGTTTTAGCTGAACACTGTGAGCAGGACGCACTGCACTAACTTGTAGCTTGAGATGAACACTGTGCAGAGGTCTCACTACACCAACTTGTAGTTTTAGCTGAACACTGTGAGCAGGACGCACTGCACTAACTTGTAGCTTGAGATGACCACTGTGCAGAGGTCTCACTACACCAACTTGTAGTTTTAGCTGAACACTGTGAGCAGGACGCACAGCACTAACTTATAATTTTAGCTAACCACTGTGAGCAGGACGCACTGCACTAACTTGTAGCTTGGGATGAACACTGTGCAGAGGTCTCACTACACTGACTTGTAGTTTTAGCTGAACACTGTGAGCAGGATGCACTGCACTAACTTGTAGCTTTAGATGAACACTGTGCAGAGGTCTCACTACACCAACTTGTAGGTTTAGATGAACACTGTGAGCAGGATGCACTGCACTAACTTGTAGTTTTAGCTGAACACTGTGAGGAGGACGCACAGCACTAACTTATAGTTTTAGCTAAACACTGTGAGCAGGATGCACTGCACTAACTTGTAGCTTGAGATGAACACTGTGCACAGGTCTCACTACACCAACTTGTAGTTTTAGCTGAACACTGTGAGCAGGACGCACTGCACTAACTTGTAGCTTGAGATGAACACTGTGCAGAGGTCTCACTACACCAACTTGTAGTTTTAGCTGAACACTGTGAGCAGGACGCACAGCACTAACTTGTAGCTTTAGATGAACACTGTGCAGAGGTCTCACTACACCAACTTGTAGTTTTAGCTGAACACTGTAAGCAGGACGCACAGCACTAACTTGTAGTTTTAGCTGAACACTGTGAGCAGGACGCACAGCACTAACTTATAGTTTTAGCTAAACACTGTGAGCAGGACGCACTACACTAACTTGTAGCTTGAGATGAACACCGTGCAGAGGTCTCACTACACCAACTTGTAGTTTTAGCTGAACACTGTGAGCAGGACGCACAGCACTAACTTGTAGTTTTAGCTGAACACTGTGAGCAGGACGCACTGCACTAACTTGTAGCTTGAGATGAACACTGTGCAGAGGTCTCACTACACCAACTTGTAGTTTTAGCTGAACACTGTGAGCAGGACGCACAACACTAACTTATAGTTATAGCTAAACACTGTGAGCAGGATGCACTGCACTAACTTGTAGCTTGAGATGAACACTGTGCAGAGGTCTCACTACACCAACTTGTAGTTTTAGCTGAACACTGTGAGCAGGAAGCACAGCACTAACTTGTAGTTTTAGCTGAACACTGTGAGCAGGATGCACTGCACTAACTTGTAGCTTTAGATGAACACTGTGCAGAGGTCTCACTACACCAACTTGTAGTTTTAGCTGAACACTGTGAGCAGGACGCACAGCACTAACTTGTAGTTTTAGCTGAACACTGTGAGCAGGACACACTGCACTAACTTGTAGCTTTAGATGAACACTGTGCAGAGGTCTCACTACACCAACTTGTAGGTTTAGGTGAACACTGTGAGCAGGACGCACAGCACTAACTTATAGTTTTAGCTAAACACTGTGAGCAGGACGCACTGCACTAACTTGTAGCTTGAGATGAACACTGTGCAGAGGTCTCACTACACCAACTTGTAGTTTTAGCTGAACACTGTGAGCAGGACGCACAGCACTAACTTGTAGTTTTAGCTGAACACTGTGAGCAGGACGCACTGCACCAACTTGTAGGTTTAGCTGAACACTGTGAGCAGGACGCACAGCACTAACTTGTATTTTTAGCTGAACACTGTGAGCAGGACGCACAGCACTAACTTATAGTTTTAGCTAAACACTGTGAGCAGGACGCACTGCACTAACTTGTAGCTTGAGATGAACACTGTGCAGAGGTCTCACTACACCAACTTGTAGTTTTAGCTGAACACTGTGAGCAGGACGCACAGCACTAACTTGTAGTTTTAGCTGAACACTGTGAGCAGGACGCACTGCACCAACTTGTAGGTTTAGCTGAACACTGTGAGCAGGACGCACAGCACTAACTTGTATTTTTAGCTGAACACTGTGAGCAGGACGCACAGCACTAACTTGTAGTTTTAGCTGAACACTGTGAGCAGGACGCACTGCACTAACTTGTAGCTTGAGATGAACACTGTGCAGAGGTCTCACTACACCAACTTTACTAACTGTAAATAGTCTACCTGCCTGACTGTGGTACTAATAGGATCAAAAGAACACCAGCAATTTTCTTCAGGTAGCTGTAAATACTGTAACAAGACAAGCCTGCCTGTCAGTAGGAAGATAACAGGAACGGATCTAGCTAAACTGAATACAGTGTATATATATATATACATATACATATATATATATATATATATATATATATATATATATATATATATATATGCAACACCTGGGATGCATATATATATATATATATATATACACACAATACACTGTAAGTGCAGCTAAACTGACTGACTGTTCTGCCTAATCTATCTAACTCAAATCAAATGTCACTGTCTGTCTCTCTCTCTCTCTCAATGAACGCCGGAACACACACTACACAGCGCCGCCGTGCAGGCGGCCTTATATAGTGTGAGGCGTGTACTAAATCCCCTGAGCCATAATTGGCCAAAGCCTACTTGGCTTTGGCCAATTACGGCTCTCTGTTCAGATGGCGCTGTGATTGGCCAAGCATGCGGGTCATAGTGCATGCTTGGCCAATCATCAGCCAGCAATGCACTGCGATGCCGCAGTGAATTATGGGCCATGACGCGCCACACGAATTTGACGCGAACGGCCCATATCGTTCGCAATTCGGCGAACGGGCGAACAGACGATGTTCGAGTCGAACATGGGTTTGACTCGAACACGAAGCTCATTCCTAATCAACATAATGGCTGGTTGGAAAAGATGGCCTGAAACGGTGAATATGGTTTTCTGTGTTCCATACCAGTCCACGTATAAGCGTTCTATGTGGTAGTAGAAGGTATGTGTGTTCTCCTTTAAATTTGTAGAGAAGGAATTGTAGGATGGTGTGGACCTGTCACTGGCTGGATGAAAAGGAGATTATTCAGCCTGTTTGCGTCCTCCTGGGAAAGTGCTGTCCTGTATTAGAGAGGGTGGAGGGGGGTGAAGATCTCTTGAAAGGTTACTGCAGCCAAATGTGTCTGCAGCTGTCTCTCTGCCTCAGATAAAAGAGTGATAGCATAGTGATGGATTACAGAAAACCATATTCCCCTTTTCAGGTCATCTTTTCCAACCAGCCATTATGTTGATGTACAGATTTTGGCCTACTGGCCCATAGAGACTGCGCCCTGGTTCTCAAAGGCTCTGATGAAGAGGTTATCCTCGAAACGCATCAGCCAACTCTAAACACCCGCCTCAATATGGGCTCATGATACTTTTAAGCCTTTTTTATCTTTAAATTTCCATGTTTTTTATATTTTGTTACCTGTTTGTATTGATACGTAGTATTGGCATTATTTAATCGCTTTTATTTGCCTTTTCATTTGAATAAATGTTATACTTTTTGATGTGAGCAACTGATCACGCGCCCTTCATCCATCACTCTCCATATAGCCTTACCTGACCACCCCGGGGTCATTTTCTGGGCAGCGGGATATGCAACACCATCTATTTCAGCTTTGCTATAATTTCACAATACTACTTTTCTCAAACCCAAACAGATCCTCACAAGCGCAGGAGTAATCTTTCCTTGTCCATAATTTGCATCTTTTTTCTGGCTCCCTGACGTTTTGGCTTGTCTGACTATCCGTTCCGGTTCCTGAACTCTGGCTATGTTTTGACTACGTTTACTCTGTTTACCTTTTTTATTATTATTAAACAAGTGTGATTTAACTGTACTTCTGTCTCAGTCTGATTCATGGTTTCTGACAGTAGGCAAAGGCCATGAATTCAGAAGATGCAGTCAATCCACTTGTTGGTAATATTTTTTCCAGATTGGTTGAGCAGGATCACCGCATGGATCGGTTTGCCATGGCATTCCAAACACTCCTGAGTCACACGGGTCACCTGGAATCTCCCACTGTGGCTGCTCTGGTACAGCCTGTGTTGCAGGCTGTCCCTGCTGCTGCTCCAGTCTCTGTGCAGGCACCCACCTTGAGAATTACCTTTATAAGAGGTATGTTTGGTTCTGCTCTGCTTCCCCAGTGATTTGGGGGAGATCCAATCCAATGCAGAGGGTTTCTCAACCAGGTTGAGATATACTTTGAGATGCTGCCCCAGGTGTTTCCCATGGATAGAAGCAAAGTAGATTTCATGATATCTTTGCTTTCTGAGAGAGCCTTGGCCTGGGCAAATCCTCTATGGGAGATGCAAAAACCTGTTGTCTTGAGTTACCCTGAGTTTGTGGCTTCTTTTAAAAGGGTATTTGACGTTTCCGCATGCTCCACTTCTGCTGCCAAGTGCCTCATTTCCATCAAACAGAGTACGAGAACTGTTGCCAATTACGCCATTGAATTCTGTACTCTGGCAGCAGAGGTTGCTTGGAACAATGAGGCCCTCGTGGCTGCTTTTTCTCATGGTCTCTTGGATACCATCAAGGATGAGATAGCAGCCTGAGATATACCTACTGAGCTACTGGAGTCAGCAAGACCACTGATTTGCAACTATCTGATGGCTTGACTCCAGTCACTGACCTGGAGAAGTTGATCACGTTTGCCATCCTCATTGACTCCAGACTCAGAGAAAGACTCTCTTTTAAGGAGCGTTTGCGGATGACTCCTCTACCTTTACCTCTACCTCTACCTCTCCAAGCTTTAGAGTCCCACCTTTGCCTCCCTCACCTCGCATGCCTCCTGGTACCGAGTCGGTCAGTGAAGATGAACCCATGCACTTGGTCTTCACGCGTCTTTCTGCAGATGAGAGAACCCTTAGGTGGAGGGAGAGATTGTGCCTTTATTGTGGCTAGGCGGGTCACCTTTTGAAGTCTTGTCTTGGACAGACTTAGGTGGCATTGTTTCGTCCCCAGTTATGCAGAAGTATGAGCCCCTGGTTTTGGTTATCCTTTCTTGGGCTGAGTTGTCCGTCGAGATACAGGCTCTAATCGACTCTGGGGCTGCAGGCCTGTTCATTGATGCTGCCTTTGTATCAAAGCACTCCGCTGCAGCTGCGTGCCACTCTACTTGCCATTGAGGCTCTTGATGGGAGACCTCTACAGCCTGCCCATGTGACTCATTAGACTGTTCTGTTGTCCATGGCCGTAGGGGCTCTTCACTGTGAGATAATCCAATTCCAAGTTATTTCCTTCCCTAAGTTTCTGCTGGTTATTAGTTATCCTTGGTTACAGAGGCACAACCCTTCTTTTGATTGGCTCTGTTCTGAGGTTCTCTCCTGGTCGCCACAATGCAGGAAGACCTGCTTCCGGAATGTAGCCAAGGTCCTGTGCACCTCTTCACTCTCCTCCCTGCCCTAGGAGTACCGCGATTTTAGTGATGTCTTTGACAAAGGTCAAGCCTGTAGTTTACCTCCACAACAGTTGTATGACTGCGCATGACCTTCAACCTGGTGCCATACCCCCTCGTGGCCGGGTTTACCCTTTGTCGGTCTTGGAGGATAAGGCCATGGAGGAGTATGTCGCAGATGCACTTTCTTGAGAATTCATCTGCAAATCCTCATCTCCTGCTGGTGCTGATTTCTTCTTTGTGAAGAAGAGTGGTGAACTGAGACCTTGTATTGATTATAGGTCTCAATTATTTCACGATTAAGGATGCCTGATTCTGTTGATTACGGAGTTACTTGACTGCCTCAAGGGAGCAATGGTTTTCACGTAGCTTGATTTGAGACGGGCATATAATTATGTGAGGATTAAGGAGGGCGATGAGTGGAAAACTGTGTTTAATACCAGAACAGGCCATTATGAGTACCTCGTAACGCCCTGGCAGTTTTCCAGGAATTTATTAATGATGTCCTCCCAGATTTGTTGCAGTTATGTGTGGTGGTTTATCTCGACGATATCCTCATATTTTCCAAGTCCCAAGTCCCTGGAGAGCCACCACACAGATATCTGTCATGTGATCAGAAACTAAGAGAGAACAATCTCTAATGTAAATTGGAGAAGTATGAATTCCATTGTGAACAGGTTAAATTCCTGGGTTATGTAACTTCCACTGAAGGTTTTTCAATGTACCCAGAGAAACTTTCAGCAGTCCTACAGTGGCCCCGACCCATGGGTTTACGTCCTCTGCAGCGTATTCTTGGATTTGCCAACTATTATCGGAAGTTTATTCGTAACTTTATGTCTCTGGTCAAGCCCCTGACTGATCTGACCAGAAAGGACGGTAACCCACAGAGTTGGTCTCCGGAGTCCATTAAAGGCCTTTGAGAGTCTTAAGGCTGCCTTTGTTTCTGCTCCTGTGTTGGCACATCCTGATCCTACGTTACCTTTTATCCTTGAGGTTGATGCTTCTGAGACTGGAGTTGGCGCCCTTCAGTCTCAACGTCCTACCTCTGAGAGCGCTATGCATCCTTGTGGCTACTTTTCATAGAAATTATCACCTGCGGAGTGCAATTATGAGATTGGTAACGGAGAGCTGTTAGCGATCATTTTAGCCTTGAAAGAATGGAGACATCTCCTCAAAGGTACCACTGTGCCAGTTCTCATTCTTACTGACCATAAGAATCTCACATTCTTGTCTGAGGCTAAACGCCTCTGTCCCAGAAGGGTGCGATGGGCTCTTTTCTTGTCTAGTTTCAATTACATTGTCTCATTCTTACCTGGTACTAAGAATGTAAGGGCTGATGCTTTGTCACAACAATTCTCCACTTCCAAGATGGAGTCGTTTCTGGTTCCTGTGATTCCTCCTGATCGTATTCTGGCTACAGTTTGCACCAGTCTCACTTCTCCTTTAGGTGACAAAATTCTTGTTGCTCAGGTCCATGCTCCTCCTGAGAAACCTTGTGACCACTGCTTTGTCCCAGAGATTCTCTGTACTGCCGTTCTCCAGACTTACAATTCTCCAAAGACTGCTGGCCACCCTGGGAAGAATCAACTCTTTTGGGCCATTTCCCAACAATTCTGGTGGCCTAGTCTACGTGCTGATGTAACCGCCTTGGTAGCTGACTGTTCCATGTGTGCTCAGAGTAAGACTCCATGACACCTTCCAGTGGGCCTCCTACAACCCATACCCAATGGAGAGAGGCCCTGGACCCACCTGTCTATGGATTTCATTGAGGAGTTACCCATCTCCCAGGGCAACACAGTTATCCTTATGGTGGTTGACTGGTACTCTAAAATGTCTCATTGTATTCCACTTAAGAAGTTGCCCACTTCTAAGGAACTGGCTTAAATTTTTGCTTGGGAGATCTTTCGCTTACATGGGCTACCCAATGTGATTGTCTCGGACAGGGGTAGTAAGTTTATGTCCCAGTTCTGGTGAGCCTTTTGTGCACAGTTATGCCCCGTACACACGGTCGGATTTTCCGATGGAAAATGTCTGATCGGAGCGTGTTGTCGGAAATTCCGACCATGTGTGGGCTCCATCGGACATTTTTCATCGGATTTTCCGACACACAAAGTTTGCAAGCAGGATATAAAATTTTCCGACAACAAAATCCGATCGTGTCAATTCCGACCGTGTGTGCCACGCATGCTCAGAAGAAATTCCGACACGGAACAGCTCGGTCTGGTAAAATTAGCGTTCGCAATGGATACACCACTTTCGCCACGCTGCAATGTTAAAAATGGTTTAATACAGTGCACTCTCTTCTTCTTTATAATGTGACAAGAATTAAGTAGTTTTGCTGCTCATATTCACACACACTTTTCTTACAAACTTTTTTTTTTTTCTTGGAATTCCCTGAATATATTGTTATTTGTCACATCTGACATATTATTTTTTTTTTTTTTTGGATTTAAAGCCACTTTTAGTTTAGATTTTATGTTTGTATTTTTTCCAAGGCTGATCTTAGTTTAATGTTGTTTTTAGTTTTACTCCAGACTATTTTTGTGTGTGTTTTGTGTGTCAAGTTACCACAACACCATTGATATCTTTTATTATTTAATCTCAAGGAGATTGTTTGTTGTTGGTGTCCCTTGTTAATTTCACATTGTATTTTTGAAATGTACCTTAATCCTCACAAACAAACTGTCCTTTTTGAAGTAAAACACACATAGGCAAGTATAATTCAAAACAAAAATCCTTTATTAAGGGCTCAGAACCAAACAAAGAGGGAGGCAACGCTGGATCAATAGGAGAAATTAGCGAAGCCTTGGACCCCCAGGGCAGACATCAATTCTTGAACATCAAAATTGGTGGCCTGAGGAGTCCATATGTAAGGGAGGGCAGTCTGGTCCAGAAGTCGCAGAGATCCGGAAAGCAGCAGATGACATCTGTGTCCCCAGGCTGTGGTACCACAAGAGGCTGCATCTTTTGGCCGACCAGACTGGATCCAGGGTCCTCACTTTCTGGTCTTCCTTCCACGCTTCCTTCCTGGCTGTGGCTCTGCTGTTGGAGATGTGGCAGGAGGAGGAGTAGGACCTGGAGGAGGAGGACTAGGAGGACCTGGCGGAGAAGGAGGAGGAGGAGGAGGACCTGCAGGAGGAGGAGGAGGACCATGTGTGAGTTCACAAAGGTGTGTATCAGGTGTAATTTGGGCCCTCATACCTTTATTAAGAGCCTCCAATAATAACGACTCACACATGAGTTGTTGTCCCTCCTCCATCCTCTGCATTTTAGAGGCAATGATGGCAGCGAAGTCATCCTCCACGGTGTGTGATGCTCCCAGGGCCTCTGTAGCCCCCCAAAAGAGGCCTATGGCAGCCTCCTCTAGGGCACTCCTCCTCCTGCCACTTTCTCTTTCCAGGTGTAGGGGAGGGACCTGCAAATTAGGCAGCCGGCTCGGCCCGGCCACCTCCTGGCTGAGACTTCCCTGTGTATGAAAAAGGAACATGGTTTTAGTTTTTGCATCATCAATCACAATCATAAATTGGTACTCCAAACTAACATCTAGTTAACATCATTGATTGGACAAGCAGAAATATTTAGAGGAATGCTATACCTGGCTCAATCTTGGCTCCTCCACATGTTGTTGCCTGGAAGGCCCAGGTTGGGCGTCAGAAGCCTCAGCTGGAGGGGAAGGAAGCATGGAAGGAAGACTGGAGAGGGATGACCTGGGTTCAGTCTGGCTTGCCAGAAAATGCAGCCTGTCATAGTACCACATCCTGGGGACATAGATGTCATCTGCTGCTCCGGATCTCTGCGAATCCTGGACTTTCTGGCGCTCCCTTACATATGTGCTCCTCAGGCCACCAATTAGGATCTTCAAATATGTGATGTCTGCCGTGGGGATCACCTGCTTCACAATTTCCAACAATTGATCCAGTGCTGCCTTCCTCTTTGTTTGGTTCCTGTAATGTGGGTGGTTGATCTCCCACAGATAGGGCAGCTCCCTGAACATGTCAATGAATATTGCCATGAAGTCATTACCTTGTAAGATATCCATGTTCACTGCAAGACACAACACAAGACAAACCCTAATGTCAGGCCAAACTCTACTAATCTTGTTACAATATAGGCCTCAATGTAGAAGCAATATAGGCACAAGTATGTCTCTTACCTTCGTTCTTACGATCAGCGCCTCCAATGCTCCTTCCTCCGCTCACAGATCATACGTAATACGCCCGTGTGTTACGCTTTATACACACTGCGCATGCGTGTAACTCCGCCCGCCCCTGAAGTTCTTTCTAGTTTATTCCCCACCCCTTTTCGTTCTGCGCAGTGGGGGAAGAGCACATGGCGGATACACAGCAGGTGCGTGCTAATTACAGGAACGAGGAGGAGGAGGAGGAAAGCCCGGATCCGGACACGTCCCGATCCAGAAGGAGAAGATTTAAGGCCACAAATATGTCCTTTGGGGAGATGTTGGAGATGGTGGACATCCTGAAGAAGGCCGACTATGATGGAAAGTATGGACCTTACCACAACCCCAATATCAGAAAGGCCAAGATCATTGCGAAAGTGGTCAAAAGTCTGCACCGGAATTTCTGGGTACGACGATCGAAAGATCAGCTCAGGAAGCGGTGGTCGGACCTGAAATTAAGAGAGCTCGAGCAGTACAGAAAGATCCAGGAGAGTGCTGCAAAAAAGTAAGTAGTTGTGCTGTGTTCCTATTCTTTTTGTCTTTATTACATTTGTGCTGCTCCATATGGTTTTCTTAATTATTGTACAGTTTAAAATGGAAATTTTAATGTTCCTGGGACCATTAATCGTTTGTATCAAACATTTTTATTTCGGTCTCTAAAACACCATTGTTTAGGCCATATGCATTTTCTGACATTTTTTAGGGCCTACTTGTATGAAAAATATTTGGTTGTGTAGATGGCTTTGTTACTAGAATGAAATGCAAACTAGATTCTGTGTAAGGAGAGGACACTGAGCAGCTGTTTTCACATCTGGACACTGGAGCACTAGTGTGGGACACAAGAACACAATTTTTATTAGGGGGGCACACAGGTGCTCCAGTGTATACTATAGGGGGGTCTCCATCTGTGAAGCTTGTACAAAACAGGTAAAGGATTGCAGGTTGACAAAGAACACTAAAAAAGCTACATCTTGGAACTCTGCTAAAATTGACAATTGTACCCCACTTCCAAGCAATGTTTCCTATTTATAGTTCTGCCATCAAATATCTGTGTGCTAATTATACCATTTTTGTTTAACATAGGGGAGAAAAGACTTGGAGGACACCCCTCATCCGAGGAGACCAGAGACCCCCCACCTCTGGAAGAAGGGGAAATACCCAAAAAACAAGCTGAGCAGGAGGAGGAAGAAGATGTGGTGGAAATTGGCACCACAACAGGTGAGTGTCTGCGACCACAGGCTCAGGTAAGAGATGGATGCTGGCAGATTTTTGATACCTGTTTTTGTTTGGTTACTCTCTTTTTAGGTGATCGTGATGTTATGGATTGAGATCCTTTCACATCAGAAAGTGCACAGATCCTAAACGGGGAGAAGGGGTGTAATTTTGAATTGGAAAACCTCAAGAAAAAAATCAATGATGTTATTTAAAAAAATAATAACATCATTGATGTTTTGGGGCGAATTTAAAACCCCACAAAATCACTTTCTTTTTTGTGTGCTACAATCTTAAAAAATTTTGAGCGATGTTTTGAAATTCCAAATTTGGAGGATGCACACAGTGTGCCAACATGTGCTATCTGCCATCACGGGAGATCAATGGACGCATTTTGGGGGTTCAAACCCTTCCTCAATAATAAAGTAGCGGTGAGGAAGGGGTTGCTCCCACAAAACAAGTCCCTTGATCCCCCATGATGGCAGCTAGCACATGTTGACATTCGTAAATTGGTGTGCATCTTCCAAATTTGGCTTTTCAAGGGGTGACTTCACCCCATCTGAATGCAATATCAAACACAGTTCCTAAATACTCATGTCTGATATTGCCTTCAAGTTTTACCATGTGTGAACTTTGTAAGTTCAAGATTTTTGTCTTTCTTGTTGGTTTTACACAGGCCTGTTTTATCGTAAATGGACATTTCTATTTTTGATAATGCCACCCCAAAAATTGTTATACAACAAACATGTTGGTTTGTTTTAAAAAACCTTTGGTTAATGCACATGTGGTTGTGCAGGTATTAAAAAGATTGTTAATCAAGAATGTGTGGATTATTGTCTCAACGCTACAACACTTTTGTGGTGATGTAATTGCTGTTTTCTGAGAAAATGGAGGTTATTTCCTAAGGGCAAATCCTCTCTGCACTACAAGTGCAGTTTCAGTGCAGTTTCAAGTGCACTTGTAGTATAAAAAGTGTCTACGCCTTTAGTAAATAACACCCAACAGTGCTTTGTATAAGGTTACATAATCACGCCATTTTCAGGACTCCCCACATTGCTGTCATGGTCAGCTAAAACAAACACAAGCAGTAAATGTCACCAAAGATTAGCTTTTTCTTATTTATTTGATAAATGCTTCACAAATTGTCTTGCATATTGATGGCCCCCCTACCCGCAAAGAACTCAAGGTATCTTAACTGGACATCACAGGCACTCAGGGAGGGCAAGCCAGGACGGCCACTTTCAAGCACCGTCAGGGTTGGATCATGTAGAATTCCGGCCTCAGGCCCAACTGAGCCAGCATAGTTGGCAGAATGTTTGCGTAAAAAGTTATGGAGAACACAGCATGCCAGGATTAGATGATTAAGTTTATACTCCGCCATAAGGATGGGTGTCAGAAATAGGCAGAACCGGCTGGCCAGGATTCCAAATGTGTTCTCCACCACTCTTCTGGCTCTGGCCAGCCGGTAATTAAAAACCCTCTGTTCCGGGGTGAGGGTCCTCATCGGGAATGGCCGCATAAGAAGGTCCCCCAGCGCAAATGCTTCATCCGCAACGAAGACGAATGGGAGTCCTTCCACATTGTCCTCTGGAGGTGGCAAGTCCAAGCTGCCATTCTGGAGATGCCTGTAGAACTCCGTCTGGGTGATGACTCCACCATCGGACATCCGGCCATGCTTCCCCACGCCCACATACAAGAAGTCGTAATTAGCCGACACCACCGCCAACATCACAATACTATTGAACCCCTTATAGTTGAAATAGTATGACCCCCGAGTTGGGTGGTGGGACGATGTGGACATGTTTCCCATCAATTGCCCCTCCGCAGTTAGGAAAGTCCCACCGCTGGGCACAGTGGGAGGCCACAGTCTGCCATTCCTGTGGCGTGGAAGGAAACTGTTGAGAGATGAATGCCTAAATACAGGGTATTACTTGGAACAGCCCCTCCTTAGTTACACTATTGGCAGCCCACTGGACAGGTAAGAAGTGTCATAATACAAAGATATAAATACACACTGTACACATTTGAGGACATTTGGACATTCTGATATTACCTATCAAGATAATAATAGAATACAAACATTTTAAACAGTACCATTGGAAAGTATACAGGCAGGCCCTTGCACTAAATGCTTTGGGGAATTCATCCATAAATCTGACCAGTAAAGAGATGGGTATAGTGTGTATGGGTTTGGCAAAGTCAGCAGATAGATGATTGAGGATAGATAGAGAATTGGGATCAGCTGACTTAGCAGTTGGGGGGAGGGAGGGTTTAGAAAAATGATTTAGGGACACCACAAAAAAAAGCCTCTGGAACTCTGCCTGAATTTAAAGCACAAATCACATTTCTAAATATTTTAGGGGTTGTTTGGGGTAAAGCACTACTATGGAGCTGATAAAATACATTGTTAAGTGACTACATGAGGTGAATATAGGGGCAGGAGAGCATGTTGGGGAGGTAAGTGAAGGCAGATATGTATGAAGGACTTAAAAAATAATTACATAAAAATCCAGCATGCATGAGAACAAAGGGGGCATTCACAGCATATTACAATCATGGTAATTAGGGAATGAGGAAAGAAATACAAGATATTAGCAAACATTGAATACAATAAAATGTGATATTAAAGGATAAAAATCTTACCTTCATATACTCCTTTTGCAGGACCTGGATGATGGCAGAACAAGTCTCTGGGATAATGATACCCAGAGCCTGGGGGGAGATGCCTGTTGAGAACTTGAGGTCCTGCAGGCTTCTCCCTGTCGCCAAGTACCGCAGGGTAGCAACGAGCCTCTGCTCCGGAGTGTTGGCTTGCCTCATGCAGGTATCCTGCCTGCTGATATAGGGGGTCAGCGAAGCCAGCAGACGGTGAAATACGGGGTCCGTCATCCTGAGAAAGTTCCTGAAATCATCAGGGTTATTCTCACGGATCTCACGGAGCAAAGGTCACTCTGTAGCAACCAATTCTTGGTCCATGAACTCCTCCCCACCCTGTTCATGGACTGGACTTGTGTCAAGGTCAGGACCCCAACACCAAGCCCCCGCACAGCACGAACTCTACGAGGAGTACGTATACGCAACATGGCTAGAAAACCGTCGGCTGCTCAGAACGAAGTAACAGAACGCACTGAAGAACAGCAAGGCCTGTGAAGAGCGACCTGAAAAACAGTAACGAACGAACAAGAACACAATGACTACTTAAAGTCACGCGGAACTTGCTTGCATGCACTGAAGAGCAGATACAAACCCACAAGCACAAACTGAACAGCAGAAAACGATCTGAAAGCCACGAGTCTGAAAAAGCACAAATCGTCTCTCACCAAACTTTTACTAACACGAGATTAGCAAAAGGAGCCCAAAGGGTGTCGCGCTTGGTTCTGAACTTGCCTTTTCTAGTCTCGTCGTACGTGCTTGACGTCATCGCTTTGTTGGCGATTGGAAATTCCGACAACTTTGTGCAACCGTGTGTACACAAAACAAGTTTGAGCCAACATCCGTCGGAAAAAATCCTAGGATTTTGTTGTCGGAATGTCCGACCGTGTGTACGGGGCATTAGGAGTTCAGCTTGCTTTCTCCTCTGTGAATCACCCGCAGTCTAATGGGGCCACAAAACAAGCCAATCAGTCCTTGGAGCAATTTCTACGTTGCTATATTTCTGACCATCATAACAACTGGTCAGACCTCTTATCGTGGGTGGAGTTCGCTCACAATAGTGCCTTGAATTCTGCTTCCCAATTGTCCCCGTTTGTGGCGAATTATGCTTTTCAATCTTCCATGTTGCCTGACTAATTTGTTCCGCAGAGTATTCCTGCGTTAGAGGAGCATCTCTGTGGTCTTTGTTCCACTTGAACACAAATCCAGGAGGCTTTGTGACATGCTAATGATAGGTACAGACTCCATGCTGCCTACGCCTTCCTACCAGGTTGGGGGCAGGGTCTGGCTGTCATCTCGCATCCTCCAACTTCGTGTTCCCTCTCTGAAGTTTGCACCTCGGTTTATTGGGCCTTTCCGCATTCTTCACAGGTTTAACTCAGTGGCTTATACATTAAACCTTCCTTCTAATATGCGTATTTCTAATGTATTTCTGTCTCCTTATCAAAACCTTTGGTCTGCAAACACCTTTCCACCTCAGTGCCTCATCCTCACCCTGTACAGGTTGAGAACCATGAGGAGTATGAAGTACAGTTCATTGTTGACTCCCGTAGGTTCCGTGGGCGCATTGGTGCATTGGAAAGGGTACGGTCTAGAGGAACGCTCTTGGGTCTCATCCTTGGACATACATGCCCTTGTCCTCCTCTGTGATTTCCATAGATGTTTTCCCCTCAAGCCTGGTGGTCCTCTGAGGGGGAGGGGTCATTGAGGAGGGGGTACCATCAGGGCTGGGATCAGCCCTTCCTTCTCTGAGCTGGCTGCTCAGCTGTCGGCTAATTGCCAACTCCTATCTCTCCACAGTGACTCCACAGCATGCACGCACACATGGGCATACGTGTGTATATCTGTGAGTGCTTGTGTGTGAGTGTGCATGCCCTGTTGACTATTTGGCCATTTATTTCTTCATTTGGCGACAATACTGACCAACACGCTCCCTTTGTATACATGTAGACACTCAATAGTTGTGTGGGGTTGCGAGCAATACAAGTGCACAGATGGTATTGGTAATTAGATATATGTTTTTGTCCCATGTCTTTCTATCCTTTTGATATGGCATATTCGTTTTGCCACCTAGTATGTGTCTGCCTTCAGCCTCTTTCGTTTGTCTTCCTTTATATGGCTGCTGGTATTTTCTACTGCTGACACATCCCAGAGTGACAGCGGGCGTACAGGAAGTGATACAGAGCTTTTTACTTCCGCCCCCTGGACCGCACAACATGCAATGAATATGGCGTGCGTTCCAACCGCCGCCTGTAGCTACACAGCGTCTTTGAGGTAAGATCTGTAAGATCTGTGGCATCTTTGCACACTTCGGGGATTAAGTTATTCACTTCTTTGGATGACAAGTGTGGGTGGGGCCTGCTGATGTAGATAATTATAATCCTATGTGACGTCTCTTGTGCGCTGTTCATAGTGCAGACTTTTGTATTTAATTTGATAGCTGGGTTTCTTTGCTTGCGCAGGTGGCCGCATTTGTGGCATTTCTAGGATTGGAGATTGCCTGGCTGTCTGATGTGCTGTATCGCATACTCTGTGCGCACATTGCCCCTGTTATCGTTGGTGCCATTGTTGTTCCTCCTCCTCTCCCCCCCCTCTCTATGACATGTACCACATTTTAGGTCTGTGCACTTATGCTCCACGCACATTTTTTTGTGTGTTTTTTTTGTGTTTTTTTATATATATGTTTATATGTGTATACAAATGGTTTCTATGGTGCTGTGTAAGGGCCCGCCTTTGGACCGCCCATTTTATGGGAGTGGCTCCTGGGTCAGCTTGGTCTGTGCTTCCTTGATGAGCACACTATTTAAGGTACCGTAAGAGATGGACACTGTTAGGCTCTGAAGAAGAAGGTGCTACCTTTGAAACGCGTCAACCAGCAGCGGTCTGCACGTCCTGTCCATAGGTCTGGAGACTGCTACCATCATCAGATCATTATGCGTGTATCTTATCTACCCTTGTGAGTAGTACTTTTACGTTTTCTGTTTTAGTAAACTTTTTAAAGATAATGCACAAGGCCCGTGCGCCCTCTCTTTTTTGTTTTTTTTCCACAGTGACTCACCTGTTGATAATGTCTTCCTCGTCAGCCCTGTCTACTTAAAGCGGAGGTTCACACAAAAATTGAACCTCCGCTTTTTGGAACCCCCCCCCCCTCCGGTGTCACATTTGGCACCTTTCAGGGGGGTGCAGATACCTGTCTAAGACGGGTATTTGCACCCACTTCCGGCATAGACTCCCGTGGGAGTCTATGCCTCTTCCCGTCCCCACTGCGCTGTCTGCTGGCACACACACGGGTCCCTGAGACAGCGGGGACCAGTTAGGAAGCGCAGCGCGACTCGTGCATGCGCAGTAGAGAACTGGGAAGTGAAGCCGCAGTGCTTCACTTCCTGATTCCCTTACAGAGAATGGTGGCAGCAGCAGGACCGAGGGATGATTCGGTCTCGGGTGCTGACATCGCTGGACCCTGGGACAGGAGAGTGTCCTCATTTTAAAAGTCAGCAGCTGCAGTATTTGTAGCTGCTGACTTTTAAAAAAAAAATTTCGCGGGACTCCCTCTTTAAGTTGTCCAGTCCAGATGATCTCTGCCTTTGCCTTGGTCACATCTCTAGAGATGCTCTCCTGTTTTCCTGTTAAAGACTTGTTTGGCTGACATTCCTTCTGGCTCCAGATTCTTCATGCTGTTCTCTGGCTCCCTGACGTTTTGGCTTGTTTTGGTTCCTGAACTCTGGCTATGTTTTGACGTTTACTGTTTACCTTTTTTTATTATTATTAAACAAGTATGAATTTTTTTTAAAAATCTGTTTATTGAATTTTAAACAGTAAACAGAGAACAACATACATTTTTTATGACAGATATCAACTTTGGTTAATACAGGAAGCATGACATTTGGCAATCAGTTACATGCAACAGGACAGGAGTCATGTGATACCATGATGATCACAACAGGCTGGCTCCTAAGGCAGTAGGACAGTGTGGAGCTAGAACGTGTATGACAGAAATACATATTATACTATAGAAGGGATGGACATCACCTAAATGAGGAGGGTGCAGATCGGCTCGGAATGAAGATGGCCAAAAAGCTAGAGGGGTTTTAAAACTAGGCGATGGGGGGAGGGTCCAGAGATAGAGGTAAAGATAGTTAGAGCGGAACATATTCTAGAGGGTAGTATTGGGGGCATTAGTGGTAGGTTGACCAAAGCACATAAACCCAAGGTAAGTATAGTAGCAATTCCTAGTTGCAATCTGGGAACACCCAATAAGAGGATAATATGCGACTGGTTTAAACTACGTGGCATGTTCACCAATGACAGGAGCCTGGCGGACAAGATGGGTGAGCTGGAGATACTGTTGTACGAGGAGGATTAGGATTTTGTGGGAATTTCAGAGACCTGATTCAACAGCTCTCATTGGCTGGCAAACATTCAAAGGTATACCCTTTATCGAAAGGAAGAAGAGGGTAAAAAAGGGGGAGGGTATGCCTATATATCAAGAATAATGTACAAGTGAATGTGAGAGATGAAATCACTAAGGGAGCTAGGGAGGAGGTGGAATCCTTATGGGTAGAGCTCCAAAGGGATGAAGCTAAGGGGAAAATAATACTGGGAGTTTGTTATAGACCCCCTAACCTGAGGGAGGAAGGGGAGACAGATCTCCTATCACAATTTGGATTAGCAGCAAGGATGAGAAGTGTTATGATAATGGGGGATTTTAATTATAGACTGGGCGGAGGGAATCGCACATTCATCTAAGGCTCGCCAGTTCCGAAATGTCTTGCAGGACAATTTTATGGGTCAGTGGGTAGACGCACCAACTAGAAATAAAGTGTTACTGGATCTACTGATTACCAACAATACAGACCTGATCACGGATGTGGAAATGCAGAGCAATTTAGGTAACAGCGATCACAGATCAATTGGCTTTAGTATAAATCACACAAATAGGAAACATAAGGGGTATACAAAGACACTGAATTTCAAAAGAGCCAACTTCCATAAACTACAAACCTTGCTAGAAGGCATAAATTGGGATAAAATCTTAGGAACAAAGAACACGGAGAAGAGATGGTTTTTCTTTAAGAGCATATTAAATAAGGGCATTAGCCAATGCATCCTATTGGGTAATAAATTTAAAAGAGCAAACAAAAGTCCTGGATTAACTTCACTCCAATGTAAAAATGCATATAAAAGCAAAGGAGAAGGCCTTCAAAAAATACAAGGTTGAGGGATCAATCATCAGCATTCAAACTTTATAAAGAATGCAACAAGAAATGTAAGGGTGCAATAAGGATGGCTAAGATAGAACATGAAAGACACAAAGCAGAGGAGAGCAAAAAAAATCCCAAGAAATTCTTTAGGTATGTAACCAGTAAAAAAGGGAGGACAGACCATATGGGCCATATAAAGAATGAGGAAGGATGGGGAGATGGCGAAGGTATTGAATTTATTCTTCTCCTCAGTCTTCACAAGGGAATCGGGGGGCTTCAGTAACCAAAACTGCAGTGTTTATGCTCATGACACATCACTGGAAGCACCTTCATGGTTAACAGAGGACAGAATTAAAATTAGACTTGGGAAACTTAGCATTAATAAATCACCAAGACCAGATGGCTTGCGTTCGAGGGTACTTGAACTCAGTGAAGTAATTGCCAGACCATTGTTCCTAATTTTTACTGACGCTGTACTGACGGGAATGGTACCAGCTGATTGGAGAAAAGCCAATGTAGCACCAATAATTGATTTAAAAATGGCAAAAAATACATCCCTGGGATTTACAGACCAGTTTAGCCAAACATCAATAGTATGTAAACTCTCGGAAGATAAGAGACTATATACAAGATTTTAGTAATGAGAACTGTATCATTAGCAGTAATCAGCATGGATTCATGAAGAATCGTTCTCGCCAAACCAATCTATTAACCTTCTATGAGTAGGTGAGTTGCCATCTAGATAAAGGAAGGCCCGTAGATGTGTATCTGGATTTTGCAAAAGCATTTGACACAGTTCCCCATAAACCTTTACTGTACAAAATAAGGTCTGTTGGCATGGACCATAGGGTGAGCCATAGGGTAAATACATGGATTAAAAACTGGCCACAAGGGCGGGTTCAGAGGGTGGTGATTAAATAGGGAGTCTTTAGAATGGTCAGGAGTGGGTAGTGGGGTCCCCCAGGGTTCTGTTGTGCTGGGACCAATCCTGTTTAATTTGTTCATAAATGACCTAGAGGATGGGATAAACAGTTCAATCTCTGTATTTGCGGACGATACTAAGCTAAGCAGGGCAATAACTTCTTCGCAGGATGTGGAAAACTTGCAAAAAGATCTGAACAAATTAATGGGATGGGCAACTACATGGCAAATGAGGTTCAATGTAGAAAAATGTAAAATAATGCATTTGGGTGGCAAAAATATGAATGCAATCTATACACTGGGGGAGAACCTCTGGGGAAATCTCGGATGTAAAAGGACCTTGGGGTCCTAGTAAATGATAGGCTCAGCAATGGCATGCAATGCCAAGCTGCTGCTAACAAAGCAAACAGAATATTGGCATGCATTAAAAAGGGGATTAATTCCAGAGATAAAACAATAATTCTCCCACTCTACAAGACTCTGGTCCGGCCGCACCTAGAGTATGCTGTCCAGTTCTGGGCACCAGTCCTCAGGAAGGATGTACTGGAAATGGAGCGAGTACAAAGAAGGGCAACAAAGCTAATAAAGGGTCTGGAGGATATTAGTTATGAGGAAAGGTTGCGAGCACTGAACTTATTCTCTCTGGAGAAGAGACGCTTGAGAGGGGATATGATTTCAATATACAAATACCATACTGGTGACTAGGGATGAGCTTCGAGTTTGAGTCAAACCCATGTTCAACTCGAACATCGCCTGTTCGACCGTTCATCGAATTGCAAACATTATGGGACGTTCGTGCCAAATTCGAGTGGCGCTTCACAGCCCATAATTCACTGCGGCATCGCAGTGCATTGCTGGCTGATGATTGGCCAAGCATGCACTATGACCCGCATGCTTGGCCAATCACAGCGCCGTCTGTACAGAGAGCCATAATTGGCCAAAGCCAGGGTGGCTTTGGCCAATTATGGCTCAGGGGGTTTAGTACACGCCCCACACTATATAAGGCCGCCTTGTGTAGTGTTTGTAGTGTTTTGTGGCGGAAAGAGATAGACAGAGAGACAGTGTCTTTGATTTAAGTTAGAGTAGGCAGGCAAGTCAGTTAGCTGCACTTACAGTGTATTCTGTGTGTGTGTATGTATGTATGTATGTATATATATATATATATATATATATATATATATATATATATATATATATATATACATACACTGTATTCAGTTTAGCTACTGTTATTCTCTTCCTACTGACAGGCAGGCAGGTGTTTTTACAGTATTTACAGTTAGTGTACTGTGTCCTTCCTTTGCACAGTGTGTGCCTAAAGCTACCTGAAGACAGTTGCTGTTGTTCTGATCCTTTTAATACCACAGACAGGCAGCTGCAGTATTTACAGTTAGTGTACTGTGTCCTCTGCACAGTGTGCACCTAAAGCTACCTAAAGAAAATTGCTGGTGTTCTTCTGATCCTCTTAGTACCACAGGCAGACAGCTACAGTATTTACAGTTAGTGTACTGTGTCCTCTGCACAATGTGCACCTAAAGCTACCTGAAGAAAATTGGTGGTGTTCTTCTGATCCTATTAGTACCACAGGCAGGCAGCTGCAGTATTTACAGTTAGTGTACTGTGTCCTCTGCACAGTGTGCACCTAAAGCTATCTGAAGAAAATTGGTGGTGTTCTCATACTAATAATACTACAGACAGGCAGTTGATTCTGCTAGCTGCAGTATCAATATATATATATATATATATATATATATATATATATATATATATATATATACATCCCAGCTTTGTGCAGCTACATCTCACTGCAGGCCATTAGTACATCTGGAAGGCCAAAAAGGAGGGGCAGACAGTCACAAGCCAATAAAAGAGGGCAAGCAGGCTCTGTGTCTAGAGGCAACAGTGCTGGTCGTGGACACGGTGCATCCCCCCTGGGTACAGCCGCTCAACTCAGAGCGTGCGACTCAGCTGTGAGACTGAGTCTAAACACGCTTATGAGCCACCTCACAGCTCAGTGATGGAATCCAGATACACAGTTTTCAGCAGCAACTCTACAGTTAGGAATAAAGGAAAAGAAAAACTGGATAGTGTGATATCGTTTATAAATGTTTATTAGGATAAAAGCTTAGGGTACTCACATTTGCAAGGTGCATGAGTGCATCAATCTGATAACAGTCTCCAAAGTTTGCCTCAAAGTTTGCCTGTCAGGAGGGATCATAAGCGTGTTTAGACTCAGTCTCACAGCTGAGTCGCACGCTCTGAGTTGAGCGGCTGTCCCCGGGGGGTCACTGGATGGCACTTGAGCATGGAATTCTCAGCACTAAGCACTAAGATTAATGCACGCAGGTTGGATTTTTTATGAACTGTTTTTATGGACTTTATGTGCATTTCTTTCATAAATTGGACTTTAATAACCACGTATCACATCTTGGATTTGATATTCACACTCATTGTGTGCCACTTGGCACTTTGTTGTATTTTTGCACTTATCACTGTGATATATTTACATATTTTTTACACAGTACATTTCAGATGATATAAATAATAATTTTTCATTCATTATATATACAGTTAGTAGTTTAGTCATCGCTACTCTTATTCTAATGGTATACATCTAGTATATTATTTACACATTGCACCTTAAAATCACTTGTTTGTATATACGGTATATCCTTTGTGCCTTGCTGTGGCTGGATAAGCCGCTTATCCGGTATTTTCAGTATACCTCATATGCATTAATAATCTCCAGGTTGATAATTTCACCTTAGCGCAGGTGATTCTGCCACACCTCTCTCCTCCACCCCCTCCTCTTCTTCTTCCTCCATGGCCTCTTTCTGTGCTGATTTGTGCCCAGGACTGCTTAAGGGGCTACGCAAGCACGCAGGCAAAAAGATGCCATGCGGTGCTTAAGCTGGTGTGCTTGGGGGACAGGAGCCACACTGGGGCAGAGATGCTGTCAGCTCTGCAGGGGCAGGTTCAGAGGTGGTTGATGCCACGCCAGCTTAAGCCAGGTATGGTGGTTTGCAACAAAGGCACCAACCTCCTCTCCACCCTCCGACAGGGACAACTGACCCATGTGCCCTGTGTGGCTCACGCCTTAACTTGGTGATGCAGCGGTTCTTGGGCAGGTACCCAGGCTTACAGGATGTCCTGAGGCAGGCCAGGAAAGTCTGTGTGCATTTCCGGCAGGTCATATAATGCCAGTGCTCGGCTGGCTGACCTCCAAAAGGAATTTAACCTGCCCAAGAACCACCTAATCTGTGACATGCCCACCAGGTGGAACTCAATGCTGGCCATGCTGCAGTGGCTGCACATGCAGTAGAGGGCCATCAATGAATACCTATGTGACCAGGAGGACAGGGTCAGGGGAGCTTTGTTTTTTTTCCCCACGCCAGTGGGCTATGATCAGGGATGCATGCACTGCCCTGTCACCATTTGAGGAAGCCACGAGGATGTTGAGCAGTGACAGTGCATGCATCAGTGACACTGTCCCTCTTGTCATGTAAACAAGAAGCGCAGCGCTGGATATAAATAAACAATGAAAAATATTGAAAAATATTGTGCTATGTGCAAATAGACACTATAAATGAAAATAAATACAAATGAAAACTGTGCACAATAATTTGCTAAAATAATGTCCGTGAATGTTATAGCAAAAACTAAAATATGAATAAAACGTCCATAGAAACATGTGAGAAAATCGCTATTGGATATCTGACTTCCACCGCTGTAAAAACCGTCACCACAGAAAGATTAAAGGCTTACCAGACAGCCCCTAAAGAAAGGCATGAATCGATCTCCACTTTAGATACTGTCCCTTCTATGGATGGATCCTGCTGTGAAGTGCTAGGTGGATAATCTCAGATTTGTCAGCCATGGAGGAGAGCCATTCCCAGCGATAATGGATATCCAGAAAGAAAGAAAGAGATGCTCTGATAGTGTAGTAAAGCTTATGGTTCCTTTATTAAAAACGCCATGCAGGCATTCAATACACAAAAAATCCTTGCAAGGAATGTTTAAAATCAACTCCAGTGGAAAACGAAAGTTTGCGCATGCGCAGTCCGTGCGTGCGTGTCTACCCTATGGCCGTTTCGTCAGAAATGACATCGTCAGGGGCACGCCTACACATCCGCGCATGCGCTTTAAGTACCTGAGTGGGGAAGCGAAGAAACTCAGCCATTGGTCACATAATTACCGGAGTTTTGGAACAGCTGAAGCGTCAACAAAAGTGATGTTACTCATATGCATGCATAAACCTTATCCAGTGCCATCTTGTGGACAACTAGGTTATTGCTTCAAGCTTACCGTAAATTAAATTTGGTATTTTAAACCTAATAAGATAAAAAAATGGCTGAAGGACGGTTCGCATCCCCCTTCAAGTTAAAAACATTTCTAATTGCACAAACCTCAGAAAGGGGAGGGAAAAAGAGGAATAATTCCTCTCTAAAAATTAAATTATAATTAAAAATTCAAGTAATATAACAAAACAAGAATCTAGATATATTATATTACATTTCTAATTGCACAAACCTCAGAAAGGGGAGGGAAAAAGAGGAATAATTCCTCTCTAAAAATTAAATTATAATTAAAAATTCAAGTAATATAACAAAACAAGAATCTAGATATATTATGCAAAGTATTTTACTAGGAACTGAAACATCATAGCAAAATGGAAGAGTCATCTAAATGTGAGATGATAGCCCCTAGACAAGAGAGACTTGTTTTAATTAGAGGATTATTAAAAACCTAATGACCCAAGTGGCGAAAGCTGGGATCATTCTCAGTATAAAGAAATACAAAACAGAGGGCTATGTTGACCAAAGAATGTGGAGGGAACATCAGAAAAAAAGGGGGGGGGCGGAGCCAAAGGAGTGTTAACTATTATTAATAAAACAATTGATGTCCCACTCCACACTCAAACCTGTAGGGACATAGTTACATAGTTACATAGTAGGTGAGGTTGAAAAAAGACACAAGTCCATCAAGTCCAACCTATGTGTGTGATTATGTGTCAGTATTACATGGCAGCCCAATTTGTATATCCAGTTAGTCTCACTTCTAGATATGCTACGTTTACCGTTACTGCCTCGCCAGTGTGGTATGTATTTTTCGAGGGCTAAAAACGTGGTACCTGTGGGGTCCCTTCTATGTTTAAGGTCATAATGTTTTGAGACATTATGTTTATCAAAGCCCCTTCGAATGTTGGCAACATGGTCCCCAAGCCTCACCTGTAGCTTTCTAGTATAATTATCTATAATTATTTTTAGATCCAAAAAATGGATTTGGGTGGGGTTAACCTCATGAGAGAGAACAATGCCTCTATCATTGTTGTTCAAAAAAGACAAAAAAGTTGTGACAGATTCAATGTCACCATCCCATATAAAAAGGACATCGTCGATGAATCTTTTCCAAAAAATAAGCTCGTCACGTCTATTGTGTAGTACCACATCCTCCTCCCACTTGGCCATGAATAAGTTGGCCATACTGGGAGCAAATTTTGCTCCCATGGCTACTCCTTTCCTCTGCAGAAAATAGGTTCCATTGTGCCAGAAGTAGTTATGTTTCATCGAAAAATCCAGCGGCTCGACCACAAATTTCTTTTGCGTGATCGAGATGCTGGAGTCAAAATATAGAAAAAATTGGACCCCTTCATGACCCAACTGGTAAGAGATGGCCGAAATAAGCGAAGCTACATCCACAGTTACCAGTAGCTAAGTTGGTTTCCACTCTATCTCCCCAAGCAAGTTGATAACGTGCTTCGTATCTTTTAAAAAGGAGGGGGTTCCCATCACCAGTGGTTGTAAGTACTTATCAATGTACTTCCCAACTCTGGAAGTAACCGAGTCAATTCCACTGATGATGGGTCTCCCAGGTGGATTGGTCAAAGTTTTATGTATCTTTCGCTGGGAATGGCTCTCCTCCATGGCTGACAAATCTGAGATTATCCACCTAGCACTTCACAGCAGGATCCATCCATAGAAGGGACAGTATCTAAAGTGGAGATCGATTCATGCCTTTCTTTAAGGGCTGTCTGGTAAGCCTTTAATCTCTCTGTGGTGACGGGTTTTACAGCGGTGGAAGTCAGATATCCAATAGCGATTTTCTCACATGTTTCTATGAACGTTTTATTCATATTTTAGTTTTTACTATAACATTCACGGACATTATTTTAGCAAATTATTGTGCACAGTTTTCATTTGTATTTATTTTCATTTATAGTGTCTATTTGCACATAGCACAATATTTTTCAATATTTTTCATTGTTTATTTATATCCAGCGCTGTGCTTCTTGTTTACATGTTTAGCGGTGCCCCCTATCAGGGTTATAGCGTATAGCTGCAGGATACCTCTTCACAGGTTTATGTTTTACTCACAACATTTGTACACCTAGCGCAATATACACCTCTTCACAGGTTTATATTTCATTCACGACATGTGTACACCTAGCGCGAATTTTTCTTTTAGAATAAAACACTGTCCCTCTTGTCCACCTGTTGGAGCACACGTTGCCTGGAATAATGGACAGGGCACTTGAGGCAGAACAGAGGGAGGAAGAGGAGGACTTCCTTACCTCTCAAGGCCCCCTTTATCCAGACAGTGTTCCTGCATGCCCGCCAATCACACAGGAAGAGGATAAGGATTGTGTCATCATGGGGTTGAAGCCTGGCACTCAGCACCAGCAGCAGTCTTCAAGGGATCATTTACAGTCTGAAGAAACCCATGGACTTGTACGTGGCTGGGAGGAGGTGGCTGCGGATCATGTCATCCATAGAGACCCAGAGGACTCCGGACCGAATGTCTCAGAAAACAGAGGAGCAGATGATGAAACATCTTTGGGAGGCCTTGCAGAAAGGTTTGTGCAACGCATTTCCAGAGCCTGGGAGGTTACAATTTCCTCGTCCTCCTGGACAACGTGTTCATGTTGCTGAGGCTTTGGTCAGTCACAGAAGGAGTGGTGGAAAAGGTGGCTGTCTGACCGATGCGTTCAGACAATTTTTTATCCTTAGATGCAGACAAGCAAAGAAAGTGTTTCCACCGCTCAGGCTGACACTGACCCAGGTGTAAGTGGAAGTTTCAGAGCAGAAGAGCTCCAGGTGCTGGCTGAATGCTAGGCAAAGCAGGCTTGAATGGAGGAGAAGATTTGGATGCCTCACACCAGATGTAGTCAAAAAAACTTCACTTTATTGAAAAAATGGGATCATCAAAATAACAAGACTGTCATGCAGAAAGTACAGGTAAGCTGACGCGTTTCGCACTCAGGACTGAGTGCTTACTCATAGCTAACAAATATTAAAAAGACAAACTCTTATATAGCTCAATGGGGTATCACATGATTGCCCAATTAGATGGTCATTGAGTCTCAGCTGGAAGCCGATTTAATGAGGTCTCGGCATCTGCTGGCTATTTGGTGTGTTGACTGATTGAGAAATGTTTTCAAAACCGTGACATGTAAATAGATGACAAAGAATGTGAAAAAAGATGTGTATATGTACATGTGTAGGCAAAAAATATATATGTGTGTAAATATATATGGTGAATCCTATCAATAAACGTGTATATAATAATGAATATACTTCTATAACGTGTATATATAAAAGGTGATAAGTATCAAAAAAAGGATTACTATTAGGTGAAAGGAAAAAATGTGTAAAAAATATTTCTCATTAAAAAAAAGAGAAAATATATTGATAAAAATATTCAGACAACATGCAAAGTAAATGTGTAGAGTGAATGTAATAAAACTATATGTGAACAAAATATATAAATATGATGAAGCTCTCTATAATATGCCGGTGAAGTGGATGAAGCTCTCTATAATAAGCCGGAATAATACAGGTGAAATATAGAGCAATGTGACCTGAAATAATGCGTGATATGCCCGCAGTTGATAACAAGGTACATATAGGGCCCTATAATAATAGAAATAAACTGTGGAATTCAAAGGCATAAAATCACGCTGATCAGGGTTGCCCTGATCTGGTCAAATGGCAGTGATATATGCAGGGTCCCAGTAGACTGACTTTTAACGTAGTGATTCTAAATGATGAGCCTGGCCGAGAGCAGGGTGTGTGTGGAATTTCAGGAATGAAGCAGCGGTGTTCAAGGTAATAGAACGCCACTAATCTGTGTCACACTAAATGTCTAGATGGAATTATAGTGATGGTAATAAAGTTGGTAGAGGTCTCGGCCAGTCACCCAAGTTTAAGGGATCACAAA
Source organism: Lithobates clamitans (assembly GCA_037952925.1). Classification (NCBI taxonomy): domain Eukaryota; kingdom Metazoa; phylum Chordata; class Amphibia; order Anura; family Ranidae; genus Lithobates; species Lithobates clamitans. The sequence goes on along the minus strand of JBBGZY010001958.1, from coordinate 860,355 downwards.
AAGGGACAAATGAAAAACAAGTAAGGTACTATAGGCTGGGATACGAAGACATAAAATCACGCTGATCAGGGTTGCCCTGATCTGGTCAAATGGCAGTGATATATGCAGGGTCCCAGTAGACTGACTTGTAGCGTAGTGATTCTAAATGATGAGCCTGGCCGTGAGCAGGGTGTGTGTGAAATTTCAGGAATGAAGCATCGGTGTTCAAGATAATAGAGCGCCGCTAATCTATGTCACACTAAATGTCTAGATGGAATTATAATGATGGTAATAAAGTTGGGGGTGGTCTCGGCCAGTCACCCGAGTTTGAGGGGTCACAAAAAAGGACAAATGAAAAGCAAGTAAGATACTACAGGCTGGACGAGAATGTTACCAGACTGAGATCGTAAAAATTATCCGGACAGACAATTAAGTTAAAAATATGTTAGTTTGTGATCCGTCTCGGGTGGCTCATATAAAAGCATGTCTCAGTATATGTGTGTCAGCAAATGCCAAGACCTCCAAACAAAACATATTAGAACAATACATCTTATGAGTCCACTAATACAATGCTCATATATTGACACTGGCAAGTGAAACAGATGAAAACAGGCATATAATGATCGGCGTAAATCCAATCTATAAAGACGATGAGAAGAAATGTTATAATGCTGCATTCTAAAGAGAAACAACTACATATTCATATTGCAACATTACACTCGCAAAATAAGCACTGAACACAAACGATACAATGTATGTCAGCTTATGTACATATAAATAAGCTTAATATATCTGAATTATGATCCCAAGGTGTCCAAAAAAATATATATATATGGACAACAAGGTGTACAAAATGTGAATGAATGAAAATGAATAAAATGAATAAAATAAAATAAAGTAAAAAAGTGTGAAAACATATTGCGTAAAAACCTAATATATATATCAGGTGTTTCCTACACAACTAGAAAGATGTATAGGACAATGAAAATTTCCATATATATCTATGTGATGAAGAATGAGCTAGAATAAAAGTAATAATAATGAAATAAAATTGTGAAACCTCATGATACAAATCATGAATATTTATCAAAAGAAAACGAGGAAAAAGCTAGGTATAATAACACAAAAATGCGTGGAGAACGAAATAGAATAAAACTATTTATCTCAATATTGTCGCGATATGCATCCTCAGGTAAAATTAGCTTGTACTTTAGTCAGGTATATAAAACACCCGAACATGATGGATATCGCGAAACAATAAAAGATATTTATGTTGCTATTGTTAATGTAACCTTTTGCAAACATCTATTATTGGCCATAGTTCCCTGGAAATTCCTGCTCTGCCATAGTTACTATACTGAGTATGCAGAGTAGGGGAACTTGTCGGGCATATATACCAATCAAGGTGGTAAATATTATATATTCATGTATAAGATTGGGTATGTTTGTACATGGGCCCCAATGGTCAGTAGATGGAAAAAACTCCTATTTTGGCACCATCTGACCGGAACACAAAACAAGAGGAAATAGAAAACGTGAAAATGTAAAAAATGAACATGAAATGTTCTTTATAAGGACTCATGATAGTGTGGGTGTTATGACCATGTTCAAGCAGTATAGGAAAGTTACTCATAAAAATAGGAAACATCCCATTCAAAGTTGAGGCCCAAAGGAATTCTCGTATTTAAAGAGAATATCCAATAAACTTCGCGTTTGCAAAGTAGTTGGAACCTGTCTCCTCCCCTAGTGGGGGTGACAATTTTCTCTATACCTTGGATGTAGAGACTTGTAACGTCTTTCTGGTGTACAAAAATCCAATGTTTTGCCACGTTAGTTGATCTGTCCTTTTCAATATCGTATAAATGGTCATATAGACGGTCCCTGAGGCGGCGTGTTGTCCGCCCGACATACTGAATCTGGCAAATATCGCAAGTAATCACATATATTATAAACTGGGTGTTGCAGTTTATGAATGAGGCGATATTAAAAACTTTGCCATTTGTACAAGATTGAACCTGCTTGCCCTTTTTTTATGTGACTACAGTAATTACATCCTTTTTTGCCACATTTGTAGTTACCCTTAAAATTTAACCAGTTGGCCTTCCTTTGTTCAGATACTACTAGGCTTATTTATATGTACATAAGCTGACATACATTGTATCGTTTGTGTTCAGTGCTTATTTTGCGAGTGTAATGTTGCAATATGAATATGTAGTTGTTTCTCTTTAGAATGCAGCATTATAACATTTCTTCTCATCGTCTTTATAGATTGGATTTACGCCGATCATTATATGCCTGTTTTCATCTGTTTCACTTGCCAGTGTCAATATATGAGCATTGTATTAGTGGACTCATAAGATGTATTATTCTAATATGTTTTGTTTGGAGGTCTTGGCATTTGCTGACACACATATACTGAGACATGCTTTTATATGAGCCACCCGAGACGGATCACAAACTAACATATTTTTAACTTAATTGTCTGTCCGGATAATTTTTACGATCTCAGTCTGGTAACATTCTCGTCCAGCCTGTAGTATCTTAGTTGTTTTTCATTTGTCCTTTTTTGTGACCCCTTAAACTCGGGTGACTGGCCGAGACCACCCCCAACTTTATTACCATCATTATAATTCCATCTAGACATTTAGTGTGACATAGATTAGCGGCGCTCTATTATCTTGAACACCGATGCTTCATTCCTGAAATTCCACACACACCCTGCTCATGGCCAGGCTCATCATTTAGAATCACTACGCTACAAGTCAGTCTACTGGGACCCTGCATATATCACTGCCATTTGACCAGATCAGGGCAACCCTGATCAGCGTGATTTTATGTCTTCGTATCCCAGCCTATAGTACCTTACTTGTTTTTCATTTGTCCCTTTTTGTGATCCCTTAAACTTGGGTGACTGGCCGAGACCTCTACCAACTTTATTACTATCACTATAATTCCATCTAGACATTTAGTGTGACACAGATTAGCGGCGTTCTATTACCTTGAACACCGCTGCTTCATTCCTGAAATTCCACACACACCCTGCTCTCGGCCAGGCTCATCATTTAGAATCACTACGTTAAAAGTCAGTCTACTGGGACCCTGCATATATCACTGCCATTTGACCAGATCAGGGCAACCCTGATCAGCGTGATTTTATGCCTTTGAATTCCACAGTTTATTTCTATTATTATAGGGCCCTATATGTACCTTGTTATCAACCGCGGGCAAATCACACATTATTTCAGGTCACATTGCTCTATATTTCACCTGTATTATTCCGGCTTATTATAGAGAGCTTCATCCACTTCACCGGCATATTATAGAGAGCTTCATCATATTTATATATTTTGTTCACATATAGTTTTATTACATTCACTCTACACATTTACTTTGCACGTTGTCTGAATATTTTTATCAATATATTTTCTCTTTTTTTTAATGAGAAATATTTTTTACACATTTTTTCCTTTCACCTAATAGTAATCCTTTTTTTTGATACTTATCACCTTTTATATATACACGTTATAGAAGTATATTCATTATTATATACACGTTTATTGATAGGATTCACCATATATATTTACACATATATATATTTTTTGCCTACACATGTACATATACACATCTTTTTTCACATTCTTTGTCATCTATTTACATGTCACGGTTTTGAAAACATTTCTCAATCAGTCAACACACCAAATAGCCAGCAGATGCCGAGACCTCATTAAATCGGCTTCCAGCTGAGACTCAATGACCATCTAATTGGGCAATCATGTGATACCCCATTGAGCTATATAAGAGTTTGTCTTTTTAATATTTGTTAGCTATGAGTAAGCACTCAGTCCTGAGTGCGAAACGCGTCAGCTTACCTGTACTTTCTGCATGACAGTCTTGTTATTTTGATGATCCCATTTTTTCAATAAAGTGAAGTTTTTTTGACTACATCCGGTGTGCGGCATCCAAATCTTCTCCTCCATTCAAGCCAGACAATTTTTTAGTCCGCAGCCCCAAGGTCTGATCGGTTCCAGCAACCATCGCCAACGTCTGATTTACATGGTGCAGGATTACCTAGGGGCAAGATCAGACTTGGACACCTTTCCCACCGAAAATCCTCTGGGTTACTGGGTCTTGAGGATGGATCACTGGCCAGAGCTTGCACAGTATGCAATTGAGCTACTGACCTGTCCTGCATCCAGCGTTCTTTTGGAATGCAGATTCAGTGCTGCTGGCGGCTTTGTAAGCGATCTCAGGGTGCGCCTGTCCACCAAACTGGTCGATCGGCTGACCTTCATAAAAATAAATCAGTCTTGGATCACCAGCTACCAAGCACCTGATGCTGATGTAACAGATTGATTTTTTTTTTAAATTTGAGATCCCTTCAAGACTGCCTATGCTGATGCTGAGTGACTATCCTGTTATGGTGAGTGACAATCCTCTTCCTCCTCAATTTTCATGCTGATAGCTTGTTAGAACATTTTTGGTTCTGCGCACTGCCACCAGTGTCCAAGACCCAATTTTTCTTCCCCTGTTAAGGGGTGTGTAATTAAAATTTTTGCTGCAATACTTTGCAGCAGGGCTCATTCCTGTGCTTCAACTATAGTATCTGTGAGTGGTTGCAGTGTTGTGGCACCAGTGCCCAAGGCCCAATTTTTCTGCCCCTGTTCAACAGGGGTGTGTAATTACAATTTTTGCTGCAATACTTTGCAGAAGGGCTCATTCCTGTGCTTCAACTATAGTACCTGTGAGTGGTTGCAGTGTTGTGGCACCAGTGCCCAAGGCCCAATTTTTCAGCCCATGTTTAACAGGGGCGTATAATTACAATTCTTGCTGCAATACTTTACAGCAGGGCTCATTCCTGCTCTCCAACTGGAGTATCTGTGAGGGGTTGCAATGTTGTGGCACCAGCACCAGTGCCGAAGGCCCAAATTTTCAGCCCCTGTTTAACAGGGTCATATAATTACAATTTTTGCTGCAATACTTTGCAGCAGGGCTCATTCCTGGGCTCCAACTATAGCATCTCTGAGGGGTTGCAGTGTTGTGGCACCAGTGCCTAAGGCCCAATTTTTCTGCCCCTGTTCAACAGGGACATGTAATTACAATTCTTGATCTAATATTTCACAGCAGGGCCCATTCTTGTGCCCACCAAGTGTAACTGTGAGGGCTTACAGTGTTGTGGAAACACCACCACCACCAAAGGCCCAATGTTTCTGCCCCTGTTCAACAGGTGCATGTAATTACAATTCTTCATCTAATATTTCACAGCAGGGCCCATTCCTGCGCCCACCAAGAGTAACTGTGATTGCTTACAGTGTTGTGGCAACACCACCACCAGCACCACCACCAAAGGCCCAATTTTTCTGCCCCTGTTCAACAGGTGCATGTAATTACAATTCTTGATATAATATTTCACAGCAATGCCTGTTCCAGCGCCCACCAAGAGTAACTGTGAGGACTTATGCCCCGTACACACGGTCAGACTTTCCGACGGAAAATGTGCGATCAGGGCGTGTTGTCGGAAATTCCGACCGAGTGTGGGCTCCATCTGACTTTTTCCATCTTATTTTCCGACACACAAAGTTTGAGAGCAGGCTATAACATTTTCCGACAACAAAATCCGATCGCGTCAATTCCGACTGTGTGTGGCCAATTCCGACGCACAAAGTGCCACGCATGCGCAGAAGAAATTCCGAGACGGAACAGCTCGGTCTGGTAAAATCAGCGTTCGGAATGGATATAGCACTTTCGTCAGGCTGCAATGTTTTAAATAGTTTAATGCAGCGCACTCTCTTCTTCTAGAAGAATTAAGTAGTTTTGCTGCTGATATTCACACAGACTTCTCACAAACTTCTTTCTTTATTATTTATCGTGATTTCATCAATATAATATTTGTCACATCTGATTCAAAATTTTTTTTGTTTTTTTTTTGGTTAGTAATTTTTTCAAACCTGATCCTTTTTTTTTTTTTTTTTTTTTTTTTTTAAACTCCAGAATATTTTTGGGTGTGTTTTGTGTGTCAAGTTTCCACACCATTATTATCTTGTATTATTTAATCTCAAGGAGGTTGTTTGGTGTTTGGTGTCTCTTGTTAATTTCACATTGTATTTTTGAAATGTACCTGCCTCCTCACAAACAAACTGTCCTTTTTGAAGGAAAACACACATAGGCGAGTATAATTGAAACAAAAAATCGTTTATTAAGTGCTCATAACAAAACAAAGTGGGAGGCAACGCTGGAGATACAGCAGACATTGGCAAAGCCTTTGGCCCCCAGGGCAGACATCAATTATTTCCAGGCAAAATTGGTGGCCTGAGGAGTCCATATCTGAGGGAATGCAGTCTGGTCCAGAATTCCAAGAGATCCTGAACAGCAGCAGATGACATCTGTGTCCCCAGGCTGTGGTCATACAAGAGCCTGCATCCTTTGTCAGACCAGACTGAACCCAGGGTCATCACTCTCTGATCTTCCTTCCACGCTTCCTTCCACGCTGTGTCTGTGGTGGTGGAGTTGTGGCAGGAGGAGGAGGAGGATGGTCCAACTCACACAGGTGGGTTTTGTGTGTGATTTCGCCCCTCACACCCTTAGTGTTTTGTAAAGAAGGTCCTCACACATGAGGCGACCCCCCTGCATGTGCTGCAGTTTTGTGGCAGCCATGCAGGCAAAGGCCTCTTCACGAGTAGGTAAGGCTCTGAGGGACGCAGAAGCCTCCTGAATCAGCCTGAGCGCTGAATCCTGCACCTTACTCCCCTTCCTGGGTCTTTTGTTTGGAAGGCGGAGGGGAGGGACCTGTGATTCTGTCAGGATCCTACTGGGCCTGGCCTTCTCCTGGCTGCCACTTACCCCTGCCTCCTCCTGGCTGCCACTAACCCCTGCCTCCTCCTGGCTGCCACATTCCACAGCCTCCTCCTGTGTGCCACATTCCACAGCCTCCTCCTGGCTGAGGTCTTCCTGTGTATGAAAAAGGGACATAGTTTTAGTTTTTTCTTCATCAATCACACACAATTTTCACCTCATGACTGTTGCAAATTAAATGTTAACAAATATAACAGACTATCATTCTGAGCCCAGCATTTTTCATTCTTGCCCCAATTTTTTGTGCCCACTATTGTCTATTGATATGTAAAACACTTTATGAAATCAGCAATTAGTGATCAATAATAACATCTAGTAAACATCATTTATTTATTGACCAGAAATCTGTAGAACAATGCTATACCTGGCTCCAGCTGGGCTCCTCCAGTTCTTCCTGACTGGAAGTCCCAGGTTGGACATCGGAAGCCTCAGCTTGGGTGGAAGATAGGGTGGAAGGAAGGGTTGAGAGGGATTCCCTGACTTCAGTCTGGTCTGAGAGAAAACGAAGCCTCTCATAGTACCACAGCCTGGAGACATAAATGTCATCTGCTGCAGCTCAGGATCTCAGGGAATCCATGACCTTCCCTAAGATAAGTGCTCCTCAGGCCACCAATTTTGGCTTTTAAATAGGGGATGGTTGCCGTAGGGACCACCAGCTTCACCAACTCCAGCAGTTTCTCCAGCGCTGCCTGCCTTTTTTGTTTATTATTGTATTGTGGGGGTTTCACCTGCCACAGACAGGGCAGCTCCCTGTATTTGTCTATGAACAGGGGGAGGAAATTGTGGTCATTGAAGCCATCCATTTTATCTGCAAGACACAAGACAAACCCTAATGTCAGGCGAAACTCTCCTAATCTTGTCACAATATAGGCCTCAATCTAGAAGCAGTATAGGCCCAAGTTTAAATCTTACCTTCGTTATCACGATCGGCGCCTCCGATACTCCTTCCTCCGCTCACAGATCGTACGTACTACGCATTATATACACTGCGCATGCGTGAAACTCCGCCCGCCCCTGACGTTCTTTCTAGTCTATTCCCCGCCCCTTGTCATTCGGCGCAGTGGGGGAAGAGCACTTGGCGGAGATACAGCTGGCGCATGCTAATTACAGCAATGAGGAGGAGGAAAGCCCGGAGCCAGAAACGTCCCTATCCCGGAAGAGACGATTTAAGGCCTCAAATATGTCCTTTGGGGAGATGTTGGAGATGGTGGACATCCTGAAGAGGGCCGACTATGATGGGAAGTATGGACCTTACCCCAACCCCAATGTCAGAAAGGCCAAGATAATGGCAAAATTGGTCAAAAGTCTGCAGAAGAATTTTGGGGTACGACGATCCAAGGATCAGCTCAGGAAGCGGTGGTCGGACCTCAAATTAAGGGAGCATGAGCAGTACAGAAGGATCAGGAGAGTGCTGCAAAAAAGTAAGTAGTTGTCCTGTGTTCCTATTCGTTATTTTTATTACGTTTGTGCTGCTCCATGTGCTTTTCTTTACTGTTGTACAGTTTAAAATGGCAACTTTCATGTTCATGGGCACATTGTTCGTTCGTATGAAACATTGTTCGTTCGACCTAGAAAACACCCTTGTTTTGGCCATAGGCATTTGAATACATTTTTGCTAGCCTACTTCTCTACAAATAATTTTGTTGTGTAGATGGATTTGCAACTAGAATGAAATGCAAACTAGATTCTGTGTAAGGAGAGGACACTCAACAGCTGTTTACACATCTGGACACTGGAGCACTAGTGTGGGACACAAGAACACCCTTTTTATTAGGGGGCCCACATAGGTGCTCCAGTGGATACTATAGGGGTGTCTCCATCTGTGAAGCTTGTACAAAACAGGTAAGTATTCAAGCTTGGCAAAGGACAAAAATATTTCTTCATCTTGGAACTTTGCCAAAATAGACAATTTTACCCCACTTCCAAGCAATGTTTCATATTTCTAATTCTGCCATGAAATATCTGTGTGCTATTTTTTTTTTACATAGGGGAGAAAAGACTCGGAAGACACCACTCATCCGAGGAGACCACGGACCCCCACCTCAGGAAGAAGGTGAAATCCCCCAAAGCCAACAGAAGGAGGAGGAAGGAGACGTGGTGGATGGATGGATGCCGGCATATTTATAATACATGGTGTGTTTTTGTTTCTATATTTTTAGGTGATCGTGATGTTGTGGATGAAGGTCATTTCACCAGTGAAAGTGCACAGATCCTGATCGGGGAGATCATGGGGTGTAATAGGGACTTGGAAAACATCCTGAAAAACATCAATGATGTTCAAAACAAAATGAAGATCATCATTGATGTTTTTAGGGAGAGTTTAAAACACCTCCAAATCCCTTCCCTTTTTTGTGCTTTTTGGAATCTAAACATTTCTCACATTTTTTTACATATTCTCGAAAAGCCAAATTTTGAAGATGCACACAGTGTGTCAACATGTGCTATCTGCCATCACGGGAGATCAATGTAGGCGTTTTGGGGGTGCAACCCCTTCCTCAATAATAAAGTAGCTGAGAGGAAGGGGTTGCACCCCCAAAACACGTCCCTTGATCCCCCATGATGGCAGCTAGCACATGTTGACATTCGGCAATTTGTGTGCATCTTCAAAATTTGGCTTTTCCAAGGGTGACTTCACCCCATCTGAACGCAATATTAAACACAGTTTATAAATACTCATGACTGATGTTGCCTTCAATTTATAACAAAGTTGAACTTTGTAAGTTTCAGATTTGTGTATTTCTTGTTGGTTTTAAACATGCCTTTTTTACCTTAAATGGACATTTCTACTTTTATTAATGTGACCCAAAAATTGTTATACAACAAACATGTTGGTTTGTTTTAAAAAATCTTTTATAAATGCAGATGTGATTGTGCTGGTAATAAAAAGATTGATAATCAAGAATGTGTGGATTATTGTTTCAATGCTTGAAAACTTTTTTTGTCGTTAAATTGTGGTTTTCTGTGACAATGGGGGTTATTTCCTAAGGGCAAATCCATTTTGCACTACATTTGCAGTTTCTGTGAAGTCTCAAGTGCATTTGTAGTGCCTCAAGTGCACTTGTAGTGCAAAGTGTCTTTGCCTTTAGTAAATAACACCCAACAGTGCTTTCGAATGTTACACAGTCACACCATTTTCAGGACTCCCCAAATTTATGTCAGGGTCAGCTAAAAGAAACACAAGCAATAAATGTCAGCAAATATTTTAGTAGTTAATTTTTTTTTTTTAAATGTCTCAGACATTGTTTGGCAAATCGATGGCCCCCCTACCGGCAAAGTATTCAAGGTATCTTAGACGGACCTCGGGGGCATTCGGGGGGGCAAGCCAGGGCGGCCAGCTTCAAGTGCCGTCAGGGTTGGTTCATTTACATGAATTCCAGATTCAGGCCCAACTGCAGCATAGTTCCAAGAATTTCTCCTTAAAAAGTTGGGGAGAACACAGCAAGCCAGGATGATATGATTGAGTTTATACTCCGCCATGTGTATGGGTGTAAGAAATAGGCTCGCTGGCCATGATTCCAAATGTGTTCTCCACCACTCTTCTGGCTCTGGCCAGCCGGTAATTAAAAACATTCTGGTCCAGGGTGAGGGTCCTCACAGGGAATGGCCGCATAAGATGGTCCCCCAGCGCAAACGCTTCATCCGCAATGAAGATGAATGGGAGTCCTTCCGCATTGTCTTCTGGAGGTGGCAAGACCAAGCTGCCATTCTGGAGACGCCTGTAGAACTCCATCTGGGTGATGACTCCACCATCTGACATCCGGCCATTCTTCCCCACGTCCACATACAGGAACTCATAAGTAGACGACACCACCGCCAACATCACAATACTATTGAACCCCTTATAGTTGTAATAGTATGACCCCGAGTTGGGTGGTGGGACGATGTGGACGTGTTTCCCATCAATTGCCCCTCCGCAGTTAGGAAAGTCCCACCGCTGGGCAAAGTGGGAGGCCACAGTCTGCCATTCCTGTGGGTTGGAAGGAAACTGTGGAGTCAAACAAGAAAAATAAATTAATCATTTTGCACATAAACATGGAAAGCAGACTAGACACAAACATTCTTGGCCAACATCAGTATGGCATTTATTTTAGGGAGTATTTAAAGACAAAGGTATAAGGTCCACCTATCAGATTCCCCCCCCCTCCTCTCATGGGCCATTTCTAAAATTTTATGGGGGGGTATGTTTTGGACAGGTAACCCTCTCCACTTCATTGAGAGATGAATGCCTAAATAATGTGGATTACTTTGGCCAGCCCCTCCTTACACTATTGGCAGCCCACTGGACAGGTAAGAAGTGTCATAATACAAAGAGATAAATACACACTGTACACATTTAAACACATTTTGACATTCTGCTATTACCTCTCAAGATAATAGGATACCAAAACTTTAAACAATACCATTTGAAAGTATTCAGGCAGGCCCTTGCACTACATGCTTTGGGGAATTCATCCATAAATATGACCACAAAAAAGGTGGGTATAGTGTGTGTGGGTTTGGCAAAGTCAGCAGATAGAGGATTGGTATCAGCTGAGTTAGCAGTTGGGGGGGGGGAGGGTTCCAAATAATTTGGGACACAAAAAAAAAGCCTCTGGCACTCTGCCTGAATTTAAAGCACAAATCACAATTTACCACATTTTAGGGGGTATTTAGGGTAAAGCACTACTATGGAGCTGACAAAATACATTGTTAAGTGACTACATGAGGTGAATATAGGGCCAGGAGAGCATGCTGGGGAGGTAAGTGAACACAAAAATGTATAAAGGATAACAAAAAATTACCTAAAAATCCAGCATGCATGAGGACAAAGGGGACATTCACAGCATATTACAATCATGGTAATTAGGGAATGAGGAAAGAAATACAATATATTATCAAACATTAAATACAATAAAATGTGATGTTAAAGGATACAAATCTTACCTTAATATACTCCTTCTGCAGGACCTGAATGATGGCAGAACAGGTTTCTGGGATAAGGATCCCCAGAGTCTGGGGGGAGATGCCTGTCGAGAACTTAAGGTCCTGCAGGCTTTTCCCCGTCGCCAAGTACCACAGGGTGGCAACTAGTCTCTGCTCCGGAGTAATGGCTTGCCTCATGCAGGTATCCTGCCTGCTGATATAAGGGGTCAGCAAAGCCAACAAATGGTGAAATACGGGGTCCGTCATCCGGAGAAAGTTCCTGAAATCGTCAGGATTATTCTCACGGATCTCACGGAGCAAAGGCATGTGACAGAACTAGTCACGCTGGAGCAACCAATTCTTGGTCCATGAACTCCTCCCCACCCTGTTCATGGGCTGGACTTGTGTCAAGGTAAGGACCCCAACACCAAGTCCCCGCACAGCACGAACTCTACGATGAGTACGTACACGCAACATGGCTAGAAAACGGTCGGCTGCTCAGAACGCAGTAACAGAACGCACTGAAGAACAGCAAGGCCTGTGAAGACCAACCTGAAAATTAGTAACGAACATACACAAACACAATGATAAATCAATGGTAGTCGCTACACGCACTGAAGACCAGATACAAACCTACAAGCACAAACTGAACAGAAGAAAACGATCTGAAAACCACAAATCTGAAAAAGAGCGAATCGTCTCTCACCAAACTTTTACTAACATGAGATTAGCAAAAGGAGCCCAAAGGGTGCCGCGTTTGCTTCTGAACTGCCCTTTTATAGTCTCGTTGTACGTGGTGTACGTGACCGCGTTCTTGGCAATTGGAGATTCCGACAACTTTGTGCGACCGTGTGTATGCAAAACAAGTTTGAGCCAACATCCGTCTGAAAAAATCCATGGATTTTGTTGTCCGAATGTCCGATCAATGTCCGATCGTGTGTACAGGGCATTACAGTGTTGTGGCACCAGCACCACCACCACCACCAAAGGCCCAATTTTTCTACCACTGTTCAACAATGGCATGTAATTACAATTCTTGATCGAATTTTTTACAGCAGGGCCCGTTCCTGTGCCCACCAAGAGTAACTCTGAGGGCTTACAGTGTTGTGGCAACACCAACACCTAAGGCCCCAATTTCTGTAGAGTATATAGGGCAGGCCCCTACTTTCAAACATCCAACTTACAAATGACTCCTACTTGCAAACAGAAGGAGACAAGAGGAAGTGAGCTAAAATCTACCCCTAGGAAGGGAAATTCTCTCCTGTAAGAGTTAATATGGGAAAAACGTGTCTCCTCTCCACTAATGCTTTATCACCAATCCTTGTTTCACTAAAAATCACAAATTTTCAAAAAACATTTGACATTGGGACAGAAAGTGAGGTGAAATAAGAAGAGGTGCACAGACAGCAAAACAAATGTTACAAGGGTGATAACCCTTCCCTATGTTTTCCAAAAAGCTTAAAAATAGATTTTTTGGCTGGAGCACCAAAAAAAATCTTTACACTTTAAAAATGTACCAGTTCAAAATTACAAACAGATTCTACTTAACAACAAACCTACAGTCCCTGTCTTGTTTGCACCGCCTGTATACTGCTTTTCAGAGCATATAGGGCCTAGGGCCCCACGCCTTTCCTTTTTTAATTTGGGTGCGGGGTTCCCCTTAATATCCATACAAGAACCAAAGGGCCTGGTAATGGACTGGGGGGGGTACCCATGCCGTTTGTCCCACTGATTTTCATCCATATTGCCGGGACCCGACATTACATTAAAGCCGCAAGCAGTTTTAAATGACTTTTATTCCTTTACAAATGTCATTTTGTGCAGGGACTGTTCTAAACAAGGGAAACACGCGCCACTTTACAGGCATACTATAGACAACCCCCAGGTACGATTATTTAAAGTTATATTTCCCTTTTTTTTCACTTTAAGCATCATTAAAATCACTGCTCCCGAAAAAACGGCAGTTTTTAAAACTTTTTTTTTGCAATGATACATGTACCTTGGGGCAGGACCTGGGTCCCCAAACACTTTTTAGGACAATAACTTGCATATTAGCCTTTAACATTTTGAACGTTAAAGTCCCATAGACTTTAATGGGGTTCTAAAGTTCGTGCAAACTTTCAGTCCGTTCGCAGGTTCTGGTGCGAACAGAACCAGGGGGTGTTCGGCTCATCCCTACTGGTGACCCCACAACAGGGGTAAAACTTTTTCGCAGAAGGGAGTTTCACAAGACTCCTGGCCACTCATTAAAATTAGAAGAAAAGAGGTTTAACCTTAAACTACGTAGAGGGTTCTTTACTGTAAGAGCGGCAAGTATGTAGAATTCCCTTCCACAGGCGGTGGTCTCAGCTGGGGGGCATCGATAGTTTCAAGAAACTATTAGAAAAGCACCTGAACTACTGCAACATACAGGGATATACAATGTAATACTGACATATAATCACACACATAGGTTGGACTTGATGGACTTGTGTCTTTTTTTCAACCTCACCTACTATGTAACTATATTACACTTACAATTGTGAATGGCTGTCGATTAACAGAGGGTATCAAGTTAAGTCTGGTGTGAGTCCGAGGCTGTGGAGGAGTCCGCCAGCCATTTGGACCAAACCTTGTCATATTTTTGAGGGCATCCTCTGTTAGCATAGCAATCCTTGTAGAGAGGCAAGCTGTTGTTAACCAACTGTTTCCACAGGGAGAAGGGGGAGTGGGCTTGCGCCAACTAAGAGCTATGGCTTTGCGGGCATAAATAAGAAGCAACCCGACCAGGTTACGGCTTGCCACCATGGGAATTAGTTGCTCTATCAGGCCCAGCATCCATATCGCCAAAGGAGGGTTGGAGTGGTATGGTAGTGACCTGGGTTATGACCTTCAGTATCTCTTTCCAATATTCAAAAATGGCCAGGCAGGTCCAAAAAATATTAGCAAAGTCACCTGGCATTTCTCCATAACGCCAGCGGGATTCATTTTATGCAGTCAGGAGGGAGTAAGGAGTAGGGAGGGAGGTTATTATTAAATGGGTATAGCCGCGAAGTGGGCTTATTTGCACATCCGGATCTGAGGTGGTCCTCCAGTATAGACTGGACCATTAGGAGGGAAGAACTGGAGAATTGGCGATTGAAGGCATGGGAGAGTTGTAGGTATGAAAAAATAGGTCTGCGGGACATTGAAATCAGAAATCAGTTTGGAAAGTGGGACCAGGGATTGGTTGGATATTACTTGGTCCACTGTTATGATGTTAAATATGGTCCAGGCAATTTGTAGATATGCTCCAGGTTGGGGTTCAACCATAGGGGGGTAGCGGGTGAGAATGCATTGTTAGGGTATCTTTCAATTTTTAGGCCCGCCCCCCATGCACGCAGCATGGTGCGCATGGAGGGGATCAATGGATATGGGGCCCTGGGGTTTGTCATGTCAGGAGTGAGCCACCAAGCCGCCGTAACCAGCTGTGTGGCCAGGAAAAACAAGTGTGATTTAACTGTACTTCTATCTCAGTCTGATTCATGGGTTCTGACACCATCATCTTTTAAAGAGCATGCTGCACAGCCTTCCGTGGGTCACCCTTCACAATGGGACTAGGTTTCACCATGTCAGCCTTCTCAGTCACTGCCTTCTGTAGACCTAGGGCCGGTGCTACAACTAGGCAAACTAGGCAGCCGCCTAGGGCGCCCTGCTGCCTAGGGCACCCGGCCACTGCTTTTCCTACTCTCTTCAATCAACTAAGTCTCAGCATCAGCAGGCAGCCGCCGCTCCTTTCACACATAGTGTCAGAGGTGCAACAGTGGTGGAGGACTGTGTCTGTGTCCCGACTCCCACAGCAAGCAAAGATTCATTGATGGGCACTGGTAGGCTGCGTTGAAGGGCGCTGGTAGGCTGCATTTGATGGGTGCCGGTGAAGCTACATTTTATGGGTGCTGGTGAGGCTGCATTTGATGGGCGCTAGTGAGGCTACTTTTGATGGGCGCTGGTGAGGCTGCATTTGATGGGCGCTGGTGAGGCTACATTTGATGGGCGCTGGTGAGGCTGCATTTGATGGGCGCTTTATTAAAAAGGTGAGATTTACATGGGCAGGGAAAAGGGGCAGAGTCAGCCAGGGGGGGCGTCAAAATGAGGTTTCGCCTAGGGTGTCAAAAATCCTTGCACCAGCCCTGTGTAGACCTGCTATCTGTTCAACCAGTAGGCAGGTTGTCTTGTTGAGCAACGACTGTCTGTGCCAGGACCTGCTCATTGTGGGCCTGTGCCTTCTTAGTGCAGGGGCTAATTGTTTAACTAGTTCCTCCTTTGCTTTTTCAGATGCTTTGACAGCCTCTGTAGCTTTAACTCAGGACATGGGACTGGCCTGCCCCCTCACCCTGCCCACTGCATCCTCCTCAAATTGTCAGGATCAGGGGGGTAAACAGGCTCTTGGCAGACATTTCAGTAAATGTAATGCTCATGCACACAGGACGTCATAAAAATGCAAGCACTACGGTAAAAACACTCTCTATAATGTAAATACGCCTAAAAATGTCAAACGCGGCTAAATGCAACTTGTTTAGCCACATTTTTTGCCGTTTTTTGTATTTACAGCTCGTCTTAACTGCTCCTGGAAGCACAGGCTGGCTGTTTTTTTTACTGCCACTAAACGCTTATGCCTCCAAATGCCTCTGACAGTTTATGTGTGCTTGTACAGGTACGCTAACATGGAGGGGCTTTTAGAGGCAGTTAAAAAAACGTCAAATGCCCCTAACATCAGCTGTAAAAACGTCCGGTGCGCATGAGCCCTTAAAATTCATTTTATTTATCAACAAACAAAAAAGTGCCAGGTTTTGTCTCCAGAGTGAGCTCAAGCATGACAGGTAAATCTTCCCATCAGTACAATACACAGTCTCATATGCATTGTCAGGATCATTTAAATGCTCTTGCTCCCCATTCCGGTATCTGGGTGTTGGCTGTTGCTTCCCCCCTGTCTGTGTTCACCTGTTAGCTGATTGATCTGGTCAGTCACCTAATATAAGCAAACCGAACACTCTATCCCTCGCTTGTGATAGAGACAGAGACCTGCTTTGTTTTGATCAAGCCTCCCGTTTGCCCGTCCTGCTTTGCTGTTACACTTCCCTGTGTATGACTCGGATCAGATATTGGACTACCCCTGAACTCAGCCCGCCTTATTACCTGGACTGTCTTAGAACCACGCTGTCTGTCTCCTAAACTGCAAGTAGTCTGTTGTTTGCTCTGTTCGCGTCTGCCCAGGTGTGCTGGCCAGACACTATAGCATTGTGTTTAAGTCCTGGGGCAATCAAGTACTGGTAGGCCTGCTTGTCTTAAGGGAAAGGGGGCTGCTATAGGTGAAGCACACAGTAGCCAGCTATAGTGTCTGACCACCTGCAATTAGGTAGACGTGACATGCATATATAGACATGTGCAGGATGAAAAAATGTGTTTAGTTTTGTTTCGTTTCGATTCGTTATTTAACTAAATTCGTTTAGTTACATTCGTTGCATTCATTACATTCGTTTTCGGGATTCATTTAGTTTCGTATTCAAATTCAAAAAATGTGCCAGTTTTCGAAAAAAAAAAAAAAAATTCTACCGCATTCGAAAAAATTTGACCGAATTTGAAAAAGTAAACTATATATAACCATTTTGAGAAATTCATATAGAATGAAAGTGAATTCGAATAGAATAGAAAATAATAGAAAAGAATAGCATAGAAAAACAATAGAACAGAATAGAAAAAAATATATTATATATAATTTTTTTTTCTATTCTAGTCTTTTCTATTAGAATTTGATTTCATTCTATTTCTATATAACCATTTTCCAAAATTCAAATTTCGTATAGAATAAATTCACATTCAAATGGAAAAAAATAGAATAAACGAGAAAAAAATGGAAAAGAATAGCATAGAAAAACATTAGACCAGCATAGAAAAAATATTATATATACATCTTCCAAAATTCGAATTTCGTATAGTATGAATTTGAATTCAAATAGAAAAGATTAGAATAGAAAATAATAGAAAAACAATGGAACAGAATAGAAGAATATATATTATATATATATATATATATATATATATATATATATATATATAATATATATATATATATATATATATATATACACATACATACATACATACATACATATATATATATATATATATATATATATATATATATATATATATATACATACATACATACATACATACATACATACATACATACATACATCTATATCTCATCTTCCGAAATTCAAATTTCATGTAGACTGAAATCAAATTTGAATAGAAAAGATTGGAATATAATATAAAAATAAATAATAGGACAGAATAGCATAGAAAAACAATAGAATAGAATAACATATAATATGTATATTATATTTTATTCTATTCTGTTCTATTGTTTTTTCTAGTCTATTCTTTTCTATTATCTTCTATTTTAATCTTATCTATTTCAAATTCATTATATACGAAATTCGAATTTCAGAAGCCATCTTCCGAAATTCGAATTTCGTATAGAATGAATTCAAATTTGAGTAGAAAAGTTTAGAATAGAATAGAAAAGAATTGCATAGAAAAACAATGGAACAGAATAGAAAATAAAAATAATATATTTACTATATTATATTCTATTCCGTTCTATTGTTTTTCTAGTCTTCTTTTCTATTCTAATAGTTTCTATTCAAATTAGAAAAAAATATTATTTATATATATAATATATAATATTTTTTTCTGATTTGAATAGAAAAGAATAGACTAGAAAAACAATATATAAACCAAGTGAACTGCGCTAGCAACTAATTGTGTAAAAATGTATAAGCAAAAAAACCAAAAACACCAAAAAGTGTTGGTAAAGTGACAGGTGAGTAAAATTATGGATGTGTCAGAGAACTGGACCTGCAGCTCGTGCACCCGAGTCAGCACTCAGTGTGCATGCACTACGCCGCAGCACCAGAGCTCCAAGACCCTCCACACAAACAAAATCAATTGGTGTAGAAGTGACAGGATCATGGGACGATGCACTATTAGAACAGATGCATCTATCAAATCTCAGAAATTGGCATACAATAATATAAACAAAAATAAATATATATGCAAATAAAACTTGACAATTGTGCAGAAAGTAGAATAGCTTGGAGCGAACCACTCAGCACATTCCAGATAACACAGAGAGACCATAAAATGTCATCTATAATATAGATGCTCCTTCATGAGGCAAACATTCACATGATGAACGGGCTTCACACTTTTTAATCTTGGGCCAATGGTGTGGTGATATAAAAAGGATTGCTCATACAGCCATGTAAGCACACGTTCCACCGAAGGAGAGAAGAGAAGTATATGGCATAAAATCTTTTAAAACCAGAGGTCACCTGCGCATAAATGCGCTACTCACGGGACCAATAAGGAAAAGCAGGCATTCAGATATATCGGTCGGTTCGCCGCTCATGGCGTGCGCTCCACCGCCAGGAAGTGATGTCACTGGTACAGGTCGAAAAAACGTGAACAGGATGTTGCGTCGACGCGTTTCGCCCCTCCCCCAGGGCGTTATCAAAGACTTAACATCCTGCCGGCGTGTGAACCTTTTATGTTATGTTCAATGAGTGACAGCCATTTACGGCCAATGGGTGAAAAGTTACCCATTCCTTCCTCTATCATCATATCCTGTTTGCAAAAAATAAAACTTTACTCAATGGTCGGAGACACACAACTCCAATAAGCAAAATAGACGTTTACAGCATCTTCATAAGGAGAAAAATCTAGGCCCTCCCTGCCTTCCATAGAACAAAGTATATGCAAACCAAAGAATACTAACATCAGGATATTTAAATAGACAGGAAATAAATTCATACAATATATTAGATATCTAAACTCCTAATAATAAAAACAATAGTTTAATACATAACATTTTTTTAAAAACTATAAAAATGACAAATTGATATATGAAAAAATTATATTGTGCAAAAAATGAAAATATAAATGAAAATAAGAATAAAAATAAAAATAAAAATAAAAATAAAAATAAAAATAAAAATAAAAATAAAAATAAAAATAAAAAAATAAAAATAATAATATAAACATAAAAATAAAAATAAAAATAAAAATAAATATAAAAATGAAAGTAAAAAAAGAAAATAAAAAGAGAAATAAAAATAAAAATAAAAATAAAAATAAAAATAAAAATAAAAATAAAAATAAAAATAAAAATAAAAAATAAATAAAATAAAATAAAAATAAAAATAAAAATAAAAATAAAAATAAAATGTAAAAAATTTTTTTCCACTCGATGGTTTACTAATCTCCCAGATTGATATTCACGATTAGGACATGGGAAAAAACATATTCAGAGATGCATGATGGTAAAAAACAGTACCAAAATGCACAAACACATATATAAAATATATATTGAGGTATAATAGAAACAGAATATATATTTATACTACCAATTTGATAAGAAACAATTCAAGTCTAGCTCGATATTCAGGCCCAGGGGGTTTAAAGTGCGTAATCTATGTATCCACTGGGTTTCATTTTGTGAGATATTTCGTCTAAGATTAGAACCTCGCCAATGACCTTCAACTCTGTCGATTCCACAGAAAGTGAGTAGGCTGGGATCTTGGTTGTGGAAAAGCCTAAAATGATTGGAAAGACCATGGAATCTATAACCCTTCTTGATTCTATTTACATGCTCATTGAGCCTTATACCCAGTTGTCTGGTAGTTCTTCCTACATATTGTAGATTGCAAGGGCAAGATAGAAGGTAGGTAACGTGCGTTGTACTACAGGTGATAAATTTATTAATTGTATACGATCTACCATCTACCATAGAGCTGAAATTTCAGCTCTATGGTAGATGGTAGATCGTATACAATTAATAAATTTATCACCTGTAGTACAACGCACGTTACCTACCTTCTATCTTGCCCTTGCAATCTACAATATGTAGGAAGAACTACCAGACAACTGGGTATAAGGCTCAATGAGCATGTAAATAGAATCAAGAAGGGTTATAGATTCCATGGTCTTTCCAATCATTTTAGGCTTTTCCACAACCAAGATCCCAGCCTACTCACTTTCTGTGGAATCGACAGAGTTGAAGGTCATTGGCGAGGTTCTAATCTTAGACGAAATATCTCACAAAATGAAACCCAGTGGATACATAGATTACGCACTTTAAACCCCCTGGGCCTGAATATCGAGCTAGACTTGAATTGTTTCTTATCAAATTGGTAGTATAAATATATATTCTGTTTCTATTATACCTCAATATATATTTTATATATGTGTTTGTGCATTTTGGTACTGTTTTTTACCATCATGCATCTCTGAATATGTTTTTTCCCATGTCCTAATCGTGAATATCAATCTGGGAGATTAGTAAACCATCGAGTGGAAAAAAATTTTTTACATTTTATTTTTATTTTTATTTTTATTTTTATTTTTATTTTATTTTATTTATTTTTTATTTTTATTTTTATTTTTATTTTTATTTTTATTTTTATTTTTATTTTTATTTTTATTTCTCTTTTTATTTTCTTTTTTTACTTTCATTTTTATATTTATTTTTATTTTTATTTTTATTTTTATGTTTATATTATTATTTTTATTTTTTTATTTTTATTTTTATTTTTATTTTTATTTTTATTTTTATTTTTATTTTTATTTTTATTTTTATTCTTATTTTCATTTATATTTTCATTTTTTGCACAATATAATTTTTTCATATATCAATTTGTCATTTTTATAGTTTTTAAAAAAATGTTATGTATTAAACTATTGTTTTTATTATTAGGAGTTTAGATATCTAATATATTGTATGAATTTATTTCCTGTCTATTTAAATATCCTGATGTTAGTATTCTTTGGTTTGCATATACTTTGTTCTATGGAAGGCAGGGAGGGCCTAGATGTTTCTCCTTATGAAGATGCTGTAAACGTCTATTTTGCTTATTGGAGTTGTGTGTCTCCGACCATTGAGTAAAGTTTTATTTTTTGCAAACAGGATATGATGATAGAGGAAGGAATGGGTAACTTTTCACCCATTGGCCGTAAATGGCTGTCACTCATTGAACATAACATAAAAGGTTCACACGCCGGCAGGATGTTAAGTCTTTGATAACGCCCTGGGGGAGGGGCGAAACGCGTCGACGCAACATCCTGTTCACGTTTTTTCGACCTGTACCAGTGACATCACTTCCTGGCGGTGGAGCGCACGCCATGAGCGGCGAACCGACCGATATATCTGAATGCCTGCTTTTCCTTATTGGTCCCGTGAGTAGCGCATTTATGCGCAGGTGACCTCTGGTTTTAAAAGATTTTATGCCATATACTTCTCTTCTCTCCTTCGGTGGAACGTGTGCTTACATGGCTGTATGAGCAATCCTTTTTATATCACCACACCATTGGCCCAAGATTAAAAAGTGTGAAGCCCGTTCATCATGTGAATGTTTGCCTCATGAAGGAGCATCTATATTATAGATGACATTTTATGGTCTCTCTGTGTTATCTGGAATGTGCTGAGTGGTTCGCTCCAAGCTATTCTACTTTCTGCACAATTGTCAAGTTTTATTTGCATATATATTTATTTTTGTTTATATTATTGTATGCCAATTTCTGAGATTTGATAGATGCATCTGTTCTAATAGTGCATCGTCCCATGATCCTGTCACTTCTACACCAATTGATTTTGTTTGTGTGGAGGGTCTTGGAGCTCTGGTGCTGCGGCGTAGTGCATGCACACTGAGTGCTGACTCGGGTGCACGAGCTGCAGGTCCAGTTCTCTGACACATCCATAATTTTACTCACCTGTCACTTTACCAACACTTTTTGGTGTTTTTGGTTTTTTTGCTTATACATTTTTACACAATTAGTTGCTAGCGCAGTTCACTTGGTTTATATATTTTCAAAGTACAGTACTTTCACCCTGCTGCTGCAACAAAGTTCTATTTCTTTTTCTTTTTTTGGTTTCACCAAAGTTTTTGTTTGATATTATTGATTTGCAAGCGCTGTATTGTATGATTTCATAGAAAAACAATAGAATAGAACAGAATAGAATAAAATATAGTATATCTATTATTTTTTCTATTCTGTTCCATTGTTTTTCTGTGCTATTCTTTTCTATTCTAGTCTAAACTTTTCTACTCAAATTTGAATTCATTCTTTAAATTCATTTCATTCTTGAAATTTGAATTTCGGAAGATGGCTTCTGAAATTCGAATTTTGCATAGAATGAATTCTAATTTGAACAGAAAAGATTAGAATAGAAAATAATAGAAAAGCATAGACTAGAAAAACAATAGAACAGAACAAAATATAATATATATATATATTATATTTTATTCTATTCTGTTCTATTGTTTTTCTAGTCTACTCTTTTGTACGCTATTCTAATCTTTTCTATTCAAATTCATTTTATACGAAATCCGAATTTCGGAATATGGATATATATGGAATAGAATGAAATAGAACTCTAATAGAAAAGACTATAATAGAAAAAACAATAGAACAGAATAGAAAAAAAAAATATATATATATATATAAAACCATCTTCCGAAATTGGAATTTGGTACAGAATGAATTTGAATAGAAAAGATTAGAATAGAATATATATATATTTTTTTCTATTCTGTTCTATTGTTTTTCTATGCTATTCTAATCTTTTCTATTCGAATTTGAATTCATTCTGTACCAAATTTCAATTTCGGAAGATGGTTTTATATATATATATATATATATATATATATATATATTCCAATATATATATTATATTTTTTCTGTTCTATTGTTTTTTCTATTCTAGTCTTTTCTATTAGATTCGAATTTCGTTTAGAATGAATTCGAATTCAAATAGAAAAGATTAGAATAAAATAGAAAAACAATAGAACAGAAAAAATATTATATATATACCGTATTTATCGGCATATAACACGCACTTTTTTCCCCTTAAAATCAGGGGAAAATCACGGGTGCATGTTATACGCCGATCCCCTGCGATCCTGAGCTGCCAGATCTTCAAAATCGCTGACCGCGATTTGAAAATGGCACCGCCGGCGCCGAAATACACAGAGCCGATCCTCGGCTCTTCTCGGCCACTTTCGGCTTCACTCGAGCGCCGCCCGAACCTAGCCGAGCGTACTCGGCTAGGTTCGGATAGCTCCGCTCATAGTCACGCCCATCCCGGTTGGGACTACGAGTAGAGCCGAAAGTGAACGAGAGCCGCCGAGAAGAGCCGAGGACCGGCTCTGTGTATTTTGGCACCGGCGGCGCCATTTTCAAATCGCAGTCGGCGATTTTGAAGCTCAGTATGGCAGGGGATCACAGGATCGAAGGCTGCACTGGGGCAAGGCTGCACTGGGGCAAGGCTGCACTGGGGAAGGCTGCACTGACAAGGCTGCACTGGGGAAGGCTGCACTGACAAGGCTGCACTGGGGAAGGCTGCACTGACAAGGCTGCACTGGGGAAGGCTGCACTAACAAGGCTGCAATGATGGGCATTTAAATGTAAGTTTTTTTTTCCCCTAAACTTCCCTCCTAAAAGTTTTTTTTCCTTAAAATTCCCTCCTAAACTTGGGGTGCGTGTTATACGCCGATGCGTGTTATACGCCGATAAATACGGTATATATATATATATATATATATATATATATATATATATATATATATATATATATATATATATATATATATATATATATATATATATATATATATATATATATATATAATACACACACACACACACACACACCTTCCCGAAATTCGAATTTTGTATAAAATGAATTTGAATAGAAAACATTAGAACAGTATAGAAAAGAATATATATTATATTATATTCTGTCCTGTTCTATTGTTTTTCTAGTTTATTCTTTTCTATTATTTTCTATTCTAATATTTTCTATTCAAATTCAAATTCAAATTTGGATGCACCCGAATAATGAAAAATTTGTCCGAATTTCGATTCGGAACGAAACTAAATGCACATGTCTAATGTCTAACTTCCAGCATTCCAGCCACAGCACACAAGGGATTCCAAAGTCGCTGTTAGAGGCAAGACCGTCCAGCAAGTATGGAGACTTCCGGGGTGCATTCAGATCTCCTCACTGCAGACAGCAAAACCAGTCTCTCTGATCAGCTAACTAATAGGCAGGGCTGAAAGGGAAGTAGCTACCCTCTTAAATTAACCCCCCTTAACCCTGCCCCAGGCTGACTCTCCACGATTTATATTGTCCATTTGTCAGGCTATAATACAGACACAATACAGGGTGTTTAAAAAACTGATTAACAATAAAAGGTGTATGTTCTAAAATATTGTGCATAGTGGTGCTGCTAAATTTGGTCTGGGCATCTAGGCTTTAAAAACTTTTGAAGGGAGTTAGGTCAGCAAAAGTTGCATAAATTTGTTGCAAGTTCTACATTGTACATTTTGGTTTTCCTCTTTTATGTATCACATTTCAGTGGCATTGCTTGCAGTTTGACTAATTTACAGTTTGTTTTTCAAAATGTTGACTTATTTGAAATATGGAGGTGATTCTATCTAACATTCCTGAAATGACAGATTGTAGAATCTTTTTTTTTTGTAGAATCTCTCTTTTTTTCAGAAGATTTAACGAACATCATGTAAGTGTTAATATTTGTCCATTACTGTTAAAGATATTTTTGAGCAGCCTAAGAAAGAACACCATACTTTTACAAAGTTTTGGTGGAATAACAGTAGCCTCAAATCATTATATTTAAAGCAATTTTGGAGTCTGGTGGGGTTATAGCACAGAGGTTATAATTATTCTATTAGATCAGGATTATTCCCTGCAAAATTTCACCAAACAGATTGTGGGTTTGCAAAGCAAACTGTCTTAATTTTATGGACTTGATAGCTAAAGCTATTTTAAACACAACCAAAGATAGAAATTGACTAATTAGAGAAGGAAATGATAGATGGACAGAAAAAAGAGCTAAAAGTAGTCAGGATTTTGCCAGTAATTAGGTATGTGAATAAATAATGGAAAAGGTTGCATTTCCTGGGTAGGAAATAGGTTTAATTTTTCCTGATGTATAATTTGAAGTTGGAAAATATTGGTTCCTAGCCATAATGCTTTATGCACCCTTTAGTCTTTGCTAACAGACTTGCAATGGCCAATAATGGTGGAGGGTGCTAGGTGAAAACTGGATAACCTGACCCCTTACTCTAAAAGATTGAGCTCAGAAGAGCCAAAGTTTGTTGTTTATAAGCTACTGATTACATAGGGAGAGAGTAGTATCAGTTAGGCTGGCCATAGACCGATCGACAGACAATTTTCGATCAGTCTATGAAGGTGATCAATTGATCAGCTTCAGCACAATCAGCCTGTCAGTCTCTTTTTTCTTACTTTAATTTCAGTTTACATTTGAATTGAGACTGAGAGTAGAGATGGGCACCCCCCCCCCCCCCCAGTTCGCTTTGCACCAGCACTCTCAAAAGTTCAGACTCGAACTGGGAACCCTATTGAAGTTTATGGGACCTGAACTTCAAAAAAGAAAAATACCCATTTTGAAGGCTTATATGCAAGTTATTGGCCATAAAAAGGGTATGGGGGCCCGTATACTGCCCGTGTACTGCCCTGGGGGACATGTACCAATGCCAAAACTTTTAAAGAAGATTGTTTTTAAAAGAGCAGTGATTTTAATGATGCGTAAAGTGAAACAATAAAAATGAAAAAAAATCCTTTAAATATAGTGCCTAGGGGATCTCCCTAGTCTGACATTTAAATTGATTTTCCCTGTAAGCTTTCTTTACTTTGTAAGCAATGCCTTGGGGAGCCAGTCTGTACGATGAGGCCACAATTTAGTGCACTCGGAACAAGATTCGAGATTTTTTGGATAAAATCTGGTGTCTCTATGGCAGACTTTCGATGGAAATAACTACATTTTGCACCATATTGAGTTATGTGAAAAAGCCCAATTATAGTACTCTCAGACCAAGATTAACATTTTTTTTTTTTTTTTAGATAAAGTCTGGTATCTCTTTCGCAGATTTTGGATAGAAGTAACAGGTGCAGAAAAATTGGGCTTTGGGTGTTGGTGATGCCTTCACACCAGGACCCTATAGAGGTACTCTTGATCAAAGCAAGAATTGGCCTTGCTGTAAAAAATGGAAATTATATGCATCTGTCAAACAGGTTAGTCCTTAGGTTTTATGGGTATAATTAACACCCATCCCAAAAAATAACTTCAAGAAAAAATCAAAGATAGGCAACCTAGACAGTCTTGCAGAGATTACAGATCCCAAAAACACTTAATCAGCGACATCGGCATCAGGGACTGCTGCTAATCCAGGACTGATTCATTTTGACAAATGTCAGCCAGTCAAAGGTTGTCTGTGGATAGACACGCTCTTTTATCTGTTGTAAAACCTACGGCAGCACTAAATGCCTATTTGTAAAGCACACTGGATGCAGGGCAGCTCAATTGCATACTGGGCAAGTTCTAGCCAGTGGTCTATTCTCATGACCCAGTAACCCAGTGGATCATCTACTGGAAAGCTCTCCATGTCTGTTTTCGCCCCTAGATAATCTTGCATCATATGATGCATACGCTGCCGATAGGATGTTGAAGCTGACAGCCCTGGGCGCCGAGCACTAAATTTATTTTTAAATGCATCACTTACGCAGCCCCCTTCTCCACTGCTCCTCCTTTGACCTAACAGAGTCTGGAAAGGTGTTACATAAACTCCTCTTTAAGGTGTCCTCAAGATATTTCATCCTGTACTCCCTCTGCAAGAGCAGGGTGAGTTCCACGACTTTCTCCTTGTAACGATAATCAAGGAGGGTTGCCAACAATAATCAAACCAATAACGATCCTTCTCCTTGATGCCACAAATTCTCGGGTCCTTTCGCAGACTTTGAAGAATAAGGGAGCCCATGCACCGCAATTTTGTGGAGGCATGCGAAGCAGGTCCTCTGGGTCACTAAAGATTACAGTATCTATCTGGAACTGCCTCCTCCCAGCCACGTACTACTCCCAAGGTTTCTGAGGAGTGAAAACCATCTCTTAAAGGAATTGTAAACCCTCAAGGTTTTTCACCTTAATACATGCTATGGATTAAAGGGAAAAACATTCTGTGCTGCAGCTGCCCCCCTTTTTCTTACCTGAACCCAATTATTCCAGTGACGAGCACGAGCCCAGCAGCTCCAGCCACTGTCTTGGTTCCACAATGGATAGATTGATGGCAGCAGGAGCCATTGGCTCCTGCTGCTGTCAATCAAATCCAGTGACATGGGAGCCGGGGGAGGGGCCAAGTCCTGCTGTCTATGTCAATGGATGCAGAAGCAGGACTCAGGAGCGTGCCCGCGTGGGTGCCCCAGGGAAAGCTTCTCTCCGTGGGGGCACCCCATGAAGAAGAGGAGCCAGGAGCGCCACCAGGACACCTAAGAAAAGGATGATTGGGGCTGCTCTGTGCAAAACCCTTGCACAGAGCAGTTAACTATTACAAGTTTGTTATTTTACAAAAAAAAACGCCCTCTTACAATCACTTTAAGGTTTGACATATGTCTTCCTCTGCTTCAATGCCTCCAAAACTGAACAGAATCCTCCGCCCTCTCCTCCTGTGTTTTCTGTGGTGTCGCAAGAATGATATCTGCATAAAGCATGCCTTGAGAGGAAAGGAAGTTTTTTCTTCCTCCCGCTGCTCTGCCTCGAGTGCCCTGTCCATAATGCCATGCAAAGTATGCTCCAGCAGGAACACAAGAGGGATTGTGTCACTGATGCATGCATTGTCACGGCTCACCATCTTTGTTGCCTCCTCAAATGGTGACAGTACAGTGCATTCATCCTTTACCAGCAGCCATTGGCGTAAGGCAACAAAGCTGAGCTGCCCTGAGCCTGTCCCTGTGCCATACTCACAAAGGTACTAGTTGATGGCCCTCTGCTGTATGTGCAGCTGCTGCAGCATTGCCAAAGTGAAGTTCCACCTGGTGGGCATGTCACAAATCAGGCGGTTTACGGGCAGGTTGAATTTCCGCAGAATTTCAGCCAACCAAACACTGGTTGTGTATGGCCACCTGAAATGGCTACAGACTCTTCTGGCCTACTTTACAAGATCTTGCAAACCTGGCCACCTTTTTAGGAAACACTGCACCACCAAATTGGGGACATGTGCCAGCCATGGTACATGTGTCAACTTTCACTGACACAGGGCGGACAGAGGGTTAGTGCCATTATAGCACACCACCATTCCTAGCTCAAGCTGCCATGGTGTTAACCACCTCTGGGACTGCCCCTGAAAGAATCTCTGCTCCGGTGTGACTCCTGTCCCCTAGACAGACCAGCTGAAGCACTGCATGGCATCTTTTAGCCTGACTCTTTGAATAGCCCCTTAAACGCTTAGGAGGTACTGGTGGTTCATAGGACAATTCAGCAGAGGAGGGCATGGAGGAGGAGGAGGAGGAGGAAGAGGAAGAGGGGGTGGAGCTGACAGATCTCTCATCATTACCACCAGCTGTATGGAGATGTGGAGGGAAAACAAGCTCCAGCACTAAGCCCTGTCCTGCAACCTTCATAGTTGCAAGTAGCGTTACCCAGTGTGCTGTGAACGAAATATATCATCCCTGCCCATGCTTGCTGGACCATGTGTCAGCACTAATGTGGACCTTGCTGCTGACTGCCTTGCCCAACGATGCCAAAACATTGCCTTCCACATGATGGTACAGAGCTGGAATGGCCTTACCTGCAAAGAAATAGCGACTGTGAACCTGCCATTGTGGTAAAGCACATTCTGCAAATTCACGGAAGGGGGAAAGCTGGAGGTTAGATGCTGGGCATGAGGGTGGCAGGGAGTGTATTTTTTTTCAACGCAGCAGCTGGGGCAGAGAAATTCACCTGCTATACTCTACAGCTGGTGGTGTGCTGCTGGCAGATGTGTTGCAAGGACCTGTGAAACCCTTTGCTATAACACCATCCCTGTCAGTGGAGGCTATTGAGAGGTCATGAGATATAGCGGGGGAAGACATGAAAGGTGAGGAGTGAGGAGAAGTATTGTGTGTGGCTTTCAGGTGCTCTTGCCAATGGAGTGGTGGGAGGTAGAATGCCTTGTCAAGTATGTGGCACCCAAATGGGTGTTTTTGTCATGCTAGATCTGCTTGTGACAGATTGCAAAAAGCAACAGTGCAATCAGCTGCACATGTGCTAAAAAAGGCTCACACAACTGAGCTGTGGGAAGTGGGCCAGGAGATAACAGCTCCACAATCTAATGGAAAAGGGTGGCTGCTCTCTACTCTTCTATGATGGCTGCCTCTGGAGGACATCCTACCTCATTGGGGTTGTGCCTCCCCCTCACTTTCCTCCTCTGCTCGGCACCCGAATCGAGTCAGTGACCTCATCATCCTCCTCCCCTCCATCTTCATCATCACTGGAGCCAACTTGGCAATATGCTGCATCTGGGCGAACATGTCTGCCAATTTGTTGTTTATCAGTGTTTGACCTTCTCTATTGGCTCATGTTTTTCCCTTCCTCTACCTCCAGAAACAACATCAGAATCAAGTAATGTCTGTGCATCCTCATGAAGCAAGTGGCTGACGGTGTGTTCAAATAATTCAGCTGACTCATGTATGATGCTGGAGCTATGGCAGGAGTAGCTGTGGACAAGGAGGCAGAATAAGCCAGCTGCGGTGCACTGCACACTAGTCTCAGCTTGGGTGATAGAGGATGAAGAGAATGAGGATAGATTAGTAAGCCAGTCCACCACCTCCTCTGCATGCTACATAGCACAGGCAACATCACTAAACCGAGAAATGTGCCCTGCCTGAGGACAGACCATGTCCACCTTTGCCTGTGGACACAAATGTTACTGGCCCCCTCACTGTGGCATGGGAACATCTGCCTCTCTAAACAGAGAAATGTGCCCTGCCTGAGAACAGACCATGTCCACCTTTGCCTGTGGACACAAATGTTGCTGGCCCCCTCATTGTGGCATGGGAATGTCTGCCTCTCTTTGTTGGCCCCCAAACATGATTGGGGGGGAGAGCTTATTATTCAAATTTAATAGAAACTAGGAAATGTGTGACTGGATGCACTTTATTGAATTAAAAGTGGTGTTTGGTGCACTTTAAATTGGAGACTGATGCTGACAGAAATATAAAAACTATGAAAAAAATTAAAAAGGGGAAACACCAGCGTCACAGTCAGAAAAGCTGCGGCTGACAATAAATAAAAGAGTATACAGCACTGTATACCCCAGATAGCAAGGATAAAGTGCCACACATTTGTGGCAGTATTGAATTGTAAGTCTTTTTAACCTGCTGCACATCTTCCCTGGCAAGTTGTACACTTGCAGAGCATTTCAAGCACAAGTTCTAGTTGACACTTTTCTAATTTATAGAAAATTTGTGTGGCAAGTCTTAACAAGAGCGAAGTTGCAGTGGTGAGTCTACAGCAAGAGCCCCGCAAATCCCAGCAAGAGCCCTGCAAATCTACGGCAAGAGCCCTGCAAGTCTACAGCAAGAGCCCTATAAGTCTAAAGCCAGAGTTAAGCAAGTCTCTGTTTTTTAGCATAAAAAAAAGAAGCAAGCAGCACAAATCTATAATCCCACAATCTGGTGATAGTGAATCCACTGCTATTAACTTAATCCCTTACTGTACATGTGTGAAATACATTCAATCATATATAATGATAAACCCTGTGTCATTGCATAAAATAATTCATCTATTCTATCGTACAAAAATTATTTGTTTATATGAAACAATTCCAGATAGCAAGTTCTGCAACAAGTCCACATTGCATGACTCCAGATCAACTTTCTTTGCAAACATTCTGCAAGTCTGCTGGAAGTTCTGGTTCAGTTAGGTTGTGTAATAGTTATACCATCGCAGGGGTCACTGGGGCTGTATTTTTATCCTTGCTCCCTGCTGTGTGTAAAGTTTTTCTTTAATTGGTGCTGGGGCAGCCATAGAATCACTTTTGGTGTGCAGAGAGGTGAATGGTAACCATGAGATCTGATATGGAGTTCAGGGAGGTAGAAATCAAGGAGTGACTAACCCTAATATCCTATCGGTGTAGCACAATTTGGAATGTTTCATTTTTCCTTTGTTATATGCTGAGATTTAGCAGAAAATGTGTGTATTTAACAAGAGGTGTAAATAGAAACCTCAAAGACCTGGCGCAATAAACCTGATAGTTCCACCACTGTATAGAGGACAGCAAACTCCAGCAATACAGCATCAATGCAGAATACCACCAGCTATTGGGGGGGGGGGTGTATATAGAAAGCCATGCATTGTATATAGAGAAATGACTGCACTGTACTGTGTTGCAAAGAGATTCATGTGCTGCACTTTATACAAAGAGACCCATGCATTATGCTGTATACAGAAAGACCCATGCATTATATGTATACAAAGAGATCCCTTTAATTGGAAATAGGAAAAGGTGGATACTTTTCTCACCATCTATACCGGGCTTACCTCACTCTACAGAGGTCTCAGGTCACATGACCTTCCTGGTATAGGCATGCCTTATATCCCTGACAGTAAAGCAGAAAGATGAGCGGAGGGTTCCCCCACTACTGGTTTCTTTATTGTGCTGTATTAGGCTTGGTCTATGAATGGCTAGATTTGCCTCCTACATTGTGTGCAATGTCTACCATTTCCCTCTTACATTCTGTTGATGTCTTCTGTAGCTTTATTCCTCGCTGGCTTTTTTCTGCAATCTCTGTATTTGTGCATATGTTGCCCCTCGATCTGAAAACACAAAGATTGCCATCATGGGATTCCCTGTTTATTTGTGTATATGTAATAATAATAAAAAATGGTGCAGTAATTCTAGAAGCTATGCAGCGAAAATAGACAAATATGCAGGAATGTCTATCCCAAATTTAAAATTATCAGGGATAAAAGGCATGCTTAGACCAGAAAGGTTATGTGATCTGAGACCTCTGTAGAGTGAGGTGAGCCTGGTATAGATGGTGGCAAAATCCACCTTTCTCGATTTCCCATAGTTACATAGTAGGTGAGGTTGAAAAAAGACACGCGTCCATCAAGTTCAGCCCATGCGTGTGATTATATCCATGAAAGGGATCTCCCTGTATACAGCACAATGCATGGGCTCCCTGTATACAGCACAATGCATTGGGCCTCTCTGTATACAGCACAATGAATGGGTCTCTCTGTATACAGTACAGTACATGGATCTCTTTACAACATAGTATAGTGCAGTCATCTCTCTATATAGAATGCATGGCTCTCTATATACACCCCCTATAGATGGTGGTATTCTGCATTGTTACTATAGTGCTGGGATTTGCAGTCCTCTATACAGTGGTGGAACTACCAGGTTTCTTGCACCGGGTCTTTGAGGTTTCCACCTCTTGTTAAATACACACATTATCTGCTTAATCTCAGCATTTAAAAAAGGATAAATGAATCATTCCAAATTGTGCTACACCAATAGGATATTAGGGTTAGTCACTCCTTGATTTCTACCTCCCTGAACTCCATATCAGATCTCATGGTTACCATTCACCTCTCTGCACACCAAAAGTGATTCTATGGCTGCCCCAACACCAATTAAAGAAAAACCTTATACACAGCAGGGAACATTGATGAAAATTCAGCCACAGTGGCCCCCTGTGGTGGGATAACTATTTGACAACATAACTGAACCAGAACTTGTAGCAGACTTGCAAAATGTTTGCAAAGAAAGTTGATCTGGAGTCATGCAATGCAGACTTGCTGCAATTGTGCAAAAAACTTGTGAAGCCTGGCAAGTCTAGCAATAGCTTAGCAAGTCATTTTCAAACTTGCAGCACAATTACTTGCTATATGGGACAGCACTAAATGTTATGTAACGCTGTGTTAAACACTGCACTAACACACTACACTGACACAATGTAGAATGCGTACTGGGGTGGGCTTCCCAGGATACAGCGAAGTCACGAACAAGGAAAACAACTCCACCACCAGCTCTTGTCAAAACTGAATTTTACTTAAATGTGGTAAAGAACCCAACCGCCAATTCCGTAGGATGCAGGAGAAAGACAAGTCATTTGCCTACTGGCGGGCACTACTAAACCGACACCTTACCTGTTAATACCCTAAGAACAACACAAGAATAAATGTATGGGTGTGCGGTGCGTGCTAGCCTGCAGTGCACCACAATAGTTTACAAACTTAAAAGCTCTACTGTATCACGTATCCCCCTCCTCCCTTAGCTGGTGATGTATCATGCGTCTGTGTATTCCTCCTGAGCACAACGCCAGTCTGCCTTAAGTTTGTAGAAAGTTCACCAGCTCTCCAATTGTGACATGTCACTTTAGGTTATGGCGTCCCGGTAATGAACAGTAGCAACAATTTTGGCCTGACACAATCAGAGACCCTATTAACTACCTACAGTGCGCTAGTAGTATAAAATCCATATATAAATAGGGCCATCATGGTCACCAACTGTGAAAAAATGAAAATTGTGAAAATGCCGTCACCAAAGTAGGGGCCTGCCAGACAGTTCACGCCCAAAATGACATAAGCGGAAAATGAGTCAAACTGGCTTCTAATTGTCCACCAATCGTATACAGGAAATCTTGATGGCCAGCAGGAGGAAAGGATCTGGAAAACCTTCACCAAAGTGTCCTATATGTAAACATGTGAAATTCCCACAGCCAAAATGATTGGAGGCTTACCGGAGGGTTTGAACCCAAAACAGCATACACCATATGGGTCAAACCAGCTCTCTCTCTCTCTCTCTCTCTCTCTCTCTCTCTCTCTCTCTCTCTCTCTCTCTCTCTCTCTCTCTCAGTTCCTTCTCAAAACGGCTGCCTGCTGGCTTCTCTCTCTCTCTCTCTAGTACCACACTAAAGTGGTAATAGGTTTGTAGATTGATAATCATCACTTTGTCCAATCAGGGCTCTGACTGTGCTCTGTGCCCTAATTGTGGTGCAAGGCTTCATTCAATTAGGGTCCTAGAATGCACTAAAGATCGCAGTGCAATGTGGGGCACTCAGCGGGTGAACATCCGCGAGCCCCCCCGGAATTGGGGTGTTTTCCTGAATTAGTGAACAGGCGATGTTCGGGCCAAACTTTTGCTCGGCTCGAACTGTTCATCCAACACTATTCAGAACAGTACGATTTTCAGGGCTAGTGACAGTGTATTTTAACATTCCATATATTGTATGAATAATAATTTAGTTTACTTTTATATTATTCATTGGCTTACATACAGCAGCAGCAACCCAATATGATTGATTTCCACTATAAAAATGGCTTTATTGGGTTGTTTTCTTAACTGGCCATATACGTACAGTGACTAGGTGGGACAAGCATAGTTACATAGTTAGTCAGTTTGAAAAAAGCCACAAGTCCATCCAGTTCAACCACAAAAAAAAAAATAATCATACAATCCAATGTACCCAATTCTATACCCACAGTTGATCCAGAGGAAGGCAAAAAACCCCAGCAGAGCATGCTCCAATTTGCTACAGCAGGGAAAAAAATTCCTTCCTGATCCCCCAAGAGGCAATCGGATTTTCCCTGGATCAACTTTACCTATGAATGTTAGTACCCAGTTATATTATGTACATATAGGAAAGTATCCAGGCCTTTCTTAAAGCAATCTACTGAGCTGGCCAGAACCACCTCTGGTGGGAGTCTATTCCACATTTTCACAGCTCTTACTGTGAAGAAACCTTTCCGTATTTGGAGATGAAATCTCTTTTTCTCTACGTAAAGAGTACCCACGTGTCCTGTGTGTTGACCATAAAGAGAATAACTCAACACCAAGTTCACTATATGGACCCCTTATATATTTATACATGGTGATCATATCCCCCTTAATCTCCTCTCCTCAAGAGTGAATAAATTCAGTTCCTCTAATCTTTCCTCATAGCTGAGCTCCTTCATGCCTCTTATCAGTTTGGTTGCCCTTCTCTGTACTTTCTCCAGTTCCCCGATATCCTTTTTGAGAACTGGTGCCCAAAACTGAACTGCATATTCCAGATGAGGTCTTACTAATGATTTGTACATGGGCAAAATTATATCTCTCTCTCCGGAGTCCATA
Source organism: Lithobates clamitans (assembly GCA_037952925.1). NCBI lineage: Eukaryota > Metazoa > Chordata > Amphibia > Anura > Ranidae > Lithobates > Lithobates clamitans. Next base: position 824,628 of record JBBGZY010001958.1, on the reverse strand, counting down.
ACTCTCTTAATACAAGAAAGGACTTTGCTCACTTTGGAAACCACAGCTTGGCATTGCATGCTATTATTGAGCTTATGATCTACCAAAACCCCCAGATCCTTCTCCACTATGGATTCCCCCAGTTGTACTCCCCTAGCATGTATGATGTATGTGCATATTCTTAGCCCCCAAGTGCATAACTTTACATTTCTCCACATTAAACCTCATCTGGGAGGGCATAGAGGTATATCCTTCTAGAAGTGTGCCTTCTGCAAACCCTTGGGGGTGTGATCTGTGACCGCTTTGTTTACTGGACAATTTAATCATTGTGACCAATCCACCCTTCTGCAGCCTCTTGTATTTCTTGGTCAGTGAACATGACAATCCTGGGGGGAGCCATGTATCGCTAGACTTGCTTAGATGTAATATCTAAGGTACAATGTTTGGTACATACTTGTGGCAAAAAAAATTATGTTTTTAATCACTTCAGCCCCGGAAGATTTGGCTGCTCAATGACCAGGTTGTTTTTCGTGATACAATTTCGTGGTCATGAGACACTGTACCCAAACAAAATTGATGTCCCTTTTTCCCACAAATAGAGCTTTCTTTTGGTGGTATTTTATCATCTCTGCGGTTTTTATTTTTTGCGCTATAAACAAAAAAAGAGCATCAATTATCAATTATTACCAAAAATATTTCTACATATTTTTGGTAATAAAAATCGCAATAAGCGTATATTGATTGGTTTGCGCAAAAGTTAAAGTTAAAGTCTAGCCCAAAATAGGGGATAGATTTATGGCATTTTTATTTATTTTATTTTTTTACTAGTAATGGCGGCGATCTGCAATTCTTATCAAGACTGTGACATTATGGTGGACACATCAGACACTTTTGACACATTTTTGGGACAATTGACAATTATACAGCGATCAGTGCTATAAGAATGCACTGCTTACTGTATAAATGTCATTGGCAGGGAAGGAGTTAACACTAGGGGGCAATCAAGAGGTTAACTGTGTTCCCTAGTGTGTGTTCTAACTGTGGGGGGAGGGGACTGAATATAGGAGATGACAGATCGTGGTTCCTAGCTATTAGGAACTCACAATCTGCATTTCCTCTCCTCACAGAACAGGGATTTGTGTGTTTACACACACTCGTCCCTGTTCTGCCTCTCATGCCGGCGATCGCATGTGGTCATCGCAACCGCCAGTCACGATCATCAGCACCCCCGCGGTGCAGTGGGCATGCACACGTGTCTGCTATCCCACTTAAAGGAGCCAACGAACGACGGTTCGCGGGATCGTGCCGACCTGCCGCAGTATAATGATGGCGGCTGGTCAGCAAGTGGTTAAAAGACTCACCATGTGAGTGTTTACTCTCTAAACTGTGGTCATTTTGTGGATGTTTCCACTGTCCTGGTGCTCCAGGGCCTCCATAATGTAATAGGTAGTCCAAAAATTAGCATAATATACTGTATGCCCCTAGAAAGCCTGAAGGTGCTGTTTGAATTTTGGGCCCTTCTATGTGGCTAGGCTGTGAAAAAATCGCACGCCTGTGAGATTGTCATACTCAGGAGGCATAGCAGAATGTGTTTTGGGATATAATTTTAAGTATGCCCATGCTTTGTGATATAAATATCTTATTCAATTTGTGTTAATTAAACTTTGTGTAATAAAAAAAAAAATATAATTTTCTTTGCTGTATCCAAAAACATTTATGCAAAAAATTGTGGGAGTCATGCTTGCAACTGTCAGCCTTGCAATGCCTTGTGGGGCTTTTAGTTCTGCAACAGCTGGAGGGCCGCCAGTTTGAGACCCTTGCCTTAAAGTGTTTGCTTTCCAAGGTCACTTTGTGGGTGTTTCCATTGTCCCGGCACTCCAGGCCCTCAAAAAATGTGATGGTGCTATTTGGATTTTGGGCCCCTCTTTAGATTTAGTCTGTGAAAAAGTAGCACACGTTTGGGTTCCCCATACTCAGGAGGCATAGCAGTATGTGGTTTGGGGTATAATTTGAATTATGCCTATGCTGTGTGTAAGAAATAACTTATCAACATGACAATTTTGTGAAAAAAAATATAACAATTTAATTTCTTGACTTTCCAAAATATTGCGACAAAATATTTCAACGTCAGAAAAACTCACCATTATTTTTACCAAAGAAATGTAGCAAAATACATTTTGGCCTACATTTATGAAGAAAGATTATTGTTAGCAAAATTATTACACACACACATACAGTTGTGCTCGAAAGTTTGCATACCCTTGCAGAAATTGTGACATTTTGGCAATAATATAGAAAATATGACTGATCATGCCAAAAAACTGTCTTTATGGAAAGCAATCACATGAAGCCATTTATTATCACGTAGTTTTTTTTAATCCTTTTTAAATCATAATGATAACAGAAATCACCCAAATGTCCCTGATAAAAAGTTTACATACCCTGGAATGTTTGACCTTGGTAAAGACACAGAAGGTGGCACTCACAGGTTAAAATGGCAATTAAAAGTTTCTCACATTTGTGGATTTTTAAATCACAATTAGTGTCTGTGTATAAATATTCAATGTGTTTGTTAGCTCTAAAATGGATGCACTAAGCAGGCTAGACACTGAGCAATAAGGAGGTAGAAAAGAACAGTCAAAAGACCTGCGTAACAAGGTAATGAAACTTTATAAAAATGGAAAAGGATGTAAAAAGATATCTAAAGCCTTGAATGTGCCAGTCAGTACTGTTCAATCACTTAATAAGAAGTGGAAAGTTTGGGCATCACTTGATACCAAGCCAATATTTCAGCCACAGCTGCCACAGGAACTGTTCGGAATACAAAACCCACAGGTAACCTCAGCGAAATACAGGCTGCTCTGGAAAAAGATGGTGTGGTTGTTTTTAAGGAGCACAATACGATGATACTTGAACAAAAAAGGAGCTGCATGGTCAAGTTGCCAGAAAGAAGCCTTTACTGTACAAGTTCCACAAAAAAGCCTGGTTACAATATACCCAACAACACCTTGATATGCCTCATTGGCTTTTTTGTGGCATTGGCGCCTTAAAGGCTTCCTTCTGGCAGCTCAACAATGAAGCTATTTTTTGTTCAAGTATCGTTGAATTGTGCTACTTAAAAACAACCACACCGTCTTTTTGGAGAGCAGTCTGTATTTCTCCTGTGGTTAACTGTGGGATTTTCTTTGTATCCTGTGCAATTCGTATGCCAGTTGTGGCAGCAATCTTTCTTGGTCTACCTGATCTTGGCTTTGTATCAAAAGAGCCCCTAATTTTCAACTTCTTAATAAGTGATTAAACAGTACTGACTGGCATATGCAAGGCTTTGGATATCTTTTTATATCTATTTCCGTCTTTGTGAAGTTTCATTACCTTGTTACTCAGGTCTTTTGTCTGTTCTTTTCTACCTCCTCATGGCTCAGTGTCTAGCCAGCTTAGTGCATCCATGTGAGAGCTTACAAACTCATTGATTATTTATACACAGACACTAATTGTGATTTAAAAAGCCACAGATGTGGGAAATTAACCTTTAATTGCTATTTTAACCTGTGTGTGCCAACTTCTGTGTCTGTACCAAGGCCAAACATTCCAGGGTATGTAAACTTTTTATCAGTGCCGTTTGGGTGATTTCTGTTGTTATGATTTAACCAGTTTAGCCCCAGATGATTTTACCCCCTTAATTACATTAAGCATTTTTTGTGATACGGCACTGCATCATTTTAACTGACAATTGCGCAGTTTTGCGACATTGTATCCAAACAAAATTAACATCCTTTTTTTCCCCACAAATAGAGCTTTCGTTTGGTGGTATTTGATCACCTCTGCAGTTTTTATTTTTTGCGCTATAAACAAAAAAAGGCCGACAATTTTGGAAAAAAAAACAATATTTTTTACATTTTGCTATAATAAATATCCTCAAAATATATAAAAAAATGAATTTCTTCCTCAGTTTAGGCCGATATATATTTGTCTACATATTTTTGGTAAAAAAAAATTGCAATAGGCGTTTATTGATTGGTTTGTGCAAAAGTTATAGCATCTACAAAATAGGGGATAGATTTATAAAAAAAAATTTTTACTACTAATTACTACTAATGGCAGTGATCTGTGTTTTTTATCAGGACTGCGACATTGGGACGGACAGATCAGACACTTTTGACACCAATTTGGGACCATTAACATTTATACAGTGATTGGAGCAAAATATAGCCATTGATTACTGTATAAATGTCACTGGTAGGGAAGGGGTTAACACTAGGGCGTGATCAAGGGGTTAAATGTGTGTTCTAACTGTAGGGGGGATGGGCTCACTAAAACATGACAGAGATCACTGTTCTCGATGACCGGGAACAGAAGATCCCTGTCTGTTACTAGGCAGAATAGGGAAATGCCTTGTTTACTCTCCTCGCTGCGATCGCGGGCCACAAGCGGACATCGAATCCGCGGGACCCACGGGCATGCTCCCGTGGTGCACGCGGGAGCCAGCCCACTAGCTGGCTTCAACGGAGGGACGTACGTTTGCCCAGCCATGCCATTGTGCCGATGTACATCGGCATGCGGTGGGCGGCAAGCAGTTAAAAGAGATCCAAACAACTATGTGATAATAAATGGCTTCATGTGATTGCTATCCTTAAATAAAAGACAGTTTTTTGGCATGATCAGTCATATTTTCAATATTAATGATAAAAATTTCACATTTTATGCCAGGGTATGCAAACTTTTGAGCATGACTGTATATATTTATATGTATGGTTCAGAAAGAAAGGAGTGGTTTAACTCAATTTCATAGGAATACAGCATCTGGTTGGCGTATTCTGTTTGTATCACAGTATCCTTTTTCTTTTAGAATACATAATAATTTAAAGAAACATTGGCCCATTTTGAGTGGAAATTATCCCTCCATTTTGGAATTCTGTGCCCATCCTTTACCATCTTACCATAGATGGAGAACTATACGAGATCGCTTAGTTCGAGCAGATCAATTTTCTCCACCTAAACCTATTGATACTTTTCTGGGAACCCACAAAACAGGTTAATTTCCTTGTTTACTCTGTATTCCTTGCAATTGTATGATCAAGGGGTTAAAATTCTCTCACCCACATAGAGAAAATGACATTAGAATTAAGAATTATTTTACATGCCAATCTTCATTTGTTATATATATTATCAAATGTCCTTGTGGTTTACTCTATGTGGGTGAGAAAACTCAGAAGGTCAAAGATCGAATCTCCCTACATAAATATTCGGTCAGGGATAAATTGACTCAGTTACCTCTGGCCAGGCACTTTGTAGAAAAATGACATTCAGCCTCACAGTTAAAATACATGGTAATTGATGAAGCAAAGAAAAATAGACGAGGGGCAGATCTTGAATTTAATTTAAAAAAAATAGAAGTAGAATAGATCCATCGCTTGGATACCCTTATTCCTAGGGGTTTGAACTTTGATTTTGATTTACATTTATTTTTGTGATACAATGATACATATTTGTGTGTTTTAGAGATATGATAACCTTTTTACTGTGATGGTTTATTAAATGGATAATTGATATTGTAACATTCCTTTTTTGTATAGTTGATTTTGGTTTTAACGTTTTTTTGTTGTTTTAGTTCATTTTGTCTTATTTTCTTTTTTTAGGCTCAGCATGGGTTCATTTCTTCCCCTTGGAATGGGGAGTGATTTCCATTTGTCTGCTATCTTTCTAATACCAACTAATAACAAAATAATCATGTGTTATGGATATGAGAACCACTTCAGTGGATCATTGTTCAGTTAACTGTTTGTTAATCGATATATACTGTGTATATATATACGGGCAAAAAAAGTATTTAGTCAGCCACCAATTGTGCAAGTTCTCCCATTTAAAAAGATGAGAGAGGCCTGTAATTGTCATCATAGGTATACCTCAACTATGAGAGACAAAATGTGGAAACAAATCCAGACAATCACATTGTCTGATTTTTGAAAGAATTTATTTGCAAATTATGGTGGAAAATAAGTATTTTGTCAATATCAAAAGTTCATCTCAATACTTTGTTATATATCCTTTGTTGGCAATGACAGAGGTCAAATATTTTCTGTAAGTCTTCACAAGGTTGTCACACACTGTTGTTGGTATGTTGGCCCATTCCTCCATGCAGATCTCCTCAAGAGCAGTGATGTTTTGGGGCTGTCGCTGGGCAACACAGACTTTCAACTCCCTCCAAAGATTTTCTATGGGGTTGAGATCTGGAGACTGCCTAGGCCACTCCAGGACCTTGAAATGCTTCTTACAAAGTCACTCCTTCGTTGCCCGGGTGGTGTGTTTGGGATCATTTTCATGCTGAAAGACCCAGCCACGTTTCACCTTCATGCCCTTGATGATGAGAGGAGGTTTGCACTCAAAATCTCACGATATGTGGCCCCATTCATTCTTTCATGTACACGGATCAGTTGTCCTGTTCCCTTTGCAGAGAAACAGCCCCAAAGCATGATGTTGCCACCCCCATGCTTCACAGTAGGTATGGTGTTCTTTGTTTGCAACTCAGCATTCTCTCTCCTCCAAACACAACAAGTTGTGTTTCTACCAAACAGTTCTACTTTGGTTTCATCTGACCATAGGACATTCTCCCAATCCTCTCCTGGATCATCCAAATGCTCTCTAGCAAACCTCAGATGGGCCCGGACATGTACTGGCTTAAGCAGGGGGACACCTCTGGCACTGCAGGATCTGAGTCCATGGTGGCGTAGTGTGTTACTGATGGTAGCCTTTGTTACATTGGTCCCAGCTCTCTGCAGGTCATTCACTTGGTCCCCCCGTGTGGTTCTGGGATTTTTGCTCACCGTTCTTGTGATCATTTTGTCCCCACGGGGTGAGATCTTGCATGGAGCCCCAGATCGAGGGAGATTATCAGTGGTCTTGTATGTCTTCCATTTTCTAATTATTGCTCCCACAGTTGATTTCTTCACACCAAGCTGCTTGCCTATTGCAGATTCAGTCTTCCCAGCCTGGTGCAGGCCTACAATTTTGTTTCTGGTGTCCTTTGACAGCTCTTTGGTCTTCACCATAGTGGAGTTTGGAGTGTGACTGTTTGAGGTTGTGGACAGGTGTCTTTTATACTGATAACAAGTTGAAACAGGGGCCATTAATACAGGTAATGAGTGGAGAACAGGGGAGCCTCTTAAAGAAGAAGATACAGGTCTGTGAGAGCCAGAAATCTTGCTTGTTTGTAGATGACCAAATACTTATTTTCCACCATAATTTGCAAATAAATTCTTTCAAAAATCAGACAACGTGATTGTCTGGATTTGTTTCCACATTTTGCTTCTGATAGTTGAGGTATACCTATGATGACAATTACAGGCCTCTCTCATCTTTTTAAGTGGGAGAACTTGCACAATTGGTGGCTGACTAAATACTTTTTTGCCCCACTGTATATATATATATATATATATATATATATATATATATATATATATACACACATACAGTATCTCACAAAAGTGAGTACACCCCTCACATTTTTGTAAATATTTTATTCTATCTTTTCATGTGACAACACTGAAGAAATTACACTTTGCTACAATGTAAAGTAGGGAGTGTACAGCTTGTATAACAGTGTAAATTTGCTGTCCCCTCAAAATAACTCAACACACAGCCATTAATGTCTAAACCGCTGGCAACAAAAGTTAGTACACCACAAAGTGAAAATGTCCAAATTGGGCCCAAAGTGTCAATATGTTGTGTGGCCACCCTTATTTTCCAGCACTGCCGTAACCCTCTTGGGCATGGAGTTCACCAGAGCTACACAGGTTGCCACTGGAGTCCTCTTCCACTCCTCCATGATGACATTACGGAGCTGGTGGATTTTAGAGACCTTGCGCTCCTCCACCTTCCATTTGAGGATGCCCCACAGATGCTCAATAATGTTTAAGTCTGGAGACATGCTTGGCCAGTCCATTGTCTTTTCCCTCAGCTTCTTTAGCAAGGCAATGGTCGTCTTGGAGGTGTGTTTGGAGTCGTTATCATGTTGGAATACTGCCCTGCGCCCCAGTCTCTGAAGGGAGGGGATCATGCTCTGCTTCAGTATGTCACAGTACATGTTGACATTCATGGTTCCCTCAATAAACTGTAGCTCCCCAGTGTCAGCAGAACTCATGCAGCCCCAGGCCATGACACTCCCACCACCATGCTTGACTGTAGGCAAGACACACTTGTCTTTGTACTCCTCACCTGGTTGCCGTCACACACGCTTGACACCATCTGAACCAAATAAGTTTATCTTGGTGTCATCAGACCATAGGACATGGTTCCAGCAATCCATGTCCTTAGTCTGCTTGTCTTCTGCAAATTGTTTGTGGGCTTTCTTGTGCATCATCTTTAGAAGAGGCTTCCTTCTGGGACGACAGCCATGCAGACCAATTTGATGCAGTGTGCAGCGTGAGGTCTGAGCACTGACAGGCTGACCCCCCACCCCTTCAACCTCTGCAGCAAGGCTGGCAGCACTCATACATCTATTTTCCAAAGACAACCTCTGGATATGAGGCTGAGCACATGCACTCAACTTCTTTGGTTGACCATGGCGAGGTCTGTTCTGAGTGGAACCTGTCCTGTTAAACCGTTGTTTGGTCTTGGCCACTGTGCTGCAGCTCAGTTTCAGGGTCGTGGCAATCTTCTTATAGCCTAGGCCATCTTTATGTAGAGCAGCAATTCTTTTTTTCAGATCCTCAGAGAGTTCTTTGCCATATGATGCCATGTTGAAATTCCAGTGACCAGTATGAGAGAGTGAGAGTGATAACACCAAATTTTACACACCTGCTCCCCATTCACACCTGAGACCTTGTAACACTAACGAGTCACATGACATTGGGAAGGGAAAATGGCTAATTGGGCCCAATTTGAACATTTTTACTTAGGGGTGTACTCACTTTTGTTGCCAGCAGTTTAGACTTTAATGGCTGTGTGTTGAGTTATTTTGAGGGGACAGCAAATTTACACTGTTATACAAGCTGTATACTCTCTACTTTACATTGTAGCAAAGTGTCATTTCTTCAGTGTTGTCACATGAAAAGATAGAAAAAAATATTTACAAAAATGTGAGGGGTGTAATCACTTTTATATACTGTAATATATATATATATATATATATATATATATATATATATATATATATATATATATATATATATATATATATAGTGTGTAGCGGTCATATATTTGGTATGTAATGTAGCGGCCAAAATATAAAAGGACTGCATCTTTATTTTTTTATTATACAAGTTGACATGGAAGTGTTCTGTTTGTTTACAAATGTTTACATTTGTTTGGACATTAACTGGACCTACCCACAATGCTCAGTAACTCCCACAAACCTCAGGGAACAGAACTGAATTGTGGGAAGATTATAAAAAGGCTGGGAGTGGCCATCTTATCTCTCTTAGACATGCATGACCAGCCTGGGAGGATCTGTGTGAGGTCTCCAGCACAGCGCGGCCTACCTCCACGGAAGAGCAATCCGAGCGGCAGTACTGTGACACACCAGAGAGCTAGACTGATGGCGACACAAGACTGGGAAGGAGCCAGAGGAGCCTGTTGGAGTCATCTGGGAGTTCTGGAGCATCTTGAACTGTGTAGCGGAGCAGCAAAGCAATGCCGGCCGGCCACAAAGACAGAACCCTGTACATCAGAACGGAGTCTTCTGACAACACTGTCCTGGTTGGGTGAGAGGGCTGTTGCCCAAAAGTTTCTTGATGCACTTTCATACATCCGTCTACACAAGACAGAGTTGCTGGGACCCATAGTCCTACACACACAGTCAAGAGGATTTAGTAATGACTCCCTGGCATCAAAGTTAGTTATAGTGCGGCTGCACTGGAACTTTGCTTTCATATTTCAGTCTACTTTGATCAGGAGTCATTAACCCTTGGATTACAAATCTACTTTGTTTTTGCTAGCAGAAGAAAAGAAAGACTGCTTAGTAAAATACAAGGCCTTGTGTCCCTTTACTATATTGGTGTAGTGTGATATTAAATAAGAGAGCTCTCTAGTTGTTGTATTACACTTTATCAAGCTAATCTTTGATTCAATATAGTAATAAAGCACGTAGGAAATAGGATAGTGCTCATAGTGAGATAAAATCCCTCTGACGGTTATCCTATTCACTTTGCTACACCACTCATATTATTTCAGACATTTTATACCTGTATTGTATCTTTGTAATATAAAGTTCAGTTGACTGTCAGACTATGTTTGTCTGATAGTACAACCATTGTACTTTAAACCTTCTAAAACAATTACAGTAAATAAGGTTATTCAAGTATAACTGTGTGAGTGTTGTTTTCCTCTTCATCACCAGCCAAGAGGAGGGTAAGGTAACTACAGACAGGTATATTATATTGAGTATTGTGAATGTGCCTTTATGATTTCGTTTTGACTGCACACTATTATGCCACAGCTGTGTCAGGGGGACTGAGATAGTCAAAGGGGAAACAAGCAGAGTACAGGCCCAAATAAATCAGCAGCTCCTTCGGGGGTCCATGCTACATATATATATATATATATATATATATATATATATATATATATATATATATATATATATATATATATATATATATATATATATATATATATACAGACACACACACACACACACACACACAGGTACTTGTGAAACACGTATGTTATTCAGATGATGTTCAAGCCTGAGGAAGGGCATTCTCTACTTTGCCCGAAAACTAGCTATTTAAAACATAACATGTAACCTTTGTCTATTTTAAATTTAGAATGAATTTTAAGTGCAGCAATCCTCATTTGGATTTTCTATATATATATGACCAGTGGGACGGACTGATTGTTTTTGCACTTTATCTGGAACTGTTGTGCGGCTCACCGTGGGATATATATATATATATATCCAGCTCCTGGCTACATATACTTTGTGTATGTGTGTGTGTATGTATGTGTGTATGTGTATGTATATGTATGTATATATATATATATATATATATATATATATATATATATACGGTATATATATATACGGGTGTGTGTATGTATATATATATATATATATATATGTATATATGTATATATGTATATATGTATATATATATACACACACACACACACACACACACACACACACACACACACACACACACACACACACACACACACACTATATGTAGCCAGGAGCTGGATACTTACATTTTCCTGCAATCAGAAGACGCTGTGTGGTATTATTCAGAGGGAGTTGTTTCCCCCTAGTATTCCAGTTTGGCTGTCCTGTGACTCTCTTAACCAAAGGTAGAGCAAGGCATCTTGGGACATGTAGTCCATATGGAAAGGATTCTACAATTACCAGCGGGCTGATGGAGAAGAACAGACCACTGGGAAAGATGATAACAGGCAAGGCTGGGGGCCTAGCGCGCTCTCTTGGGACCAGCAGGGATCTGCGTGCAGGGAGTCTATGATAAGAGTGAACTGCAGCTGTGTTGTGGTCTACTTTGGCAGATTTACCCAGCGGATATCTGGAAGGACATCTGCGGACAGGTCCAGCAGCAGTCTGGAGGCAGTTCCTGTTCCATCCACCCTGCAGGGACATCAGATCCGTGTGAGCTGTGGTGCAGTGCGGCGGAGGCCAGGGATCATCCTTTGAGCAAAACACCTGCGAGATCATCATCATCACCATCATCATCTCCTGTTCCAGTATGGTGAGCGGGAGGTTGCTCAGTCTGATAGACACTGTTTATAGACATCATTGTTCCCTGCATTTACTATCTTCAGTTCAAAGATCTGTTTTTCAAAGTCAGACTTTGAAAAAAGGCAGGCGCGTGAAACATATCAGTCATGGTCGCCACGGCAACAACGAGCTCATGTACCGTTCAGCCCTTGGGATTTCCCTGCCCTCTGCTGTGACTACGTTTCCCAGCTTCCCGGGCTTCCAGATCAGACCAGCCCTCATTCCACCGGAGGTTTGTGACTAGGGATGAGCTTCGAGTTCAGTTCGACTCGAACATCGACTGTTCGCAAGTTCGCTGAACAGCAAACAATTTGGGGTGTTCGCGGCAAATTCGAATGCCACGGAACACCCTTTAAAAGTCTATCTGAGAAATCAAAAGTGCTAATTTTAAAGGCTTATATTCATGGTATTGTCATAAAAAGTGTTTGAGGACCTGGATCCTGCCCCAGGAGACATGGATCAATGTAAAAAAAGTTTTAAAAAATGGCCGTTTTTTCGGTAGCAGTGATTTTAATAATGCTTAAAGTGAAATAAAGTGAATAAAAGTGTAATATCCCTTTAAATTTCATACCTGGGGGGTGTCTATAGTATGCCTGTAAAGGGGCACATGTTTCCTGTGTTTAGAACAGTCTGACAGCAAAATGACATTTCAAAGGAAAAAAGTCATTTAAACTACTCGCGGCTATTAATGAATTGCCGGTCCGACAATACACATAAAAGTTCATTGATAAATTCCCACAGGGGAACCCCGAACCAAAATTTTAAAAAAAATGACGTGGGGGTCCCCCTAAATTCCATACCAGGCCCTTCAGGTCTGGTATGGATATTAAGGGGAACCCCGGCCAAAATTAAGAAAAAAAAATGGTGTGGAGTCCCCCCTTAAAATCTATACCAGACCCTTCAGGTCTGGTATGGATTTTAAGGGGAACCCTGTGCCAAAATTTAAAAAAAAAAACGGCGTGGGGTCCCCCCAAAAATCCATACCAGACCCTTCTCCGAGCACACAACCTGGCAGGCTGCAGGAAAAGAGGGGGGGACGAGAGAGCGCCCTCCCTGCTGAACCATACCAGGCCACATGCCCTCAACATTGGGAGGGTGCTTTGGGGTAGCCCCCCAAAACACCTTGTCCCCATGTTGATGAGGACAAGGGCCTCATCCCCACAACCCTGGCCAGTGGTAGTGGGGGTCTGTGGGGGGGATTATCAGAATCTGGAAGCCCCCTTTAACAAGGGGACCCCCAGATCCTGGCCCTCCCCCCTGTGTGAAATGGTAAGGGGGTACAAAAGTACCCCTATCATTTCACTAAAAAACTGTCAAAAATGTTAAAAATGTCAAGACAATTCCTTTATTTAAATGCTTCTTCTTTCTTCTATCTTCCTTCGGTTTCTTCCTCCATCTTCTTCTTCTTCTGGTTCTTCCTCCGCTGTTCTCGTCCGGCATCTCCTCCGCAGTGTCGGCGTCTTCTTCCCTTCTTCTCCTCGGGCCGCTCCGCATCCATGATGGCATGGAGGGAGGCTCCCGCTCTCCTCTTCATCTTCTTCTCTTCATCTTCTTCTCTTCATCTTCTTTTCGGGCTGCTCCACATCCATGATGGCATGGAGGGAGGCTCCCGCTGTGTAACACTTCTCCTCTTCTGACGGTTCTTAAATAAAGGGCACAGGGCCACCCGGTGACCCCGCCCCCCTCTGACGCACGGTGACTTGACGGGACTTCCCTGTGGCATTCCCCGTGATGCCACAGGTAGGTCCCGTCAAGTCACAGTGCGTCAGAGGGGGGTGGGGACACCGGGTGACCCCGCCCCCGCGTGACCCTGCCCCCCCTTTATTTAAGGACCATCAGAAAAGTGTCACACAGCGAGAGCCTCCCTCCATGCCATCATAGATGCAGAGCGGCCCGAGAAGAAGATGAAGAGAAGAAGATAAAGAGAAGAGAGGGAGCCTCCCTCCATGCCATCATGGATGCGGAGCGGCCCGAGGAGAAGAAGGGAAGAAGACGCCGATGCCGTGGAGGAGATGCCGGACGAGAACACCGGAGGAAGAACCAGAAGAACCAGAGGAACCAGAAGAAGAAGAAGATGGAGGAAGAAACCGAAGGAAGATAGAATAAAGAAGAAGCATTTAAATAAAGGAATTGTCAAAAACTGTCTCTTGTCATTTTTAACATTTTTGACAGTTTTTTAGTGAAGTGGTAGGGGTACTTACCATTTCACACAGGGGGTAGGGCCGGGATCTGTGGGTCCCCTTGTTAAAGGGGGCTTCCAGATTCTGATAAGCCCCCTGCCCGCAGACCCCCACAACCACCGGCCAGGGTTGTGGGGATGAGGCCCTTGTCCTCATCAACATGGGGACAAGGTGTTTTGGGGGCTACCCCAAAGCACCCTCCCAATGTTGAGGGCATGTGGCCTGGTACGGTTCAGGAGGGGGGGCGCTCTCTCATCCCCCCCTCTTTTCCTGCGGCCTGCCAGGTTGCGTGCTCGAATAAGGGTCTGGTATGGATCGTTGGGGGGACCCCACGCCATTTTTTTTTTGGTGCGGGGTTCCCCTTAAAATCCATATCAGTGGTATGGAATTTAGGGGGACCCCCACGTCATTTTTTAAAAAAATTTTGGCCAGGGTTCCCCTTAATATCCATACCAGACCTGAAGGGCCTGGTATGGAATTTAGGGGGACCCCCCACGTCTTTTTTTTTTTTTTAAATTTTGGTTCGGGGTTCCCCTGTGGGGAATTCCCATGCCGTTTTTATCAATGAACTTCTATGTGTATTGTCGGACCGGCAATGCAATAGCCGCGAGTAGTTTTAAATGGCTTTTTTCCTTTGAAATGTCATTTTGCTGTCAGACTGTTCTAATCACGGGAAACATGCACCCCTTTACAGGCATACTATAGACACCCCCCAGCTACAAAATTTAAAGGGATATTACACTTTTATTGTTTGACTTTAAGCATTATTAAAATCACTGCTCCTGAAAAAACGGCCATTTTTAAAACTTTTTTTGCATTGATCCATGTCCCCTGGGGCAGGACCCAGGTCCCCAAACACTTTTTATGACAATAACTTGCATATAAGCCTTTAAAATTAGCACTTTTGATTATTCATGTTCGTGTCCCATAGACTTTAACGGTGTTTGCGTGTTTGAACAAACTTTTTTCCTGTTCGCATGTTCTGGTGCGAACCGAACAGGGGGGTGTTCAGCTCATCCCTAGCCGCGAGTAGTTATAAATGACTTTTTTCCTTTGAAATGTAATTTTGCTGTCAGACTGTTCTAAACACGGGAAACATGCACCCCTTTACAGGCATACTAAAGACACCCCCCAGCTACAAAATTTAAAGGGATATTACACTTTTATTGTTTCACTTTAAGCATTATTAAAATCACTGCTCCCGAAAAAACGGACATTTTTAAAAACTTTTTTTTTGCATTGATCCATGTTCCCTGGGGCAGGACCCAGGTCCCCAAACACTTTTTATGACAATAACTTGCATATAAGCCTTTAAAATTAGCACTTTTGATTATTCATGTTTGTGTCCCATAGACTTTAACGGTGTTCACGTGTTCGAACAAATTTTTTGCCTGTTCGCATGTTCTGGTGCGAACCGAACAGGGGGGTTTTCGGCTCATCCCTATTTGTGATGTCAGCCATCTACACACCCACCTGGCTTGCTGACTCTGGGTACTCTGATCCTCACATGTGTTACTACCTTCTCCCCAGAATGGAGCGCCAGTGACAGCGGTGCTGTCTCCAGCTTCTGCACCACAGGTACGCTGTATTTTGTCTCCACATCCCTCCCTGATAGATCGCTGTCTACAGTTTTACATCAACTGCATCATTACGGGCGGTCCCCTTGGATTCTTTCATCCCCTCTGCATAGCTGGATCACTGGAAGGTTTTTCCTGTGTTTACCCACGTAACACATTTGCCGGTATTAACCCCCTGACAGCTGTTACTGTTATTATTTTTTTCAACATATTTCAACTATGGAATTGGTGTTTTCTCCATTCAGCTTTTATTATTGACTCCTTCCATTTTTTGTGACTTTAATTATTTTGGCGTGCATTTTATTAAATGATATCCAGTGTCACAACAATCCTTTCATTTCTGGCTCCATTGTTTGTGCATTTCAGAGGAGCCTCAGAAGCCCTGTGGCAGATGGTATTCAGAGTTTGAAGAGAGTGAAGCCTGACTGTGTGGCCTCGGACTATATTGAAGCTTTGTGTGCAGTCTATGGGAAGGTAGAGAAGATCTCCAACTTGATGTACAAGTTTGAGCACACTCAGGAGAGAAGCTGTCCACTCATCGTGTTAGAGTGGATCGAATTCTGCATCAGATCATTCTGAAGTAAGGGATTGACCAAATAGAGGCTGATAAAGTCAGGCTGGAAAGAATTCTTCATAGGGGCTAGACCCAATCACCCAATTGTGCTTCATCTGTTCTTAAAGGGGACACAGATGGCTCCAACCTACCCAGAATTAATGAAACTGGTCAGGGAGGAAGAAGCCTTGTTGGTCACAAGAAGGGACCAAAGTCCCCTCGAAGACAGGGAAAGAATCAGCCCAGCCTGTGCAAATAGAGAAGGGGGTTTCAGAAGTGGACAGTGATGAATAGTCAGAGTGGGGGGATGCCCTAAGACCCCTTCAGTACCACCTGTTCCTGAGAACACCCCGATCAGATTGCTTACACAAGTAGCTCAAGTTCAAGATCAGATGTAAAAGACTTTGCTGCGAGTGATGGAAGCTCAAGCTACAGCTCAACTGGACAAGACTGATCCCAGGAAGTGCTATCAGTGTGGGGAGCCTGGGCATTTTTGGAGACAGTCCATTCAAAGAGATGGAGAGTCGAACTACCTTGCAGAATTGCTGAAAGCATTACAGCAATTGCTAGCCATTCAGAAGGTGGGAAACTTCAGGGGGTCTCAGTGAGGAAGACAACTAAGAGCCCTTAGAAGGAACCAAGCTCCAAGAGTCAAAAGAGAAGGAAACAGTCAGAATAAATGGAAGAAGAAGATTGTAACATCTCCCAAATCAAATAACCCATCACTGGGGTCTGGGACTCGGACACAGGGAGTCAATGTTATATCGCCACCCAGGGCTATAGTTAGGTCTTCTCAAAGTGGAAATAGAAAGGACCCCAGTGGAGTCGAAGTGGGAAGATTACCCAGATAGTGGGGCCATCCCCAATTGTGTCTGTACTAAGGATGAGCCGAACCCCCCCGGTTCGGTTCGCACCAGAACCTGCGAACGGACCGAAAGTTCATGCAAACTTTAGAACCCCATCAAAGTCTATGGGACTCGAACGTTCGAAATCAAAAGTGCTAATTTTAAAGGCTAATATGCATGGTATTGCCCTAAAAAGGGTTTGGGGACCCGGATCCTGCCCCAGGGACATGTATAAATGCAAAAAAAGTTTTAAAAAATGCCATTTTTTCAGGAGCAGTGATTTTAATGATGCTTGAAGTGAAAAAATAAAAGTGAAATATTCCTCTAAATATCGTACCTGGGGGGTGTCTATAGTAAGCCTGTAAAGTGGCGTGTATTTCCCATGCTTAGAACAGTCCCTGCACAAAAATTACATTTTTAAAGGAATAAGTCATTTAAAACCGCTTGCGGCTTTAATGTAATGTCGGGTCCCGGCAATATGGATGAAAACCAGTGACACAAACGGTATGGGTACCCCCCCAGTCCATTACCAATACCAATGGGTCTTGTATGAATATTGAGGGAAACCCCGCACCAAATTAAAAAAAGGAAAGGCATGGGCCCCCAGGCACTATATACTCTGAACAGCAGTATACAGGCGGTGCAAACAAGACAGGGACTGTAGGTTGTTTGTTAAGTAGAATCTGTTTGTAATTTTGAACTGGTACATTTTTAAAGTGTAGCTCCAGCCAACAAATCTATTTTTAAGCTTTTTGAAAAACAAAGGGAAGGGTTATCACCCCTGTAACATTTGTTTTGCTGTCTGTGCACCTCTTCAGAAGATTTCACCTTACTTTCTGTCCCAATGACAAATGTTTTTTGAAAATTTGTGGTTTTTAGTTAAACAAGGATTGGTGATAAAGCATCAGTGAAGAGGAGACACGTTTTTCCCATATTAAATCTTATAGGAGAGAATTTCCCTTCCTAGGGGTAGATTTTATCTCGCTTCCTGTTGTCTCCTTTCATTTGCAAGTAGGAGTCCTTTGTAAGTTGGATGTTTGAAAGTAGGGGCCTGCCCTATATACTCTGCAGAAATTGGGGCCTTAGGTGTTGGTGTTTACACAACACTAAGCCCTCACAGTTACTCTTGGTGGGCACTGGAACGGGCCCTGCTGTGAAATATTATATCAAGAATTGTAATTACATGCACCTGTTGAACAGGGGCAGAAAACTTGGGCCTTTGGTGGTAGTGGTGGTGATGGTGGTGGTGTAAGCACTGTAAGCTCTCACAGTTACTCTTGGTGGGCGCTGGAACGGGCCCTGCTGTGAAATATTATATCAAGAATTGTAATTACATGTCCCTGTTGAACAGGGGCAGAAAAATTGGGCCTTAGGGACTGGTGCCACAACACTGCAACCCCACACAGATGCTATAGTTGGAGCGCAGGAATGAGCCCTGCTGCAAAGTATTGCATCAAAAATTGTAATTGCACGCCCCTGTTAATCAGGGGCAGAAAAATTGGGCCTTGGCCACTGGTGGCGGTGCCCAGAACCAAAAATGTTCTTACAAGCTATCAGCATGAAAAATGAGGAGGAAGAGGATTGTCACTCAGCATAACAGGACAGTCACTCAGCATCAGCATAGGCAGTCTTGAAGGGATCTCACATTAAAAGAAAAATCAATCGGTTACATCAGGATCAGGTGCTTGGTAGCTGGTGATCCAAGACTGATTCATTTTTATGAAGGTCAGCCGATCGACCGATTTGGTGGACAGGCGCACCCTGTGATCAGTTACAAAGCCTTCAGCAGCACTGAATGTGCGTTCTGAAAGAACGCTGGATGCAGGACAGGCCAGTAGCTCAATTGCATACTGTGCAAGCTCTGGCCAGTGATCCATCCTCAAGACCCAGTGACCCAGAGGATTTTCGGTGGGAAAGGTGTCCAAGTCTGATATTGCCCCAGGTAACCCTGCACCATGTAAATCAGACGCTGGCGATGGTTGCTGGAACCGATCATACCTTGGGGCTGCAGACTAAAAAATTGTTTGAACGCATCGGTCAGATGGCCTCCTTCTGTGACTGACCGAAGCCTCAGCAACACGTTGTCCAGGAGGACCAGGAAATTATAACCTCCCAGGCTATGGAAACGCATTGCACAAACCTTTCTGCAAGGCCTCCTGAAGATGTTTCATCCTCTGCTCCCTCTGCGATGCAAGATAAGGTCCGCAACCTTACCTTTGTAACGTGGATCAAGGAGGGTTACCAGGCAGTAATCATCCCTCCCCTTGATACCACGAATATGAGGATCCTTCCGCAGGCTTTGCAGGATCAGGGAGACCATGCAGCGTAGGTTTGCTGAGGCATTCGGTCCAGAGTCCTCTGGGTCACTAAGGACGACATGATCCGCAGCCATCTCCTCCCAGCCACGTACAAGTCCATGGGTTTCTTCGGACTGTAAATGATCCCTTGAAGACTGCTGCTGATGCTGAGTGCCAGGCTCCACCTCCATGCTGCCACAATCCTCCTCCTCCTCATCCTCTTCCTGTGTGATCGGCGGGCACGCAGGAACCCTGTCTGGATAAAGGGGGCCTTGAGAGGTAAGGAAGTCCTCCTCTTCCTCTCTCTGTTCTGCCTCAAGTGCCCTGTCCATTATTCCACGCAGCGTATGCTCTTTCCTATGCAATTGTCCTCAGGTAGCTTTAGGTGCACACTGTGCAAAGGACGCACTACACTAACTGTAAATACTGCAGCTGCCTACCTGTGTATTAATAGGATCAGAACAACAGCAATAGTCTTCAGGTAGCTTTAGGTGTACACTGTGCAGAGGACGCACTACACTAACTGTAAATACTGCAGCTGCCTACCTGTGTATTAATAGGATCAGAACAACAGCAATAGTCTTCAGGTAGCTTTAGGTGTACACTGTACAGAGAACGCACTACACTAACTGTAAATACTGCAGCTGCCTACCTGTGGTATTAATAGGATCAGAACAACAGCAATTGTCTTCAGATAGCTTTAGGTGCACACTGTGCAGAGGACACACTACACTAACTGTAAATACTGCAGCTGCTTGCCTGTGGTACTAATAGGATCATTGTCTTCAGGTAGCTTTAGGAGCACACTGTGCTGAGGATGCACTATACTAACTGTAAATACTGCAGCTACCTGCCTGTGGTACTAATAGGATCAGAAGAACACCACCAATTTTCTTCAGGTAGCTTTAGGTGCACACTGTGCAGAGGACACAGTATACTAACTGTAAATACTTCAGCTACCTGCCTGTGATATTAATAGGATCAGAACAACAGCAAGTGTCGTCAGGTAGCTTTAGGTGCACACTGTGCAGAGGATACATTACACTAACTGTAAATACTGAAGCTGCCTGCCTGTGGTATTAATAGGATCAGAACAACAGCAATTGTCTTCAGGTAGCTATAGGTGCACACTGTGCAGAGGACACCATAGACTAACTGTAAATACTGCAGCTGCTTGCCTGTGGTACTAATAGGATAAGAACAGCAATTGTCTTCAGGTAGCTTTAGGTGCACACTGTGCAGAGGACACACTACACTAACTGTAAATACTGCAGCTGCCTGCCTGTGGTATTAATAGGATCAGAACAAAAGCAATTGTCTTCAGGTAGCTTTAGGTGTACACTGTACAGAGGACGCACTACACTAACCGTAAGTACTGCAACTGCCTACCTGTGGTATTAATAGGATCAGAACAACAGCAATTGTCTTCAGGTAGCTTTAGGTGCACACTGTGCAAAGGACTCACTACACTAACTGTAAATAATGCAGCTGAATGCCTGTGGTATTAATAGGATCAGAACAACAGCAATTGTCTTCAGGTAGCTTTAGGTGCACACTGAGCAGAGGATGCAATACACTAACTGTAAATACTGCAGCTGCTTGCCTGTGGTATTAATAGGATCAGAACAACAGAAATTGTCTTCAGGTAGCTTTAGGTGCACACTGTGCAGAGGACGCACTATACTAACTGTAAATACTGCAGCTACCTGCCCGTGGCATTAATAGGATCAGAACACCACCAATTTTCTTCAGGTAGCTTTAGGTGCACACTGTGCAGAGGACACAGTACACTAACTATAAATACTGCAGCTACCTGCCTATGGTACTAATAGGATCAGAAGAACACCACCAATTTTTTTTCAGGTAGCTAAAGGGGCACACTGTGCAGAGGACACACTACACTAACCATAAATACTGCAGCTGCTTGCATGTGGTACTAATAGGATCAGAACAACAGCAATTGTCTTCAAGTAGCTTTAGGTGCACACTGTGCAGAGGACGCACTACACTAAGTGTAAATACTGCAGCTGCCTGCCTGTGGTATTAATAGGATCAGAAGAACAGCAATTGTCTTCAGGTAGCTTTAGGTATACACTGTGCAGAGGACGCACTAAACTAACTGTAAATACTGCAGCTGCCCACCTGTGTATTAATAGGATCAGAACAACAGCAATAGTCTTCAGGTAGCTTTAGGTGTACACTGTACAGAGGACGCACTACACTAACTGTAAATACTGCAGCTGCCCACCTGTGTATTAATAGGATCAGAACAACAGCAATTGTCTTGAGGTAGCTTTAGGTGCACACTGTGCAGAGGACACACTACACTAACTGTAAATACTGCAGCTGCTTGCCTGTGGTACTAATAGGATCATTGTCTTCAGGTAGCTTTAGGAGCACACTGTGCAGAGGACGCACTATACTAACTGTAAATACTGCAGCTACCTGCCTGTGGTACTAATAGGATCAGAAGAACACCACCAATTTTCTTCAGGTAGCTTTAGGTGCACACTGTGCAGAGGACACAGTACACTAACTGTAGATACTGCAGCTGCTTGCCTGTGGTACTAATAGGATCAGAACAACAGCAAGTGTCTTCAGGTAGCTTTAGGTGCACACTGTGCAAAGGACGCACTACACTAACTGTAAATACTGCAGCTGAATGCCTGTAGTATTAATAGGATCAGAACAACAGCAATTGTCTTCAGGTAGCTTTAGGTGTACACTGTGCAGAGGACGCACTACACTAACTGTAAATACTGCAGCTGCCTACCTGTGTATTAAAAGGATCAGAACAACAGCAATAGTCTTCAGGTAGCTTTAGGTGTACACTGTACAGAGGACGCACTACACTAACTGTAAATACTGCAGCTGCCTACCTGTGATATTAATAGGATCAGAACAACAGAAACTATCTTCAGGTAGCTTTAGGTGCACACTGTGCAGAGGACACAGTACACTAACTGTAAATACTTCAGCTACCTGCCTGTGGTATTAATAGGATCGGAACAACAGCAATTGTCTTCAGGTAGCTATAGGTGCACACTGTGCAGAGGACACCATAGACTAACTGTAAATACTGCAGCTGCTTGCCTGTGGTACTAATAGGATAAGAACAGCAATTGTCTTCAGGTAGCTTTAGGTGCACACTGTGCAGAGGACACACTACACTAACTGTAAATACTGCAGCTGCCTGCCTGTGGTACTAATAGAATCAGAAGAACACCACCAATTTTCTTCAGGTAGCTTTAGGTGCACACTGTGCAGAGGACACAGTACACTAACTGTAAATACTGCAGCTGCTTGCCTGTGGTACTAATAGGATCAGAACAACAGCAATTGTCTTCAGGTAGCTTTAGGTGCACACTGTGTAGAGGATGCAATACACTAACTGTAAATACTGCAGCTGCTTGCCTGTGGTATTAATAGGATCAGAACAACAGAAATTGTCTTCAGGTAGCTTTAGGTGCACACTGTGCAGAGGATGCACTATAGTAACTCTAAATACTGCAGCTGCCTGCCTGTGGTATTAATAGGATCAGAACAACAGCAATTGTCGCAAGGTAGCTTTAGGTGCACACTGTGCAGAGGACGCACTACACTAACTGTAAATACTACAGCTGCCTGCCTGTGGTACTAATAGGATCAGAAGAACACCAGCAATTTTCTTCAGATAGCTTTAGGTGCACACTGTACAGAGAACCCACTACACTAACTGTAAATACTGCATCTGCCTGCGGTACTAATAGGATCAGAAGAACACCACTAATTTTCTTCAGGTAGCTTTAGGTGCACACTGTGCATTGGACAAAATACGCTAACTATAATTACTGCAGATGGCTACGCTACTAAGAGGATCAGAAGAACACCACCAATTTTCTTCAGGTAGCTTTAGGTGCACACTGTGCAGAGGACGCACTACACTAACTGTAAATACTGCAGCTGCCTGTGGTACTAATAGGATCAGAAGAACACCACTAATTTTCTTCAGGTAGCTTTAGGTGCACACTGTGCAGAGGATGCACTATAGTAACTCTAAATACTGCAGCTGCCTGCCTGTGGTATTAATAGGATCAGAACAACAGCAATTGTCGCAAGGTAGCTTTAGGTGCACACTGTGCAGAGGACGCACTACACTAACTGTAAATACTACAGCTGCCTGCCTGTGGTACTAATAGGATCAGAAGAACACCAGCAATTTTCTTCAGATAGCTTTAGGTGCACACTGTACAGAGAACCCACTACACTAACTGTAAATACTGCATCTGCCTGCGGTACTAATAGGATCAGAAGAACACCACTAATTTTCTTCAGGTAGCTTTAGGTGCACACTGTGCATTGGACAAAATACGCTAACTATAATTACTGCAGATGGCTACGCTACTAAGAGGATCAGAAGAACACCACCAATTTTCTTCAGGTAGCTTTAGGTGCACACTGTGCAGAGGACGCACTACACTAACTGTAAATACTGCAGCTGCCTGTGGTACTAATAGGATCAGAAGAACACCACTAATTTTCTTCAGGTAGCTTTAGGCGCACACTGTGCAGAGGAAACACTACACTAACTGTAAATACAGCAGCTGAGTGCCTGTGGAACTAATAGGATCAGAACAACAGCAATTGTCTTCAGGTAGCTTTAGGTGCACACTGTGCAGAGGACGCACTACACTAACTGTAAATACTGCAGCTGCTTGCCTGTGGTACTAATAGGATCAGAAGAACACCACCAATTTTCTTCAGGTAGCTTTATGTGCACACTGTGAAGAGGATGCACTGCACTAACTGTAAATACTGCAGCTGTCTGTGGTACTAATAGGATCAGAAGAACACCACTAATTTTCTTCAGGTAGCTCTAGGTGCACACTGTGCAGAGGACACACTACACTAACTGTAAATGCTGCAGCTGCCTGCGGTACTAATAGGATCGGAAGAACACCACCAATTTTCTTCAGGTAGCTTTAGGTGCACACTGTGAAGAGGGCGCAGTGCACTAACTGTAAATAATGCAGCTGCCTGCCTATGGTACTAATAGGATCAGAAGAACACCACCAATTTTCTTCAGGTAGCTTTTGGTGCTCACTGTGCAGAGGACACAGTTCTCTAACTGTAAATACTGTAGCTTCCTACCTGTGGTACTAATAGGATCAAAAGAACACCACCAATTTTCATCAGGTCGCTTTAGTTGCACACTGTATAGAGGACACAGAACACTAACTGTAAATAATGCAGGTGCCTGCCTGAGGTATTAATAGAATCAGAACAACAGCAATTGTCTTCAGGTAGCTTTAGGAACACACTAACTGTAAATACTACAGCTGCCTGCCTGTGGTATTAATAGGATCAGAACTACAGTAATTGTCTTCAGTTAGCTTTAGGTGCACACTGTGCAGAGGATGCAATACACTAACTGTAAATATTGCAGCTGCTTGCCTTTGGTACTAATAGGATCAGAACAACATCAATTGTCTTCAGGTAGCTTTAGGTGTACACTGTGCAGAGGACGCACTACACTAACTGTAAATACTGCAGCTGCCTACCTGTGTATTAAAAGGATCAGAACAACAGCAATAGTCTTCAGGTAGCTTTAGGTGTACACTGTACAGAGGACGCACTACACTAACTGTAAGTACTGCAACTGCCTACCTGTGGTATTAATAGGATCAGAACAACAGCAATTGTCTTCAGGTAGCTTTAGGTGCACACTGTGCAAAGGATGAACTACACTAACTGTAAATAATGCAGCTGAATGCCTGTGGTAATCATAGGATCAGAACAACAGAAATTGTCTTCAGGTAGCTTTAGGTGCACACTGTGCAGAGGGCGCACTATACTAACTGTAAATACTGCAGCTACCTGCCTGTGGCATTAATAGGATCAGAACACCACCAATTTTCTTCAGGTAGCTTTAGGTGCACACTGTGCAGAGGACACAGTACACTAACTGTAAATACTGCAGCTGCTTGCCTGTGGTACTAATAGGATCAGAACAACAGCAATTGTCTTCAGGTAGCTTTAGGTGCACACTGTGTAGAGGATGCAATACACTAACTGTAAATACTGCAGCTGCTTGCCTGTGGTATTAATAGGATCAGAACAACAGAAATTGTCTTCAGGTAGCTTTAGGTGCACACTGTGCAGAGGATGCACTATAGTAACTCTAAATACTGCAGCTGCCTGCCTGTGGTATTAATAGGATCAGAACAACAGCAATTGTCGCAAGGTAGCTTTAGGTGCACACTGTGCAGAGGACGCACTACACTAACTGTAAATACTACAGCTGCCTGCCTGTGGTACTAATAGGATCAGAAGAACACCAGCAATTTTCTTCAGGTAGCTTTAGGTGCACACTGTACAGAGGACCCACTACACTAACTGTAAATACTGCATCTGCCTGCGGTACTAATAGGATCAGAAGAACACCACTAATTTTCTTCAGGTAGCTTTAGGTGCACACTGTGCATTGGACAAAATACGCTAACTATAATTACTGCAGATGGCTACGCTACTAAGAGGATCAGAAGAACACCACCAATTTTCTTCAGGTAGCTTTAGGTGCACACTGTGCAGAGGACGCACTACACTAACTGTAAATACTGCAGCTGCCTGTGGTACTAATAGGATCAGAAGAACACCACTAATTTTCTTCAGGTAGCTTTAGGCACACACTGTGCAGAGGAAACACTACACTAACTGTAAATACAGCAGCTGAGTGCCTGTGGAACTAATAGGATCAGAACAACAGCAATTGTCTTCAGGTAGCTTTAGGTGCACACTGTGCAGAGGACGCACTACACTAACTGTAAATACTGCAGCTGCTTGCCTGTGGTACTAATAGGATCAGAAGAACACCACCAATTTTCTTCAGGTAGCTTTATGTGCACACTGTGAAGAGGATGCACTGCACTAACTGTAAATACTGCAGCTGTCTGTGGTACTAATAGGATCAGAAGAACACCACTAATTTTCTTCAGGTAGCTCTAGGTGCACACTGTGCAGAGGACACACTACACTAACTGTAAATGCTGCAGCTGCCTGCGGTACTAATAGGATCGGAAGAACACCACCAATTTTCTTCAGGTAGCTTTAGGTGCACACTGTGAAGAGGGCGCAGTGCACTAACTGTAAATAATGCAGCTGCCTGCCTATGGTACTAATAGGATCAGAAGAACACCACCAATTTTCTTCAGGTAGCTTTTGGTGCTCACTGTGCAGAGGACACAGTTCTCTAACTGTAAATACTGTAGCTTCCTACCTGTGGTACTAATAGGATCAAAAGAACACCACCAATTTTCATCAGGTCGCTTTAGTTGCACACTGTATAGAGGACACAGAACACTAACTGTAAATAATGCAGGTGCCTGCCTGAGGTATTAATAGAATCAGAACAACAGCAATTGTCTTCAGGTAGCTTTAGGAACACACTAACTGTAAATACTGCAGCTGCCTGCCTGTGGTATTAATAGGATCAGAACTACAGTAATTGTCTTCAGTTAGCTTTAGGTGCACACTGTGCAGAGGATGCAATACACTAACTGTAAATATTGCAGCTGCTTGCCTTTGGTACTAATAGGATCAGAACAACAGCAATTGTCTTCAGGTAGCTTTAGGTGTACACTGTGCAGAGGACGCACTACACTAACTGTAAATACTGCAGCTGCCTACCTGTGTATTAAAAGGATCAGAACAACAGCAATAGTCTTCAGGTAGCTTTAGGTGTACACTGTACAGAGGACGCACTACACTAACTGTAAGTACTGCAACTGCCTACCTGTGGTATTAATAGGATCAGAACAACAGCAATTGTCTTCAGGTAGCTTTAGGTGCACACTGTGCAAAGGATGAACTACACTAACTGTAAATAATGCAGCTGAATGCCTGTGGTATTAATAGGATCAGAACAACAGAAATTGTCTTCAGGTAGCTTTAGGTGCACACTGTGCAGAGGGCGCACTATACTAACTGTAAATACTGCAGCTACCTGCCTGTGGCATTAATAGGATCAGAACACCACCAATTTTCTTCAGGTAGCTTTAGGTGCACACTGTGCAGAGGACACAGTACACTAACTATAAATACTGCAGCTACCTGCCTGTGGTACTAATAGGATCAGAAGAACACCACCAATTTTTTTCAGGTAGCTATAGGTGCACACTGTGCAGAGGACACACTACACTAACCATAAATACTGCAGCTGCTTGCATGTGGTACTAATAGGATCAGAACAACAGCAATTGTCTTCAGGTAGCTTTAGGTGTACACTGTGCAGAGGACGCACTACACTAACTGTAAATACTGCAGCTGCCCACCTGTGTATTAATAGGATCAGAACAACAGCAATAGTCTTCACGTAGCTTTAGGTGTACACTGTACAGAGGACGCACTACACTAACTGTAAATACTGCAGCTGCCTACCTGTGGTATTAATAGGATCAGAACAACAGCAATTGTCTTGAGGTACCTTTAGGTGCACACTGTGCAGAGGACACACTACACTAACTGTAAATACTGCAGCTGCTTGCCTGTGGTACTAATAGGATCATTGTCTTCAGGTAGCTTTAGGAGCACACTGTGCAGAGGACGCACTATACTAACTGTAAATACTGCAGCTACCTGCCTGTGGTACTAATAGGATCAGAAGAACACCACCAATTTTCTTCAGGTAGCTTTAGGTGCACACTGTGCAGAGGACACAGTACACTAACTGTAGATACTGCAGCTGCTTGCCTGTGGTACTAATAGGATCAGAACAACAGCAAGTGTCTTCAGGTAGCTTTAGGTGCACACTGTGCAAAGGACGCACTACACTAACTGTAAATACTGCAGCTGAATGCCTGTAGTATTAATAGGATCAGAACA
Source organism: Lithobates clamitans (assembly GCA_037952925.1). Taxonomy (NCBI): domain Eukaryota; kingdom Metazoa; phylum Chordata; class Amphibia; order Anura; family Ranidae; genus Lithobates; species Lithobates clamitans. Next base: position 796,616 of record JBBGZY010001958.1, on the reverse strand, counting down.
ACAGCAATTGTCTTCAGGTAGCTTTAGGTGTACACTGTGCAGAGGACGCACTACACTAACTGTAAATACTGCAGCTGCCTACCTGTGTATTAAAAGGATCAGAACAACAGCAATAGTCTTCAGGTAGCTTTAGGTGTACACTGTACAGAGGACGCACTACACTAACTGTAAATACTGCAGCTGCCTACCTGTGATATTAATAGGATCAGAACAACAGAAACTATCTTCAGGTAGCTTTAGGTGCACACTGTGCAGAGGACACAGTACACTAACTGTAAATACTTCAGCTACCTGCCTGTGGTATTAATAGGATCAGAACAACAGCAATTGTCTTCAGGTAGCTATAGGTGCACACTGTGCAGAGGACACCATAGACTAACTGTAAATACTGCAGCTGCTTGCCTGTGGTACTAATAGGATAAGAACAGCAATTGTCTTCAGGTAGCTTTAGGTGCACACTGTGCAGAGGACACACTACACTAACTGTAAATACTGCAGCTGCCTGCCTGTGGTACTAATAGAATCAGAAGAACACCAGCAATTTTCTTCAGGTAGCTTTAGGTGCACACTGTGCAGAGGACACAGTACACTAACTGTAAATACTGCAGCTGCTTGCCTGTGGTACTAATAGGATCAGAACAACAGCAATTGTCTTCAGGTAGCTTTAGGTGCACACTGTGTAGAGGATGCAATACACTAACTGTAAATACTGCAGCTGCTTGCCTGTGGTATTAATAGGATCAGAACAACAGAAATTGTCTTCAGGTAGCTTTAGGTGCACACTGTGCAGAGGATGCACTATAGTAACTCTAAATACTGCAGCTGCCTGCCTGTGGTATTATAAGGATCAGAACAACAGCAATTGTCGCAAGGTAGCTTTAGGTGCACACTGTGCAGAGGACGCACTACACTAACTGTAAATACTACAGCTGCCTGCCTGTGGTACTAATAGGATCAGAAGAACACCAGCAATTTTCTTCAGATAGCTTTAGGTGCACACTGTACAGAGAACCCACTACACTAACTGTAAATACTGCATCTGCCTGCGGTACTAATAGGATCAGAAGAACACCACTAATTTTCTTCAGGTAGCTTTAGGTGCACACTGTGCATTGAACAAAATACGCTAACTATAATTACTGCAGATGGCTACGCTACTAAGAGGATCAGAAGAACACCACCAATTTTCTTCAGGTAGCTTTAGGTGCACACTGTGCAGAGGACGCACTACACTAACTGTAAATACTGCAGCTGCCTGTGGTACTAATAGGATCAGAAGAACACCACTAATTTTCTTCAGGTAGCTTTAGGCGCACACTGTGCAGAGGAAACACTACACTAACTGTAAATACAGCAGCTGAGTGCCTGTGGAACTAATAGGATCAGAACAACAGCAATTGTCTTCAGGTAGCTTTAGGTGCACACTGTGCAGAGGACGCACTACACTAACTGTAAATACTGCAGCTGCTTGCCTGTGGTACTAATAGGATCAGAAGAACACCACCAATTTTCTTCAGGTAGCTTTATGTGCACACTGTGAAGAGGATGCACTGCACTAACTGTAAATACTGCAGCTGTCTGTGGTACTAATAGGATCAGAAGAACACCACTAATTTTCTTCAGGTAGCTCTAGGTGCACACTGTGCAGAGGACACACTACACTAACTGTAAATGCTGCAGCTGCCTGCGGTACTAATAGGATCGGAAGAACACCACCAATTTTCTTCAGGTAGCTTTAGGTGCACACTGTGAAGAGGGCGCAGTGCACTAACTGTAAATAATGCAGCTGCCTGCCTATGGTACTAATAGGATCAGAAGAACACCACCAATTTTCTTCAGGTAGCTTTTGGTGCTCACTGTGCAGAGGACACAGTTCTCTAACTGTAAATACTGTAGCTTCCTACCTGTGGTACTAATAGGATCAAAAGAACACCACCAATTTTCATCAGGTCGCTTTAGTTGCACACTGTATAGAGGACACAGAACACTAACTGTAAATAATGCAGGTGCCTGCCTGAGGTATTAATAGAATCAGAACAACAGCAATTGTCTTCAGGTAGCTTTAGGAACACACTAACTGTAAATACTGCAGCTGCCTGCCTGTGGTATTAATAGGATCAGAACTACAGTAATTGTCTTCAGTTAGCTTTAGGTGCACACTGTGCAGAGGATGCAATACACTAACTGTAAATATTGCAGCTGCTTGCCTTTGGTACTAATAGGATCAGAACAACAGCAATTGTCTTCAGGTAGCTTTAGGTGTACACTGTGCAGAGGACGCACTACACTAACTGTAAATACTGCAGCTGCCTACCTGTGTATTAAAAGGATCAGAACAACAGCAATAGTCTTCAGGTAGCTTTAGGTGTACACTGTACAGAGGACGCACTACACTAACTGTAAGTACTGCAACTGCCTACCTGTGGTATTAATAGGATCAGAACAACAGCAATTGTCTTCAGGTAGCTTTAGGTGCACACTGTGCAAAGGATGAACTACACTAACTGTAAATAATGCAGCTGAATGCCTGTGGTATTAATAGGATCAGAACAACAGAAATTGTCTTCAGGTAGCTTTAGGTGCACACTGTGCAGAGGGCGCACTATACTAACTGTAAATACTGCAGCTACCTGCCTGTGGCATTAATAGGATCAGAACACCACCAATTTTCTTCAGGTAGCTTTAGGTGCACACTGTGCAGAGGACACAGTACACTAACTGTAAATACTGCAGCTGCTTGCCTGTGGTACTAATAGGATCAGAACAACAGCAATTGTCTTCAGGTAGCTTTAGGTGCACACTGTGTAGAGGATGCAATACACTAACTGTAAATACTGCAGCTGCTTGCCTGTGGTATTAATAGGATCAGAACAACAGAAATTGTCTTCAGGTAGCTTTAGGTGCACACTGTGCAGAGGATGCACTATAGTAACTCTAAATACTGCAGCTGCCTGCCTGTGGTATTAATAGGATCAGAACAACAGCAATTGTCGCAAGGTAGCTTTAGGTGCACACTGTGCAGAGGACGCACTACACTAACTGTAAATACTACAGCTGCCTGCCTGTGGTACTAATAGGATCAGAAGAACACCAGCAATTTTCTTCAGGTAGCTTTAGGTGCACACTGTACAGAGGACCCACTACACTAACTGTAAATACTGCATCTGCCTGCGGTACTAATAGGATCAGAAGAACACCACTAATTTTCTTCAGGTAGCTTTAGGTGCACACTGTGCATTGGACAAAATACGCTAACTATAATTACTGCAGATGGCTACGCTACTAAGAGGATCAGAAGAACACCACCAATTTTCTTCAGGTAGCTTTAGGTGCACACTGTGCAGAGGACGCACTACACTAACTGTAAATACTGCAGCTGCCTGTGGTACTAATAGGATCAGAAGAACACCACTAATTTTCTTCAGGTAGCTTTAGGCGCACACTGTGCAGAGGAAACACTACACTAACTGTAAATACAGCAGCTGAGTGCCTGTGGAACTAATAGGATCAGAACAACAGCAATTGTCTTCAGGTAGCTTTAGGTGCACACTGTGCAGAGGACGCACTACACTAACTGTAAATACTGCAGCTGCTTGCCTGTGGTACTAATAGGATCAGAAGAACACCACCAATTTTCTTCAGGTAGCTTTATGTGCACACTGTGAAGAGGATGCACTGCACTAACTGTAAATACTGCAGCTGTCTGTGGTACTAATAGGATCAGAAGAACACCACTAATTTTCTTCAGGTAGCTCTAGGTGCACACTGTGCAGAGGACACACTACACTAACTGTAAATGCTGCAGCTGCCTGCGGTACTAATAGGATCGGAAGAACACCACCAATTTTCTTCAGGTAGCTTTAGGTGCACACTGTGAAGAGGGCGCAGTGCACTAACTGTAAATAATGCAGCTGCCTGCCTATGGTACTAATAGGATCAGAAGAACACCACCAATTTTCTTCAGGTAGCTTTTGGTGCTCACTGTGCAGAGGACACAGTTCTCTAACTGTAAATACTGTAGCTTCCTACCTGTGGTACTAATAGGATCAAAAGAACACCACCAATTTTCATCAGGTCGCTTTAGTTGCACACTGTATAGAGGACACAGAACACTAACTGTAAATAATGCAGGTGCCTGCCTGAGGTATTAATAGAATCAGAACAACAGCAATTGTCTTCAGGTAGCTTTAGGAACACACTAACTGTAAATACTGCAGCTGCCTGCCTGTGGTATTAATAGGATCAGAACTACAGTAATTGTCTTCAGTTAGCTTTAGGTGCACACTGTGCAGAGGATGCAATACACTAACTGTAAATATTGCAGCTGCTTGCCTTTGGTACTAATAGGATCAGAACAACAGCAATTGTCTTCAGGTAGCTTTAGGTGTACACTGTGCAGAGGACGCACTACACTAACTGTAAATACTGCAGCTGCCTACCTGTGTATTAAAAGGATCAGAACAACAGCAATAGTCTTCAGGTAGCTTTAGGTGTACACTGTACAGAGGACGCACTACACTAACTGTAAGTACTGCAACTGCCTACCTGTGGTATTAATAGGATCAGAACAACAGCAATTGTCTTCAGGTAGCTTTAGGTGCACACTGTGCAAAGGATGAACTACACTAACTGTAAATAATGCAGCTGAATGCCTGTGGTATTAATAGGATCAGAACAACAGAAATTGTCTTTAGGTAGCTTTAGGTGCACACTGTGCAGAGGGCGCACTATACTAACTGTAAATACTGCAGCTACCTGCCTGTGGCATTAATAGGATCAGAACACCACCAATTTTCTTCAGGTAGCTTTAGGTGCACACTGTGCAGAGGACACAGTACACTAACTGTAAATACTGCAGCTGCTTGCCTGTGGTACTAATAGGATCAGAACAACAGCAATTGTCTTCAGGTAGCTTTAGGTGCACACTGTGTAGAGGATGCAATACACTAACTGTAAATACTGCAGCTGCTTGCCTGTGGTATTAATAGGATCAGAACAACAGAAATTGTCTTCAGGTAGCTTTAGGTGCACACTGTGCAGAGGATGCACTATAGTAACTCTAAATACTGCAGCTGCCTGCCTGTGGTATTAATAGGATCAGAACAACAGCAATTGTCGCAAGGTAGCTTTAGGTGCACACTGTGCAGAGGACGCACTACACTAACTGTAAATACTACAGCTGCCTGCCTGTGGTACTAATAGGATCAGAAGAACACCAGCAATTTTCTTCAGGTAGCTTTAGGTGCACACTGTACAGAGGACCCACTACACTAACTGTAAATACTGCATCTGCCTGCGGTACTAATAGGATCAGAAGAACACCACTAATTTTCTTCAGGTAGCTTTAGGTGCACACTGTGCATTGGACAAAATACGCTAACTATAATTACTGCAGATGGCTACGCTACTAAGAGGATCAGAAGAACACCACCAATTTTCTTCAGGTAGCTTTAGGTGCACACTGTGCAGAGGACGCACTACACTAACTGTAAATACTGCAGCTGCCTGTGGTACTAATAGGATCAGAAGAACACCACTAATTTTCTTCAGGTAGCTTTAGGCACACACTGTGCAGAGGAAACACTACACTAACTGTAAATACAGCAGCTGAGTGCCTGTGGAACTAATAGGATCAGAACAACAGCAATTGTCTTCAGGTAGCTTTAGGTGCACACTGTGCAGAGGACGCACTACACTAACTGTAAATACTGCAGCTGCTTGCCTGTGGTACTAATAGGATCAGAAGAACACCACCAATTTTCTTCAGGTAGCTTTATGTGCACACTGTGAAGAGGATGCACTGCACTAACTGTAAATACTGCAGCTGTCTGTGGTACTAATAGGATCAGAAGAACACCACTAATTTTCTTCAGGTAGCTCTAGGTGCACACTGTGCAGAGGACACACTACACTAACTGTAAATGCTGCAGCTGCCTGCGGTACTAATAGGATCGGAAGAACACCACCAATTTTCTTCAGGTAGCTTTAGGTGCACACTGTGAAGAGGGCGCAGTGCACTAACTGTAAATAATGCAGCTGCCTGCCTATGGTACTAATAGGATCAGAAGAACACCACCAATTTTCTTCAGGTAGCTTTTGGTGCTCACTGTGCAGAGGACACAGTTCTCTAACTGTAAATACTGTAGCTTCCTACCTGTGGTACTAATAGGATCAAAAGAACACCACCAATTTTCATCAGGTCGCTTTAGTTGCACACTGTATAGAGGACACAGAACACTAACTGTAAATAATGCAGGTGCCTGCCTGAGGTATTAATAGAATCAGAACAACAGCAATTGTCTTCAGGTAGCTTTAGGAACACACTAACTGTAAATACTGCAGCTGCCTCCCTGTGGTATTAATAGGATCAGAACTACAGTAATTGTCTTCAGTTAGCTTTAGGTGCACACTGTGCAGAGGATGCAATACACTAACTGTAAATATTGCAGCTGCTTGCCTTTGGTACTAATAGGATCAGAACAACAGCAATTGTCTTCAGGTAGCTTTAGGTGTACACTGTGCAGAGGACGCACTACACTAACTGTAAATACTGCAGCTGCCTACCTGTGTATTAAAAGGATCAGAACAACAGCAATAGTCTTCAGGTAGCTTTAGGTGTACACTGTACAGAGGACGCACTACACTAACTGTAAGTACTGCAACTGCCTACCTGTGGTATTAATAGGATCAGAACAACAGCAATTGTCTTCAGGTAGCTTTAGGTGCACACTGTGCAAAGGATGAACTACACTAACTGTAAATAATGAAGCTGAATGCCTGTGGTATTAATAGGATCAGAACAACAGAAATTGTCTTCAGGTAGCTTTAGGTGCACACTGTGCAGAGGGCGCACTATACTAACTGTAAATACTGCAGCTACCTGCCTGTGGCATTAATAGGATCAGAACACCACCAATTTTCTTCAGGTAGCTTTAGGTGCACACTGTGCAGAGGACACAGTACACTAACTATAAATACTGCAGCTACCTGCCTGTGGTACTAATAGGATCAGAAGAACACCACCAATTTTTTTCAGGTAGCTATAGGTGCACACTGTGCAGATTACACACTACACTAACCATAAATACTGCAGCTGCTTGCATGTGGTACTAATAGGATCAGAACAACAGCAATTGTCTTCAGGTAGCTTTAGGTGTACACTGTGCAGAGGACGCACTACACTAACTGTAAATACTGCAGCTGCCCACCTGTATATTAATAGGATCAGAACAACAGCAATAGTCTTCAGGTAGCTTTAGGTGTACACTGTACAGAGGACGCACTACACTAACTGTAAATACTGCAGCTGCCTACCTGTGGTATTAATAGGATCAGAACAACAGCAATTGTCTTGAGGTAGCTTTAGGTGCACACTGTGCAGAGGACACACTACACTAACTGTAAATACTGCAGCTGCTTGCCTGTGGTACTAATAGGATCATTGTCTTCAGGTAGCTTTAGGAGCACACTGTGCTGAGGACGCACTATACTAACTGTAAATACTGCAGCTACCTGCCTGTGGTACTAATAAGATCAGAAGAACACCACCAATTTTCATCAGGTCGCTTTAGGTGCACACTGTGAAGAGGACGCAGTGCACTAACTGTAAATAATGCAGCTGCCTGCCTATGGTACTAATAGGATCAGAAGAACACCACCAATTTTCTTCAGGTAGCTTTTGGTGCTCACTGTGCAGAGGACACAGTTCTCTAACTGTAAATACTGTAGCTTCCTACCTGTGGTACTAATAGGATCAAAAGAACACCACCAATTTTCATCAGGTTGCTTTAGTTGCACACTGTATAGAGGACACAGAACACTAACTGTAAATAATGCAGGTGCCTGCCTGGGGTATTAATAGAATCAGAACAACAGCAATTGTCTTCAGGTAGCTTTAGGAACACACTAACTGTAAATACTGCAGCTGCCTGCCTGTGGTATTAATAGGATCAGAACTACAGTAATTGTCTTCAGGTAGATTTAGGTGCACACTGTGCAGAGGATGCACTACACTAACTGTAAATACTGCAGCTGCTTGAATATGGTACTACTAGGATCAGAAGAACACCACCAATTTTATTCAGGTAGCTTTAGGTGCACACTGTTCAGAGAACGCACTACATTAACTGTAAATACTGCAGCTGCCTGTGGTACTAATAGGATCAGAAGAACACCACCAATTTTCTTCAGGTAGCTTTAGGTGCACACTGTGCAGAGGACGCAATACACTAATTATAAATACTGCAGATGGCAGCGCTACTAAGAGGATCAGAAGAACGCCACCAATTTTCTTCAGGTAGCTTTAGGTGCACACTGTGAAGATGATGCACTACACTAACTGTAAATACTGCAGCTGTCTGCGGTACTAATAGGATCAGAAGAACACCACTAATTTTCTTCAGGTAGCTTTTGGTGCTCACTGTGCAGAGGACACAGTTCTCTAACTGTAAATACTGTAGCTTCCTGCTTGAGGTACTAATAGGATCAAAGAACACCAATTTTCATCAGGTCGCTTTAGGTGCACACTGTGTAGAGGACACAGTACACTAACTGTAAATAATCCAGGTGCCTGCCTGTGGTATTAATAGGATCAGAACAACAGTAATTGTCTTCAGGTAGCTTTAGGTGCACACTGTGAAGAGGGCGCAGTACACTAATGCCCCGTACACACGGTCAGATTTTCCGATGGAAAATGTCCGATCGGAGCGTGTTGTCGGAAATTCCGACCGTGTGTGGGCTCCATCGGACATTTTCCATCGGATTTTCTGACACACAAAGTTGGAGAGCAGGAGATAAAATTTTCCGACAACAAAATCCGTTGTCGGAAATTCCGATCGTGTGTACACAAATCCGACGGACAAAGTGTCGCGCATGCTCAGAATAAATAAAGAGATGAAAGCTATTGGCCACTGCCCCGTTTATAGTCCCGACGTACGTGTTTTACGTCACCGCGTTTAGAACGATCGGATTTTCCGACAACTTTGTGCGACCGTGTGTAGACAAAACAAGTTTGAGCCAACATCCGTCGGAAAAAATCCTAGGATTTTGTTGTCGGAATGTCCGAACAAAGTCCAACCGTGTGTACGCCCTATAACTGTATATAACTGTAAATACTGCAGCTGCTTGCCTGTGGTACTAATAGGATCAGAAGAACACCACCAATTTTCTTCAGGTAGCTTTATGTGCACACTGTGAAGAGGATGCACTACACTAACTGTAAATACTGCAGCTGTCTGTGGTACTAATAGGATCAGAAGAACACCACTAATTTTCTTCAGGTAGCTTTAGGTTCACACTGTGCAGAGGACACACTACACTAACTGTAAATGCTGCAGCTGCCTGCGGTACTAATAGGATCAGAAGAACACCACCAATTTTCTTCAGGTAGCTTTAGGTGCACACTGTGAAGAGGACGCAGCGCACTAACTGTAAATAATGCAGCTGCCTGCCTATGATACTAATAGGATCAGAAGAACACCACCAATTTTCTTCAGGTAGCTTTTGGTGCTCACTGTGCAGAGGACACAGTTCTCTAACTGTAAATACTGTAGCTTCCTACCTGTGGTACTAATTAGAACAAAAGAACACCACCAATTTTCATCAGGTCGCTTTAGGTGCACACTGTATAGAGGACACAGAACACTAACTGTAAATAATGCAGCTGCCTGCCTGAGGTATTAATAGAATCAGAACAACAGCAATTGTCTTCAGGTAGCTTTAGGAACACACTGTGCAGAGGACACAGTACACTAACTGTAAATACTGCAGCTGCCTGCCTGTGGTATTAATAGGATCAGAACTACAGTAATTGTCTTCAGGTAGCTTTAGGTGCACACTGTGCAGAGGATGCAATGCACTAACTGTAAATACTACAGCTGCTTGCCTTTGGTACTAATAGGATCAGAACAACAGCAATTATCTTCAGGTAGCTTTAGGTGCACACTGTGTAGAGGACACACTACACTAACTGTAAATGCTGCAGCTGCCTGCCTTTGGTACTAATAGGATCAGAACAACAGCAATTGTCTTCAGATAGCTTTAGGTGCACACTGTGCAGAGGACGCAATACACTAACTATAAATACTGCAGATGGCTGCACTACTAAGAGGATCAGAAGAACACCACCAATTTTCTTCAGGTAGCTTTAGGTGCACACTGTGCAGAGGACACACTGTACTTACTGTAAATACTGCAGCTGCCTGTGGTACTAATAGGATCAGAAGAACACCACCATTTTCTTCACGTAGATTTAGGTGCACACTGTGCAGAGGACGCCCTACACTAACTGTAAATGCTGCAGCTGCCTGCGGTACTAATAGGATCAGAAGAACACCACCAATTTTCTTCAGGTACCTTTAGGTGCACTCTGTGCAGAGGACGCAATACACCAACTATAAATACTGCAGATGGCAGCGCTACTAAGAGGATCAGAAGAACGCCACCAATTTTCTTCAGGTAGCTTTAGGTGCACACTGTGCAGAGGACAAACTACACTAACTGTAAATGCTGCAGCTGCCTGCGGTACTAGTATAAGGCTGACCGCAGGTCAGCCTGTTTTTGTAGGCGGAGTCAGGCTGCATAAAGCCGGCCCGCCTCTGCCTCTGTTCTTCCTGGTCGTAGGCGCTCGTTCAGCGTCATTCCCGGGCGCTGACGTCACTTCCGGGTTCGGAACGGGTTTCGTGTCTCAGCTCGGCGTCCACTCGCAGTCGGTAGAAGTTCAGGTAAGGGGAGTCTCGGCTTCCCTTCTCGGTTACCCCACTCGGGGTAGTGTCACTGGGGGGTTTGTGTGGGAAGGGCAGCGGTGGTTGTGGCAGGTATGGTGATTTTGTTTGGGGTTAGCAGTCTGCTTTCCTTGTCATGTCTGAAGACTCAGGAGCTGGCTGGAGGGGGGCGGTGAAGGACAGACAGCATTACAGGGACACTCGGTTAAATGTTTGTAATTGCTGTGTCTGGTATTCTGGGCAAGAGAGAAAAAAAAAAGGAAAAAAAAAATATAATAAAAAACCTCACGTTGCTATTTTTTCTTCTATAGTAGTTTTTCCCACTTTGCAGCAAGGCAGGATTCTGTTTGGTGTCCCCCTGGCAGTTCAGGTATGTATGGTAGGGTATTATTTTCATTTTTAAGCGGGTCTTGTTTTGCTTATTCATGTACATTATCTGGTAAGGGGGGGGGGGCGGCTTCAATTTTACGTAAGTCCAGGCTATATACGTGTCGTTCATACTATTTCGTTTCCTGGAAGTACGTTTCATTCATATAATTTACGTTTATTCATGCAATATTACGTTCCTGGTAAAGTTTTACGTTTCTTTTAAGCAATTCATGTTTTTTTGGGGATTTACGTTTATTTAAGGGTTTATGTTTCAAGCAATCTACGTTTCTTTTAAGCAATTTACGTTTATAAAATATTACGTTATGTAAGCATTTTACGTTATGTAAGCAAAGTACGTTATGTAAGCAAAGTACGTTATGTAAGCAATTTACGTTATGTAAGCAATTTACGTTATGTAAGCAATTTTACGTTATTTAAGCAATTTCATGTTATTTAAGCAATTTTACGTTATTTAAGCAATTTACGTTATTTTATGCAATTACATTCATTTGAGGGATTTTCGTTTTTCATTTAGGCTATGTTTGTTCCTTTTTTGCAATTTTCTTTTCATTTAAGTAATTACGTTTCATGGTAAGCTGTTGTTCATATATGCAAATTTAGTTTCATTTACGTAATTTTACGCAAGTTGTGTCTGTATGCAATTTGCATGCATTTATGCTATTTTCGTTGTCTTATGCATGGTTCGTTTCTATACAGGATACGTTTTTCGTGCAACTTATTTTTACGGTCAGTCTTGCTTTTGGCATTTGGGGTTTTTTTCCTGTTGGTGGTACTGATGTTTTCCTATCATGTGTTAGCATCATGCGATGTATGCATTCTCGTGACGGGTGTAATCACATGGTTTTCACATTCTTATGCTCATTTTTTCTCATACTTTCCTTTTTATTCGCTCTATCTTTGATTTGATTTTCACGCAGCTTATATTTCTTGGATGTTAGTTGCTTGCATATCACGTGCTGCTTCCAAGTCTTTTTTGGGTATAGGTTCACGTGCTTTTCTGTCATTTCCACTGCGGTCACTTGGCACGTGGTAGTTCATGCAGTGTTGAGAAGAACATTTTCTGTTGGCTCTTTTATGGCAAATCTCATCATCTGCATCACATACGTTCACTTCAATTCGGTTCAGGTCTGAGGTTACGGTTTTAATTCCATGACCGGCATGCTCTGTCCGGTTCTAGTTGGGTTGAGGGGGGAGGGGGCGGCTTTGTTTCACAGGTAAGTCTTGGGTCACTTGTTTTAGTTTTGGTTTCTCAAGTTTATTTGTTGTTTACAGATAATGTCGCAAGCAGCTGATATTGGGGATTTTGTTTCCATCTCACCTTCTTCAGCAAGGGGGTCGGAACTCGGCAGCGTACAATCTCTCAGAACCTGGACTGTTCCTAGACTCATAGCAGAGCTCCAGCGCAGGGGGATTTCATACCCAGCATCGGCTCGGAAAGCCCAGCTTTTTAGGTTGCTGTTCGCTCGTACAGCTGATTCAAGTGCGGAGCAAGTTACCCTTCGGACTGTGGCTGCTTCTTTGGCTGAGATCCACACTACCCTCAGTTCTCTGGCCACGTCTTGCCACAAGTTACGTAGTAGGGTGGAGGTTTTAGAGAATCAGCCGAGTCCGGTTACTGCAGCAGCAGCCTGCCCGGTGGCTCTAGCTGATTCTGGGTCCTCCTCGGTACCCGGGCCGGTTTCGGTTGGTCCAGGTAATAATTTGTGTGCTCCCCCTGTTAACCCAGCACATTTTATTCCGGCTAATATTAGAAAGGACATTCTTGAAGGGAAGCATGTCAACCTGGCATCCTTATTAATTGCTGCTCATGATGTTGCGGACAATAGGTCCTACGCTTGAGGGGATGTTTCGGTGGTAGTGAAGACCAGGGATCACAGACTTAGTCACAAGTTGTCCATCCCTGAGTTTGTCTTGGCCTTTAGTCTCTACAGAGATGTAATCTGCTCTGTTACTCCACTTAGGAGGGAAGAGTTGGACCTGTACCTGTATACGGTGGTTGAGTTAGGCCACATTTCGCCGGGCTCAGGTCTCCGGTATGTGCTTCTTGTCAATCTTCATCGCACACGGCATACTGGTGCCCCAATTTGGAGGTCCCTGCAGTACCCAGTACATCCAGGGGGTCAGGTTTGATGCTCCCTTCCTCAGGTCATCCGGCCCCATTGGACAAGTTAGGCCGTCCTATTCATTTTCTGGGGAAATCCCAGATTTGCAATAACTACAACCTTGGGGTATGCAATTTTAGTCAATGCCGGTTGCTGCATATCTGTACTGGGTGTTTCAGGGCCCACCCCAAGTCAGCCTGTTCACTTAAGCAGAATAAAACGACTAAGCCGTATCAATGTTCCTTTTTTGCAGGAGTGTTTAGGTGCTCACCCGTCACCTTCTTGGAGCAATTTTTTGGCTAGGGGTTTCACTGAGGGTTTCCACACAGGGTTTGTCTCCTTACCATCTGATAGTTATGAGTATAAAAACCTCAGGTCATCTACTGTAGATACTGAAGCGGTAGATTTGCTATTACAGTCAGAACTTGATAAGGGGTTTGTTATCGGGCCTTTTACTTCCCCTCCCTTCCAGGTATGGAGGGTTAACCCTCTGGGGCTTGTTAGAGGGAAATTTTCAAATAAACCACGTTTAATTTATGACTTGTCTGCCCCTCATTGTTCGCATGTTGCTAGCCTCAACTCTTTGATCCCGTCAGAAGAATTTTCTCTCAAATATGCTTCAGTGGATCAAGCTATTCAGTCCATTATTGAGGTGGGCTCAGGAGCTTGGTTGTCCAAGGCGGATGTTGCGGATGCTTTTAAGCTTCTGCCTATTCTGCCATCTCTTTGGCAATGGCATGGTATCAAATGGAAAGGGGTTTATTATTTTGCCACCAAGCTTATATTTGGGTCTAGAAGTAGCCCTTGGTTGTTCAACGTTTTTGCTCAGGCCCTTTACTGGATTCTCACGTACAGGGAGAATTGTCATAAGGTGATCCATTATTTAGACGATTTTCTCCTCATTGAAGGTGGTGAGCAAGTCCCTTCTGACCTGCGGAAACTTACTTCACTTTTCTCTGCACTTAACATTCCGCTGTCTGTCAATAAGATGGAAGGTCCAGTTACCAGACTCACGTTCCTGGGTATTACGCTGGATTCGCAATCTATGCAGGCCAGTCTTCCCACAGATAAGCTTGTGAGAATCAGAGATTGCATTCATGCGTTTACAGTCTCCAGAGTCTGTATCAGGGTGGAATAACAGTCACTTCTCGGTATGTTAAATTTTGTGATGAGGATCATCCCCCAGGGGAGAGCTTTTATATCTAGATTGTTAGCATTATTGCCTTCGGCCCCCAACCCTGATGCTCAGGTGTTCCTGGATTCTGCTGCGCTTGCTGACCTTCTGATGTGGGATGAGTTCCTGCAACATTGGAATGGGGTAGCTATGTTTATCCCGGCTGTGTCTAATTCCTCTCCCCAAATTTTCACAGACGCAGCAGCCACCAAGGGCTATGCAGCCATTTTTGGTTCTCATTGGATGGCGGGATCTTGGTCGGACGAGGTTTTGGCAATTCCTCGGTTCACTGAGACTTCGGCTTTGTTCGAAGTGTATCCCATAGTGGCAGCCGCTCAGGTATGGGGGCATCTATGGGCAGGTCAGACAGTAGTTTTTTCTACTGATAATCAAGCAATCTCTGAGGTTATCAGTAGTGGCAGATCCAGATCCTTGCTGATCATGAGATTTGTGCGTAGGCTCATTTGGTTATCTTTTCATTTTAATTTTCACATCCATGGTAGATTCATTAATGGTATAGATAATATAGCGGCCCGGTTTAATTACCCGTTATTTTTTCAGCAGGTCCCGGACGCAGACGCTTACGCCACGCCTTCCCCGCAGTTCCAACAATTGGTGATGGATTAGACTCTCATTGGCTTGAAGCGGTTAATTTAATTAACAGTTCTTTATCTCTGAATACCAGGAAGGCCTATGCCACAGCTTGGAGGGTCTTTCAGGCCTTCCAGGCTAGATTTCCTTGCTTAGACAGTTACAATATCCAGTATCTACTTGCTTTCACCGCTTTTTGCCACTCTCAACTTAAACTGGCCCATGGTACTATTAGGACATATCTGGCTGGTATTCAACACTTTATGTTGTTAGAAGACCCTAATAGGCCCTCCATATTTTCAGCTCACCCTATCAGAGCCATCCTCAAAGGAATCCAGAAAGGTAGCCCTCCTATCAGGCTAAGTAGACTTCCCATAACTGGTCACATTTTCCGGGACATGTCTGATATTCTCTCTAGATCTCCTTTTGGGTGGTTACCAAGCTTGGTGCTTAAACACTTGAGCCCCGGACCATTATGCTGCCTAAGGACTAGAGGTCTTTTTCCAATTTGGCACTGCGTCGCTTTAACTTTTAATTGCGCGGTCATGCAATGCTGTACCCAAACGAAATTTGCGTCCTTTTCTTCCCACAAATAGATCTTTCTTTTGATGGTATTTGATCACCTCTGCAGTTTTTATTTTTTGCGCTATAAACGGAAAAAGACCGAAAATTTTGAAAAAAAATGATATTTTCTACTTTTTGTTATAAAAAAAAATCCAATAAACTCAATTTTAGTCATACATTTAGGCCAAAATGTATTCGGCCACATGTCTTTGGTAAAAAAAATGTCAATAAGTGTATATTTATCGGTTTGCGCAAAAGTTATAGCGTCTACAAACTAGGGTACATTTTCTGGAATTTACACAGCTTTTAGTTTATGACTGCCTATGTCATTTCTTGAGGTGCTAAAATGGCAGGGCAGTACAAAACCCCCACAAATGACCCCATTTTGGAAAGTAGACACCCCAAGGAAATTGCTGAGAGGCATGTTGAACCCATTGAATATTTATTTTTTTTGTCCCAAGTGATTGAATAATGACAAAAAAAAAAATATTTACAAAAAGTTGTCACTAAATGATATATTGCTCACACAGGCCATGGGCCTATGTGGAATTGCACCCCAAAATACATTCAGCTGCTTCTCCTCAGTACGGGGATACCACATGTGTGGGACTTTTTGGGAGCCTAGCCGCGTACGGGACCCCGAAAACCAATCACCGCCTTCAGGATTTCTAAGGGTGTAAATTTTTGATTTCACTCTTCACTGCCTATCACAGTTTCGGAGGCCATAAAATGCCCAGGTGGCACAAACCCCCCCCCAAATGACCCCATTTTGGAAAGTAGACACCCCAAGCTATTTGCTGAGAGGCATATTGAGTCCATGGAATATTTTATATTTTGACACAAGTTGCGGGAATGTGACACTTTTTTTTTTTTTTTGCACAAATTTGTCACTAAATGATATATTGCTTACACAGGCCATGGGCATATGTGGAATTGCACCCCAAAATACATTTAGCTGCTTCTCCTGAGTATTGGGATACCACATGTGTGGGACTTTTTGGGAGCCTAGCCGCGTACGGGGCCCAGAAAACCAATCACCGCCTTCAGCGTTTTTAAGGGCGTGAATTTTTGATTTTACTCTTCACTGCCTATCCCTGTTTCGGAGGCCATGGAATGCCCAGGTGGCACAAAACCCCCCCAAATGACCCCATTTTGGAAAGTAGACACCCCAAGCTATTTGCTGAGAGGCATGGTGAGTATTTTGCAGCTCTCATTTGTTTTTGAAAATGAAAAAAGACAAGAAAAAACAATTTTTTTTTTCTTTTTTCAAATTTCAAAACTTTGTGACAAAAAGTGAGGTCTGCAAAATACTCACTATACCTCTCAGCAAATAGCTTGGGGTGTCTACTTTCCAAAATGGGGTCATTTGGGGGGGTTTTGTGCCACCTGAGCATTCCATGGCCTCCGAAACTGTGATAGGCAGTGAAGAGTGAAATCAAAAATTCACGCCCTTAGAAAGCCTGAAGGCGGTGCTTGGTTTTCGGGGTCCCGTACGCGGCTAGGCTCCCAAAAAGTCTCACACATGTGGTATCCCCGTACTCAGGAGAAGCAGCAGAATGTATTCTGGGGTGTAATTTCACATATTCCCATGGCCTGTTTGAGAAATATATCATTTAGTGACAACTTTGTGCAAAAAAAAATAAAATAAAAATTTGTCTTTTTCCCGCAACTTGTGTCGCAATATAAAATATTCCATGGACTCGACATGCCTCTCAGCAAATAGCTTGGGGTGTCTACTTTCCAAAATGGGGTCATTTGGGGGGGTTTTGAACTGTCCTGGCATTTTATGCACAACATTTAGAAGCTTATGTCACACATCACCCACTCTTCTAACCACTTGAAGACAAAGCCCTTTCTGACACTTATTGTTTACATGAAAAAGTTATTTTTTTTTTGCAAGAAAATTACTTTGAACCCCTAAACATTATATATTTTTTTAAAGCAAATGCCCTACAGATTAAAATGGTGGGTGTTTCATTTTTTTTTTTCACACAGTATTTGCGCAGCGATTTTTCAAACGCATTTTTTGGGGAAAAAACACACTTTTTTAAATTTTAATGCACTAAAACACACTATAGTGCCCAAATGTTTGATGAAATAAAAAGATGATCTTAGGCCGAGTACATGGATACCAAACATGACATGCTTTACAATTGCGCACAAACGTGCAGTGGCAACAAAATAAATACATTTTTAAAAGCCTTTAAAAACCTTTACAGGTTACCACTTTAGATTTACAGAGGAGGTCTACTGCTAAAAATACTGCCCTCGATCTGACCTTTGCGGTGATACCTCACATGCATGGTGCAATTGCTGTTTACGTTTGACGACAGACCGCCGCTTGCGTTCGCCTTAGCGCAAGAGCAGGGGGCGACAGGGGTGCTTTTTTTTTTTTTTTTTTTTCTTTATTATTTTTTTGCTTTCTTATCTTATTTTTAAACTGTTTTTTTTTTTATCATTTTTATTGTTATCTCGGGGAATGTAGATATCCCCTATGATAGCAATAGGTAGTGACAGGTACTCTTTTTTGAAAAAATTGGGGTCTATTAGGCCCTATATCTCTCCTCTGCCCTCAAAGCATCTGACCACACCAAGATCGGTGTGATAAAATGCTTCCCCAATTTTCCAATGGCGCTATTTACATCTGGCGAAATCTAAGTCATAAAATGCTCGTAGCTTCCGGTTTCTTAGGCCATAGAGATGTTTGGAGCCACTCTGGTCTCTGATCAGCTCTATGGTCAGCTGGCTGAATCACCGGCTGCATTCTCAGGTTCCCTGTTGAGACAGGAGAGCCAGAGAAAAACACGGAAGACGGTGGGGGGGGCATTCCCTCCCACGGCTTGTAAAAGCAGTCTAGAGGCTAATTAGCCGCTAGGATTGCTTTTACATGAAAGCCGACCGCTGGCTGAAAAGAATGATACCAAGATGATACCTAAACCTGCAGGCATCATTCTGGTATAACCACTCAAAGTCGTGAATGGCGTACCTGAAGACAAAAAAATGGTTAACAATAAAGCACAGTAAACGGTAAAGTATAAATAATTACATACCTGAAAAACAAACATGATAAAACATAATAACAATAAAACATTGCAGAATAGAATACAGTAAAAAAGAGCAGAACAATAGAGAGAGAGAATAGAGAGAGAGAACAATAAAACGACAACAATTTTTTTTTATTTTATATATATTTTTTTTTTTTACACTTTTTTTGTAACTAACTTTTATAACGGTAACCGGTTCCAGGTTCAGGTCTCTCAAAATGCGATGGCATCTTGGGAGACCCTGTGAAAGTGTGCCCTAGTCTGTGGAATGCTGTACCCTACGCTAATACTCAACTAGTAATGGTAGCGTTCAAAACATTCACCAATGCAAAGACAAGGATTGTCAGGACAGGAGGGACAATAATAGCGGGTGTCACGCCTATATCCGCGCTTGCTGCAGACACAACATCTTTTTGGGGGGTTCGTTTGGTAGGGGTACTCGGGAGGACATAAAGAAAATGCCTCTCATGCAGCCGACTGCATTTGGTTGGGGATGTGAATGGGGGAAGTACGGGCGCTGCAGAAGCGGTGGGTTCCCAATTAGGATTGGCGAATGCAGCAGGAAGGGCATTATGGGCACGACGGGTCTGTGTTTGTCTTTTTGGTGGCAGCGGGACACTACTTGTGCTTGCCACCTCACCAGCTTGAACTGCACTTATGGGACTCGCCACGTCACCAAGTGTTACTGCAGTGCTGGTTTGACTACGACCGGGGTGTACTAGGCCGCTGGTGCTTGCCAGTTCACCAAAACGCTACAAAAAAAAACTGTTAGCGATCGCAGGGATCAGGCCTGACTCTGCGAACGCTGCAGTTATGCGTTTAGTCTTTTGTAAGTGAGAGTGATCGATCGATACTGCACTTGGGTGGGCTGGGCCGGGCGGAGGGGCAAAACGCAGGTGCTAGCAGGTATCTGTGCTGATCCCGCTAACACTGCTTTTTTGGGAACCCTAAACTGCTGGGGACGCTAGTATAGATCTGATCGGATCAGATATTGATCCGTTCAGATACTATACCACTAAGGGAGGTGTATGGTGCGTGCGTGGGTGTTAGTGCTACTGGCGCTAACCTGACGCTGCCTGGGGCTGTTGCTTGCCAGTTCACCAAAATGCTACCAAAAAAACTGTTAGCGATCGCAGGGATCAGGCCTGACTCTGCGAACGCTGCAGTTATGCGTTTAGTGTTTTGTAAGTGACAGTGATCGATCGATACTGCACTTGGGTGGGCCGGGCGGAGGGGCAAAATGCAGGTGCTAGCAGGTATCTGGGCTGATCCCACTAACACTGCGTTTTTGGGAACCCTAAACTGCTGGGGACACTAGTATAGATCTGATCGGATCAGATATTGATCCGATACTATACCACTAAGGGAGGTGTACGGTGCGTGCGTGGGTGTTAGCGCTACTGGCGCTAACCTGACGCTGCCTGGGGCTGGTGCTTGCCAATTCACCAAAATGCTACCAAAAAAACTGTTAGCGATCGCAGGGATCAGGCCTGACTCTGCGAACGCTGCAGTTATGCGTTTAGTGCCTTGTAAGTGACAGTGATCGATCGATACTGCACTTGGGCTGGGCCGGGCGGAGGGACAAAACGCAGGTGCTAGCAGGTATCTGGGCTGATCCCGCTAACGCTGCGTTTTTGGGAACCCTAAACTGCTGGGGACGCTAGTATAGATCTGATCGGATCAGATATTGATCCGTACAGATACTATACCACTAAAAGAGGTGTACGGTGCGTGCGTGGGTGTTAGCGGTACTGGCGCTAATTTGACGCTGCCTGGGGCGACACATATCACCGCCGGGCAATCAGGGGGCTAAACCTTTATTCGGTAATAAACGGCGGGTTCCCTGACACTATAAAAAATAAACGAACTAACCAGCGTCACCCGTAACGGTTATACGGTGATCAGTGGTGAAAGGGTTAACTAGGGGGCAATCAAGGGGTTAAAACATTTATTAGGTAGTATATGGGGGTCCCTGACGCTATAAAACGCTGACGGCGAACCTAAATATTTACCTCACTAACTAGCGTCACCAGCGACACTAATACAGCGATCAGAAAAATGATCGCTTAGTGACACTGGCGACAGGGGGTGATCAAGGGGTTAAAACTTTATTAGGGGGGGTTAGGGGGGTATCCTAGACCTAAAGGGGGGTAATACTCACTGTCCCAACACTGTAACTGTCACAAACTGACACCAATGCAGTAATCAGAAAAAAAAACAAAAAACTGCTGGTGTCAGTTTGTGACAGGGAGGGGGGGGGTGATTGGGGGGCGGATCGGGGGGCGAATCGGGGTGTTTTGTATGCCTGGCATGTTCTACTGTGTTGTGTAGTGTTGGTGCACTCACAGTTCAGTCTTCTCTCCTCGGCTCTGCAACGGAATACCGAGCCGAGGAGAGATGACATCACTTCCTTTGCTGCTGTTTAGCATACAGCAGCAAAGGAAGTGATCTGATTGGCCGGCGGCGATCGCGAGGGGGGGGCCACGAACGGATGGCCTCCCCCTCGTCTCCGATCGCCGGGGGACCAAACGGGACCGCCTCGGGCGGCGGGGGGGTCCGATCGGACCCCCCACCCGCGGGAGGCAAATCACGTACATGTACGTGATTTTGCCTGCCCGTGCCGCCTTGCCGACGTAAATCGGCGTGAGGCGGTCCTTAAGTGGTTAAAGCAGCAATTTATCTGGCCTTTTTTGGGTTTTTAAGGCCAGGGGAATTTGCGCATTCTGGTGCAGGGTCTCGCATACTTCTGGCCAATCAGTTGGTCAGGCACCCAGGTTATTTTTGTTTACATTTACATGCGTGCAAGACATAGCAAACAGGAGGCGGTACGGACATTAGGTTTTTTGAGACTGGGAAGGCATGGTGCCCGGTATCAGTATTAGATCAGTTAGTCAGGGCTAAGGCTGATAAACCTAGGGATGGGCCTCTGTTGCCCTTACCTTGTGCTCCCCTCTCTGTAGCTCAATTCACTCTACATTGTCGTATCCTTTGGGCTAACCTGGGTTTGGACCCAAAGGCATACTCTGGTCATTCATTTAGAATAGGAGCAGCTTCTGCAGCTTCACGTCAGGGGGTCCCTGCTCATATCATAAAGAAGTTAGGCAGGTGGAGGTCAGATTGCTTTGCTAGGTATATTCCAGATCCTGTTTTGGAAATGTTGCAGGCTTTTGTCAATTTAGCTGATTAAATGTGATTCAGTGTATAATAAACTTTTGTTAAACTTTCATCCTACTGTTTTATTTTTGTCCCCTTTTAGGCATACTGACCACGTGACCACGACACACCTCAGGTCAATGTTTTTGTTTTTGGTTTTGTTAACTCTTCACTATCACAGGTTGACTCCGAGTACAAGTATAAGGCTGACCGCAGGTCAGCCTGTTTTTGTAGGTGGAGTCAGGCTGCATAAAGCCGGCCCGCCTCTGCCTCTGTCCTTCGTGGTCGTAGGCACTCGTTCCCCACCCACCCATTCCCTTTTCTTTATTTCAATTGATTTCTTTCCCTTTTCTTACTTGGGTATGCCCCCTTTTAGGCATACTGACCACGGCACACCTCAGGTCAATGTTTTTGTTAACTCTTCACTATCACAGGTTGACTCTGAGTACAAATAGGATCAGAATAACACAACCAATTTGCTTCAGGTAGCTTTAGGTGCACACTGTGCAGAGGACGCAGAGCACTAACTGTAAATAATGCAGCTGCCTGCCTGTGGTACTAATAGGATCAGAAGAACACCACCAATTTTCTTCAGGTAGCTTTTGGTGCTCACTGTGCAGAGGACACAGTTCTCTAACTGTAAATACTGTAGCTTCCTGCTTGAGGTACTAATAGGATCAAAAGAACACCACCAATTTTCATCAGGTCGCTTTAGGTGCACACTGTATAGAGGACACAGTACACTAACTGTAAATAATGCAGGTGCCTGCCTGTGGTATTAATAGGATCAGAACAACAGTAATTGTCTTCAGGTAGCTTTAGGTGCACACTGTGCAGAGGATGCAATACACTAACTGTAAATACTGCAGCTGCTTGCCTGTGGTACTAATAGGATCAGAACAAAAGCAATTGTCTTCAGGTAGCTTTAGGTGCACACTGTGCAGAGGACGCACTATACTAACTGTAAATACTGCAGCTGCTTGAATATGGTACTAATAGGATCAGAAGCACACCACCAATTTTCTTCAGGTAGCTTTAGGTGCACACTGTGCAGAGGACCCACTACACTAACTGTAAATACTGCAGCTGCTTAAATATGGTACTAATAGGATCAGAAGAACACCACCAATTTTCTTCAGGTAGATTTAGGTGCACACTGTTCAGAGGACACACTACATTTACTGTAAATACTGCAGCTGCCTGTGGTACTAATAGGATCAGAAGAACACCACCAAGTTTCTTCAGGTAGCTTTAGGTGCACACTGTGCATTGGAAGAAATACACTAACTATAATTACTGCAGATGGCTATGCTACTAAGAGGATCAGAAGAACACCACCAATTTTCTTCAGGTAGCTTTAGGTGCTCACTGTGCAGAAGACACAGTACACTAACCATAAATACTGTAGCTTCCTGGCTGTGGTACTAATAGGATCAGAAGAACACCACCAATTTTCTTCAGGTCGCTTTAGGTGCACACTGTGCCGAGGACAAAGTACATTAACTGTAAATAATGCAGCTGCCTGCCTGCGGTATTAATAGGATCAGAACAACAGCAACTGTCTTCAGGTAGCTTTAGGTGCACACTGTGCAGAGGACACAGTACACTAACTATAAATACTGCAGCTGATTACCTGTGGTACTAATAGGATCAGAACAACAGCAATTGTCTTCAAGTAGCTTTAGGTGCACACTGTGTAGAGGACGCGCTGCATTAACTGTAAATACTGCAGCTGCCTGCCTATGGTATTAATAGGATCAGAACAACAGCAACTGTCTTCAAGTAGGAAGAGGTGCACACTGTGCAGAGGACGCCCTACACTAACTGCAAATACTGCAGCTACATACCTGTGGTTTTAATAGGATCAGAACAACAGCAATTGTCTTCAGGTAGCTTTAGGTGTACACTGTGCAGATGACACACTACACTAACTGTAAATACTGCAACTGCCTGCCTGTAGTACTAATAGGATCAGAAGAACACCACCAATTTCCTTCATTTAGCTATAGGTGCACACTGTGCAGAGGACCCACTACACTAACTGTAAATACTGCAGCTGCCTGCAGTACTAATAGGATCAGAAGAACACCACCAATTTTCTTCAGGTAGCTTTAGGTGCACTCTGTGCAGAGGACGCAATACACTAACTGTAAATACTGCAGATGGCAGCGCTACTAAGAGGATCAGAACAACAGCAATTGTCTTCAAGTAGCTATAGGTGCACACTGTGCAGAGGACACAATACACTAACTGTAAATACTGCAGCTGCTTGCCTGTGGTACTAATAGGATCAGAACAACAGTAATTGTCTTCAGGTATCTTTAGGTGCACACTGTGCAGAGGACGCACTACACTTACTGTAAATACTGTAGCTGCTTGCCTGTGGTACTAATAGGATCAGAACAACATCAATTGTCTTCAGGTAGCTTTAGGTGCACACTGTGCAGAGGACGCACTACACAAGCTGCAAATACTGTAGCTGCCTGCCTGTGGTATTACTAGAATCAGAAGAACACCACCAATTTTCTTCAGGTAGCTTTAGGTGCACACTGTTCAGAGGATGCACTACACTAACTGTAAATAAATGTAGGATCAGAAGAACACCAGCAATTTTCTTCAGGTAGGTGTAAATACTGTAAAAACACCTGCCTGCCTGTCAGTAGGAAGAGAATAACAGGAACAGATCTAGCTAAACTGATTATGGTGTATATATGTGTGTATGTGTGTGTGTGTGTGTTTGTATATATATGTATATATATATATATATATATATATATATATATATATATATATATATGTATGTATATATATATATATATATATATATATATATATATATATATATATATATGTATATGTATATGTATGTATGTGTGTATATATATATATATATATATATGTATGTATGTATGTATGTATATATATATATATACACACATATATACACATATACAGACTGATTTCTGATTGGGACTCTAAAACAAAGTTAATACTGCAGCTGCAGGAACAGATTCACAGGACTCAATCACTGTGTTTAAAATGTCCGTTCGGTGAAAAAGTTTTAATGCATGTTATTTTATACATAGATAAGAAAGGGGTGGTGTGAGATGTTATTAAAAACTAACAAATAGCAATATGTTATTATAAGCTAACAAATAGAAATATATTATTAAAAACTAGCGAATAGAACAATTGCAAAAGTAAAACCTTGGAAAGGGAGGGGGGAGTAGAGAGCGTTTAGTAGGAGAAGTGTCTGTGTGTTAGGTGAAGGTTACAGAACACATTTGAACAGAGAGAACAAAATGGATTCTCTTGTGCTTAAATGAACAGTACAATGAATGTCCATGTCATTTCCCCCCTTTTGTTTATTTGACACCATTCTTCTCCGCGTTACGATTGCTGGTAACTCCTGTTACATTGGCGCAGAGAGACGGCGTCCTGTTCAGCTCTCTCCTAGCTTTCTCACAATAATGGGTTCATCAGGGCTGGTGGTACATTTGTTGGTACAGTGGGTAGTCACACAGAGGCATAGCCTGATGAGGAAGTAAATAACAAACATGAGAAATAGGAACATCACAATGTAAGCGCCTAGTTTCTGTAACCATGTTGCTATGCCATATAAAAAATCACCAAAACCTCCTAAACCCTGAAAAGGGTTCCATCCATCTTTAGCAATATCTCTGGCCTTATTCTGTAGTTCTCTTATCTTAGCAAGATGTCCTTTAACCTCCCTGGCGGTATGATTATTTCTGATTTTAGGTGCTGAAAGCGGTACAATTATTTTGCACAGAAATTTGGCGTTTTATATTGTAGGCCTGTAATTCTTAGGAATAGTTCACTTAAATCTGTCCAAACAAGAGTCTAGTAGACATCCCGGGTATGATAAAGTTTGAAAAACTAAATAAAAATTATAATATAATAAATAACTATAAATAATTATAACAAATAATAATATAATAATAATAAAAATTATATAATAATGTAATCAAATCAAAAACACTGAAATTTGCTCAGTTGCAGAATTTTAGCTTTTGTTACTTTTAGTGTTTGATGACGGATCTCTCCACAAATCACTATCGCTCAATTCTGCGAGTGATTCTAATTTATTATCGCTTTTTTCTAGCTGCTCTAAAACCACTTTTGATCTAAAGGGACAGTTTTGGTTGCTATGGACAATCTCCAGTTTCCTGGCAGAAAGAACAGTTTTATGTATATAAAACTGCATGCAGGACACTGGGCAAACCACTAGGGACAAAGGGGATGTGTAGTTATTTGATACAGTACTGTAATCTGTAAGATTACAGTATGCTGTATCTATACTGTGTGTTTTACTTTTGAATTTACCGCCGAACTCCGTCCCCGTGCGTCGCAACGCTCGCAGGGAACGGAGCTCGGCACTGTGAATCGAGCGAGACACAGCGGCTCGCCGATCACAGCGGGGAGACATCGCAGGATCCAGGGGACAAGGTAAGTATGCTCTTCCTGGATCCTGCGATGCAAGCCCGAGTCTGGCTCGGGGATACCGCTTTTGGTATAAAAAATCCAACCCGAGCCAGACTCGGGAATACCGCCAGGGGGGTTAATAATGTCCTCATTATCAGAAATGTATATACAACAGTCAGTGCGAAATATCTTACACATCCCACCTTGAGCTGCAGTGAGATAATTTAGCGTTAATCTGTACTCTAATACTACTTTTTTAAGCTGAGCCATTTTTTCATTTAATAAACCTATATCAGTGGTAGTAAGGTTAATAATCTCATCTACAATTCTAGTGTAATTATTTTGTCTTTTCATTGCTTCAATTCCCCATCCTGTCCAGGAAGGGAACCATGACCATGCCATGTCACCTTCAGTGAACAGCTCTCTTTTGAACACTAAAGGGTATTCTGGACTTTGATCTGGTCGCACTGTATCTTTGCGAACAGCCAAAGCAGGTACTAACTTTCCAATGTAACATGTACCTGTAACATTAGTAGGAATCCAGGCGTAAGCTTTATTTCCACATATATAATATAACCCTCTACGTATGGACGGTATGCCTGCTCCTAAAAAACTGGAAGCAATAACATGGAATCTCAGGAAACCGATATTTTCACATATTGGGAACTGTGAGCAATTTGTACTATAAAGGGTTCTATTTAGTTCTGGATCTGGGATATAATAATATTGACCATAGTTTCCTCCATAAACTGTAATTTTTGCTCCGCTGCAATCTGAATTGCCCAACCGTCTACATTTAGTGTTAAACGGGCATGTAATGTTTAAACAAATCTGTGGAGTGTTTATCTGTTTCGAAACCATCAAAGTTACTGATCTGTGCTCATTAGCTGTGGAGACTATGTATGAGCCATTTATTCTGGTCCTGTTTAAATCAGTGAAATTGAGAGGCATTGCTATCATGGGTATTGTTCCTGTATGGGGATGTAAGTGAGAACACACCCAGCAGTTACTAGCGTTGCTATGGGTTGCATACAATTTTAACATTTGGATGAAAGGGTTATTTTTCCATGTCTCAGTTCTCACAAACAACAAAAAGAAAAGAAACATTATCATAATTTTTTCAAAGGATATCATCACTTCAGGATTTTCTTGCAGTGACTGGCGTGAATCCAGGTGGGCTTTCCTTCCAACTTGACAGCAGAACTGGTTGTCAAAAGCACCAAATGTGGTCCGTCAAATTTTGGTTCTAGTGGCTTTCTGACGTGTCGCTTGACCACCACCCAGTCACCTGGTTGGATTCTGTGAATACCTGAAACAGAATCTGGGTTGGGGATAGATTTATAAACACCTTCATGTATTTTATTCAATGTTCTTTGCAAAATCTGAACATATTCTAACAGATTAGAGTGAGAAGCCTGCAACTGTTGGGGAAAATATAGCCCTGTTTTGGGTGGCCCTCCAAATAAAATCTCATAGGGGGACAGCCCATGTGGTTGTTTAGGGGTAGTTCGTACAGAATATAGGGCTAATGGCAAAGCTTCCACCCATCCTTTTCCTGTATCTGCTTTAATTTTTGCACATCTGTTTTTCAAAATTCATGGGTAAATGAAAAAAGGTGCCAGCAATCTGGGTGCAGGGGCACCGAAAAGAAAGCATTTGCAAGATCAATCACTGTAAAGCAGGTGCTGGAGGCAGGTATTCCACTTAGTAAAGTGCGGGGGTTGGGCACGATCGGGGTATCTGCCTCTATTATATTGTTAATGGCTCTCAAATCATGCACCATGCGATATGTCACCTGCCCACCCTTCTTGTCTGGCTTCTTTGCAATTGGGAACAGGGGTGTATTGACCTGGGACTTAATTGGTACAACAACCCCTGCTGCTTTCAGTTGAGTGATTTGATCCTTTATCCCCTCAGTCTGAGCAATACTCAGTGGGTACTGTTTAATCTGTGGGAGATGGGCTCCTGGTTTAATTTTTATCATGACTGGGGTGCAATCCAGCAGACCTACATCATATTTGCTGGTGGCCCATAATTCAGTGGGAATCACTTTCAATTCTGGTGGAAATGGCAGAGTGGAGTCTTGGATTAAAAATACTCCACAGGCAGAATTTAAAACTTCTCCTGATAGACTACTGACCACTTGGACTCCTGTAGGAGTGTATGTTTGCTAAAATTTGGTTCAAAATGTCAGCTCCCAAAAGATTGGTAGGAACTGTGTCTGAAACTAACACTTTAGTGACAATTTCTGTTTGCTGTCCTAGCCTGAGTTTAAGTGGCTTGGACTCAACCAAATCAGTAGAGGTCCCGGTTAGGCCAACACCAGAGATAACATTTGTAGATAATAATCCTGGAGGTAAGTCCTCTATATTAAAAACACTTCGGCTTGCACCAGTATCAATTAAACAGGTTAATTCTGTTTCTCCTCCAGGATAAGGGAGTTCTTGTAAAAATACTTTTACTCCGGCCTCGGGACCATTGTCTCCCCTATTTAACATGATTGATACTGGCATGCCATTTTCCTATGCCTGATCCACTGCTTTTGGCAGAGAACAGGGATCAGCATGAGGGGCCCCTTATCTCTTTTCTAGTCTACGGTCAGGAAGATGGCAGAATTTGGGTATGTGTCCTTCCCCATCACAATTGTAGCATATAATTGGTCCCCGATTGCCATGATTTCTGAAATTGCCTTTGCCTCTTCCTCTTCCTTTTCCTCTCTGCTTCCCCATGTACATTACCTTGGGTTTGCTGTCTTTTTGGTTAATCCTGTTTTCTATGGATAACAGGATAGGCAGGACGTCTCAAATAGACATATTGCCTGCCTCAGGCCTTGCTGTGAACAACTTTTCTTTCAACTGGGGTATTAAACCATCAAGAAACCTTTGTTTCACCAGTTGTGTAGATGGACTTGCAGTTTCTCCCACCTTCTCTTCCTCTATTTTAATGCCTGCTTCCTCAGCCATATCACTTAACCGCCTCCAATAAGCCCCTGCTGCTTCCTCTTTCCCTTGCTTAGCATTCATAAATTCAGCATGTCTGGTTTGTCCATATATTTGGGGCAATTTTTCCTTCAATTTCTCACAAACCTCCCGTCCACTAACCATCTTACCTAGATTTTTGACGTCTACACCACATTCTTTAAGTATATAGCCAGACATGTTGCTTCCCACTGCTTTAATAAGAAGCTGATGAATGTCAGTAGCAGAAGCCTCATATGCTTCCTGTGCAGCACTAAGTTTGTTTGCAAACCCAATTGGATTCTTTCTAGGATCTCCCAATCCCTCTAATATGGCTCTCATATCTTGGGGACTAAAAGGTACATGCCATTTAATTTGAGACTTACTGTCAACAGCATCACCTTCAAAAACTAATTGGGTTCTGACAGGATAAACTGCAACAGATTTCTCTATGCCAGGGGCAGAAGGGCTGGCATCTCCCTTCCTTCTCTCTTCATCTTGCTGCCACAATTTGGAAATTATGGTTTGCTCTGGAAGTTCAGACTCTATCTCTCTTTCTCTGGCCAAAGCCTTAAGTTCAGAGAGATCTAGGTTTGCATATGTGCCTTTTGATTTATGCCAATCATCTGTTTCTAGGATATGAGCCAAAATCCTCTTTGTAGGTTGATATGGGGCTGTTAAACCTCTGCTCTCTACTATATTGCATAGCTCATCTTTTGTGTGTTCCATGTAATCTAATTCTTTTGCTTTTGTGCGTGGACCCCTTAAAGCCAAACTGGCAGCCACATAAGGTGGGGGGTCCTCCTCTACAGAGTCTTCTGGCCAAACGTAGTAAATTTGGGCAGTACTTTTATTAAATATCTCCGTCAAGCCAGTTTGATTTGCTACTTTAGCTTCTGTCTCCCATGTGCAAGCTATTCTCCACGTTCCTTCACTGCACAGTAGTGGGCCATAATCGTGCAGAAAAGTTTGCCATACTTTTAAATCAAAAGTCCCTTTAGATTTTAAAGGTTTAGCTGTTCCCTTTGTCCATTCTACCCATTTATCTAGGGGATCAGTATAGGCAGAACCATACCTTCGGTTCATATATTCTCTAGCGCTCATCTTGCGCTGGGCATTTTCTGAAGGCCTCTCTCCCTTCATTCCCTTAATTAATTTAATGCCCATAATGACTGGCCAGTCTTCTCTCTTCTCTACTTGTGCCTATACCCTCTTGCCTCTAAAACAAATAGTACAGCAAATCTGCAGATTTACAAGAATAGTCTCCACTTATCTACGTGGATAGAAGGGGTTTATGACAATAGACAAAACACTCATTAAGAGACCCTCCTCATCTCTTCTCTTCTCTGTGAGTTTTATCTGACCCTACCATGCGCCTCTGACCCAGGTCGCCCACAAGGAGTCAACGCAGGGAACTGCAGAGGATTTTCCCTATCCACACACAGTCCAACCCGTGAAGGGGGACACAAACACATTCACACACACACGGTACCCAACCAGAAAGGTCCGAGAGTGGTCTGGTTTCCTTGAGAACCGACAGATAGGATACATAGGAAAAGGCAGAAATATAGCAAGCTTAAGGGCAGCTTACCTAGCCGGTATTTGAGGTCTGCGTTTCCCGATGATCCCGATCGAAGCGCGGTTCCTTCTGGAGACTCTGCCAAACTCCTGTTATGACTCGCCAAGACTGATATGACTGATTTCTGATTGGGACTCTAAAACAAAGTTAATACTGCAGCTGCAGGAACAGATTCACAGGACTCAATCACTGTGTTTAAAATGTCCATTCGGTGAAAAAGTTTTATTACATGTTATTTTATACATAGATAAGAAAGGGGTGGTGTGAGATGTTATTAAAAACTAACAAATAGCAATATGTTATTATAAGCTAACAAATAGAAATATATTATTAAAAACTAGTGAATAGAACAATTGCAAAAGTAAAACCTTGGAAAGGGAGGGGGGAGTAGAGAGCGTTTAGTAGGAGAAGTGTCTGTGTGTTAGGTGAAGGTTACAGAACACATTTGAACAGAGAGAACAAAATGGATTCTCTTGTGCTTAAATGAACAGTACAATGAATGTCCATGTCAACATATACACCCAACACCTAGGATGCATATATATATACACTGTAAGTGCAGCTAACTGACTCTCCTGCCTACTCTAGCTAACTTCAGTCAAATGACACTGTCTCTCTGTCCATCTTTCTGCCGCCGCTGCAACACACTACACAAGGCCACCACGCAGGCAGCCACATATAGTGTGGGGTGTGTACTAAAACCCCTGTGCCATAATTGGCCAAAGACACTTTGCTTTGGCCATTTATGGCTCTCTGTACAGGCGGCACTGTGATTGGCCAAGCATGCGGGTCATATTGCATGCTTGGCCAATCATCAGCCAGCAATGCACTGTGATGCCGCAGTGAAATATGGGCCATGACGCGCCACTCGAATTTAGTTCGAATGGCCCATAACGTTCGCAATGGTCAAACGTGAGATGTTTGTGTTGAACTTGGGTTCGACTCGAAATTGAAGCTCATCCCTAGTCTGTTCAAGTAGAAGGTGTTTATACCAGGGCTCTATTAGATACGGGGGCTCAATATTCAATATATTTGACATATTGATATTATATATTATTTGAAGCACATTCCTTTAAGTAACCTCAAAGAGCTGGGAATTGGGACTGATAAGTTTCCATATGATGGATATATTCCCATAAAGATCACTTTTGGGCCAGCAGCTACAGGGGAGATGGAGACATTTGACACCTTGGCCGTGGTGTGTCGCAGGCTTCCTGGAGCTGAACAGAACTCTATGTTGATTGGGACTAGGCATGAGCTCCCCGTTTGAGTCAAACATGAGTTCGACTCGAACATTGGCTGTTCGCCCGTTCTTTGAAAACTGAACATTATGGGCCGTTCACGCCAAATTCGAGCAGCGCGTAACGGCCCATAATGCACTGCGGGAGCGCAGTGCGTTGCTGTATGATGATTGGCCAAAACATGCACCATGACCTGCATGCTTTGGCCAATCCGAGCACCCTCAGCTAAGAGAACCATAATTGGCCAAAGGCAGGGTGCCTTTTGCCATTCATGGCTCAGGAGGACTAAGTCCACGCCCCACACTATATAAGGCTGCCTGTACGTCGGCCCTGTGTAGTGTGTTGTTGGCGTGAATGGAGAATGTCATTTAGATTGAGCAGGCAGGCTATTCAATTAGCTGTAGTGTATTTTATATATATATATATATATATATATATATATATATATATATATATATATATATATATATATATATATATATATATATAGTCTTGTGTATATCTACTGCATACAGTTTAGCTATATCTGACTGCAAGCCGTTCCTGATGTACTTTTTCTAATATACTTCAGGCAGGCAGGTTATTCAGTTAGCTGCAGTGTATTTAATATATACACAGACAGCCTCAAATATATATATCCACTGTATCCAGTTTAGCTATATCTGACTGCAGGCCGTTCCTGGTGTACTTTTTCTAATATACTTAAGGCAGTGTACACAGCACACAGTACTGTGTACCTAAAGTGCAGTTGCTACTACTTTTCTGGTGGCGTACACAATACATTCATAGTTTTTATTACACTTCTGTTGGTGTACACTGTACCGTGCACCCCTAGTGCAGTTGCTTCTACTTTTCTGGTGGTGTACAGAGTACACAAAACATACAGTACACCCATAGTTGTTATTACACTTCTGTTGGTCTACACAGTACCGTGCACCCCTAGTGCAGTTGCTACTATTTTTCTGGTGGTGTACACAGTACACAATACATACAGTGCACCCATAGTTGCTATTAGACTTCTGATGGTGTACACAATACCGTTCACTCCTAGTGCAGTTGCTACTACTTTTCTGGTGGTGTACACAATACAGTACACCCATAGTTGTTATTACACTTCTGTTGGTGTACACAGTACCGTGCACCCCTAGTGCAGTTGCTACTACTTTCCTGGTGGTGTACACAATACATACAGTGCAGCCATAGTTGTTATTACACTTCTGTTGATGTACACAGTACCGTGCACCCCTAGTGCAGTTTCTACTACTTTTCTGGTGGTGTACACAGTACACAATACATACCGTACACTCATAGCTGTTATTACACTTCTGTTGGTTTACACAGTACCGTGCACCCGTAGTGCAGTTGCTAGTGCTACTACTTTTCTGGTGGTGTACACAGTACATAATACATACAGTGCACCCATAGTTGTTATTACACTTCTGCTGGTGTACACCATATTGTGCACCCCTAGTGCAGTTGCTACTACTTTTCTGGTGGTGTACACAGTACACAAAACATACAGTACACCCATAGTTGTTATTACACTTCTGTTGGTGTACACAGTACTGTGCACCCCTAGTGCACTTGCTACTACTTTTCTGGCAGTGTACACAATACACAATACAATGTAGTGTGGTTTTGCTAAACAAAATTTACAGCATGTCCGGAAGGCCACCAAGGAGAGGCAGACACTCACAGGCCACTAAAAGAGGGCAAGCAGGCTTTGTGTCTACAGTCAACAGTGCTGATCGTGGACACGGTGCATCCTCGGCATGTGGCCGTGGGGCACGCTTGAACTTTTTTTCTGCAGCTGGCCATGTTATTGAGCCACAACATGCAGAAGAGTTGGTGGAATGGAAAACAAAGCCCTCCTCATCCTCCTCATCCTCTGTCACCCAGGCTCAGTGTAGTTTGCCTGCCAATGCAGCTGCCAAAGCGGCCTATTTCATCGGCTCAATGTCAACAGTCACTCCTTCCCTAGCCCCACCATCATGCATGGAGGAGTCCCCCGAACTATTCGACCACAGTGTTGGGTACATGCTGCAAGAGGATGCGCAGCAATTTGAAGGCTCCAATGATGGTACCCAGGTTGAGGAAGGGAGTAACATGAGCCTAGAGAGAGGGGGTGCCCAAGAAGGTCAAGAAACTGACAGTCATGTTCCCCGAGCTGCAGCATACTGCCAGTGACGAGGAGGGAGGGATGATGAGGTCACTGAGTCTACTTGGGTGCCTGATATTAGAGAGGAGGAAGCACATCTCCAATGAGGCAGGATTCCCTCCAGGGGGCAGCTTAAGGGCAGCCACCCTACTGCATCACACCGCAGAGCTAAGCAGGTGCAGGGCGCTGCTGACTCCCCACATATTTTGAAAAGTTCTTTGGTGTGGACCTTTTTTGAGACGTGTGCAGCAGATCGCACCATTGCTGTTTGCAACATATGTCTGAAGCATATCAAGCGTGGCCAAAACAGCACATGCTTGACCAGACATATGATGACCTCCCATACAGTCCATTGGCAACAGCACCTAAAAGACCCACATCAAAGAACAAGGCGGACCTCTCCTTGCTCCTCATCAGCTGGGATCTCCAATCACACTATACCTCCAGTCCTCTCAGAAACCTGTACTGAGAGGAATGAAGGTATAGATATAGGTGTCCCAAGTACTTGCAGCCAATCTGCTAGCGGTACACCAACATCGGATTTTAGCAGGCAAATTTCCCTACCCCATTTGTTAAACCGTCGAAAGAAATTCGGTCCCAGCCAACCACATGCTCAGTGTCTGAATGCTAGCTTGGCCAAATTGCTAGCACTGCAACTGCTGCCTTTTCAACTGGTAGACTCTGCCCCCTTTCGTGAATTTGGTAGACCCGTCGGGGGACTAGGTGACGTCAGTACAGCCACCTACCTGGTTCTATATGCACTTTACATGTCTTGTATCCAAGCACTGGGACTCAGTGCCGTGTTTGTGAGTAATATTTTTATTCATTAAATTAGTGTTTTTTATACAAATGGAGAGCACTATATTTATTTTGTTTGAATTTTACATGAACAATGCATGCCTAAGAGTGTGACTTTTGGTTATCGAATGAATGTGGAGATCGACTGAAGGACCATACAGTAAGTCAGCCCTCTCAACTGTTATTATTACCCTTGTTAAGGGATTGCATGAATGACCTGTTAGTTCACTGAAGTGGATGCACAGTGGTTAATACTGTTTTCAAGCACCCTGTTCACTATCAAAGAGTCTTCTTTCTTCCTGTTGGTTTATCAGCTGATGACACCTTTCTGCTTCAAGAAACTACACTCTGAGACTTTCTGTGGTTCTGTGTTTTAGTAGTAGTTTCATCTGAGCGCTGCACTGCTTTTTTATCTATGTTTGACTGAAGTATTGTTTTATATTGACTTTCAGTGTTCAGCTGCATACTGTTAGTATTGGTTTTGCGCTGTCTGATTCTTTTTTACATGCGGTGTTTAAGTTGGTCTGCTTAGGGGACAGGAGCCACACTGGGGCAGAGATTCTGTCAGCTCTGCAGGGGCAGGCTCAGAGGTGGTTGATGCCTTGTCAGCTTCAGCTGGGAATGGTTGTATGCGACAATGGCACCAACCTCCTCTCCGTCCTCCAACAGGGACACTTGACCCACGTTCCCTGTTTGGCTTGTGTTCTGAATTTGGTGGTGCAGTGGTCCTTGAGCAGGTACCCTGGCTTACAGGATCTCCTGAGGCAGGCCAGGAAAGTCTGTGGTCATTTCCGCCGGTCATATAATGCCAGTGCTCGGCTGGCTGACATCCAAAGAGAATGCAACCTGCCCAAGAACCGCCTCATTTGTGACATACCCACCAGGTGGAACTCAACATTGGCAATGCTGCAGAAGCTTTACGTGCAGCAGAGTGCCATCAATGAGTATCTGTGTGAGTATGGCACCAGGACAGGGTCAGGGGAGCTTGGCTTTTTTCGCCATGCTAGTGGCTACTGATCAAGGATGCATGCACTGTCTTGTCACCATTTGAGGAGGCCACAAGGATGGTGAGCAGTGACAGTGCATGCATCAGTGATCCTGTCCCTCTTGTCTTCCTGTTGGAGCACACACTTCGTGGAATAATGGACAGGGCACTTGAGGCAGAGCAGCGGGAGGAAGAGGAGGACTTCCTTACCTCTCAAGGCCCCCTTTATCCAGATACTAGTATTCCTGCATGCCCGCCGATCACACAGGAAGAAGAGAAGGAAGAGGAGGATTGTGTCAGCATGGAGGTGGAGGATAACACTCAGCATCAGTAGCAGTCTTCAAGGGATCGTTTGCAGTCTCCAGAAACCCATGGAGTTGTACGTGGCTGGGAGGAGGTGGTTGAGGAACGTGTAATCCTTAGTGACCCAGAGGAATCAGGATCGAATGCCTCTGCAAACTTACGCTGCATGGCCTCCCTGATCCTGCAAAGCCTGCGAAAGGACTCTAGGATTCGTGGTATCAAGGAGAGGGATCATTACTGGCTGGCAACTCTTCTTGATCCACGTTACAAGGGTAAGGTTGCAGAACTTATCCAGCCTTCGCAGAGGGAGCAAGGCCTCTTCAGAGGCCTTGCAGAAAGGTTTGTGCAATGCGTTTCCAGAGCCTGGGAGGTTACAATTTCCTGGTGCTGTACAACGTGTTGCTGAGGCTTTGTTCAGTCACAGAAAGAGTGGTGGAGAAGGTGACCGGCTGACCGATGCCTTCAGGCAATTCTTCAGTCCTCAGCGCCCAGGTCTGATCGATTCCAGCAAAGATCGCCAGCGTCTGAATTATATGGTGCAGGAATATCTAGGGGCAAGATCAGACATGGAGACCTTTCCACTAGAACATCCACTGGGTTACTGGGTCTTGAGGATGGACCACTGGCTAGAGCTTGCTCAATATGCAATTGAGCTACTGGCCTGTCCTGCATCCAGCGTTCTTTCTAAATGTACATTCAGTGCTATGGGGGCTTTGTAACCAATCACAGAGTCCGCCTGTCCACAGACTCTGTTGATCGGCTCACATTTATAAAAATTAATCAGTCTTGGATCACCAGCTACCAAGCACCTGATGCTGATGTAACCAATTGATTTTTCTATGGATGTGAGATCCCTTGAAGACTGCATATGCTGAGTAACTATCCTATTATGCTGAGTGACTATCCTATTCCTCCTCAATCTTCATGATGCTAGCTTCTAGGAATATTTTCGGTTCAGGGCACCACCACCACTGCCTAAGGCCCAATTTTTCTGCCCCTGTTTAACAGGGGCGCATAATTAAAATTTTTGATCTAATATTTCACAGCAGGGCCTGTTCCTGCACTCAACAAAAGTATCTGTGCGGCTTCACAGTGTTGTGCCACCACCACCACCACTGCCTAACACCTAAGGCCTAGTTTTCCACAGAGTGTATAGGGCAGGCCATATAGTATATAGAGGCGGTCCCCTATTTTTAAACATCCGACTTAGAAATTACTCCTACTTAGAAACGGAGGGAGACAACAGGAAGTGAGAGGAAATCTACCCCCTAGGAAGGGAAATTCTCTCCTGTAAGTGTTAATATGGGAAAAAGGTGTCTCCACTGATGCTTTATCACCAATCCTTGTTTCCCTAATAACCCAAAACTTTCTAAATCCAATTGTCATTGGGACAGAAATGAGGTGAAATATTCTGAACAGGGGCACAGACAGCAAAACAAATGTTACAGGGGTGATGATAACCCTTCCCTATGTTATCCAAAAAGCTTAAAAATAGATTTTTTGGCTGGAGCTACACTTACAAAATGTACCAGTTCCAAATTACAAACGGATTCAACTTAAGAACAAACCTACAGTCCCTATCTTGTTTGTAACCCGGGGGCCGCCTGTATACTGCTGCTGTTCAGAGTATATAGGGCCTGGGGGCCCCACGCCTTTTTTTTTTTAAATTCGGGTGCGGAGTTCCCCTTAATATCTATACCAGACTCAAACGGCCTGGTAATGGGCTGAGGGGGGGGGCAACATTACATTACAGCCGCAAGCAATTTTAAAAGATTTTTATTCCTTTAGAAATGTCATTTTGTGCAGGGACTGTTCTAAACACGGGAAAAATGTGCCACTTTACAGGCATACTATATTCACCCCCCAGGCACGATATTTAAATGAATATTTCACTTTTATTTTTTCACTTTAAGCATTAGTAAAATCACTGCTCCCGAAAAAACAGCCGTTTTTAAAACTTTTTTTTGCATTGATACATGTCCCCTAGGGCAGGACCCGGGTCCCCAAACACTTTTTATGACAATAACTTGCATATTAGCCTTTAAAATAAGCACTTTTGAATTTTCACGTTCAAGTCCCATAGACTTTAACGGTGTTCGCACAAATTTTTTGTCTGTTCGCATGTTCTGCCACGAACCGAACCGGGGGGTGTTCGGCTCATCCCTAATCATCATATAGCAACCCGAGGGCTTCAAAGAAGGCATTTATTGTTAGCAGGACCAGATGATTTGGTTCCAGGTTAAAGGTCCAAGCCTGGGGGTCACTGTGTAGTAGTGAAATAGTGATCTGAACCCTCTGAGATTCAGAGGCAGACAAGGATGGCTTTAACGTGAAATATAATTTGCAGCTGTTTTTAAAGTTGCAAAACCCTTTATGGTCACCAGAGAACTGGTCAGGAAAAGAAATTTCCAGTTTAGATGATGGAGTTTTTATAGCGGTGGTAGTAGAAGAAGATTGCACCTTGGTGAGCTCTGTGGCCATTTAATGGACTTGATGGGATAAACGGCAAAGTTCCTGTGCAAACAACTGAGCCTGCACAGGATCCACGATAGTCTTCTCTTTTTATGTATGGCTCG
The DNA here is from genome assembly GCA_037952925.1 of Lithobates clamitans. Classification (NCBI taxonomy): domain Eukaryota; kingdom Metazoa; phylum Chordata; class Amphibia; order Anura; family Ranidae; genus Lithobates; species Lithobates clamitans. The sequence goes on along the minus strand of JBBGZY010001958.1, from coordinate 757,837 downwards.
TGATAATGTCAGGCTAGGAGCAGACAACAGGTAACAGTTCAGGTGAGCTGATTATGCAAAGAGTTCAAGAAACAAGAGCACATACCATGAGCAGGTCTAAGCAGAGCAGGTGTCACGTACCTGAAAGGAGACTGAATTGACAAGGTCGGCCTCTCTTGTATCTCCAGTCCAGGTCCCGCTGAGAGTGAAAAAGAAGGAGCCAAGGAACAGGAGGCACACAAGTGCCTGCAGGTGGAAACCAGGAACCCTGTTGCAGGAAGTCGCAGCTGGTTGCAGGACTGTAGTTGCAGAGCAGGAAGTTGCAGCTGGTCACAGGACTGTAGTTGCAGAGCAGGAAGTTGCAGCTGTTTACAGGACTGTAGTTGCAGACACTCGGGTAGTTGTGCTGGGCCAAGCTGGGCACCAAGGCCAAGTCACAGGAATAACTGGGTTCATCAACAGGCAGGCAGCAGGGTACCGGAACATCAGGCAGAGACGGGTCAGATGGGAAGCCGGGTTCATCAACAGGCGGGCAGCAGGGTACTGGAACATCAGGCAGAGATGGGTTAGATGGGAAGCCTAGATCAGGAACCTGAGATCAGGTATAACAGAGTTCAGAGCCGGGGAAAACAGGAGCCAAGGTCAGCAACAGGAATCAGGCAGAATAACAAAGGTTCAGAGTAACAGGGACACAGCTGAAGACCAGTCAGCACCGATCAGTTGCTGGGGCCTCCTTTAAATAGGCCCACTGGTGCCAACTGGAGCTAGGGTGCGCACCAGCACACGCCTGGCGATTTATGCTGGTTTCCTTACATTGCCCCCCCTTAAGGGCAGCCTCCGGATGCCCACTAAGGGTCTTTTCTCAGGATGGAGGCGAGGGTAAGCTTGAACCAATCGTGGAGCATGCACATCGGAGCTGGGTTCCCATGAATTATCTTCAGGGCCGTAGCCCTTCCACTTAATAAGGAACTGGGTCTGGCCCCTTCTCTTCCTGCAATCCAGGACAGCCTCCACTTCAAACTCCTCATTCCCTTCCACCAACAGAGAAGCAGGAGTCTCGGATTCTCGGTCAGGAAAGGGATCAGCCACAGATGGTTTCAAGAGGGAAACATGGAACACCAGATGAATTCTTAGATTTTCTGGTAGGCTTAACCTAAAGTAACAGCGTCAATCCTTCTTTTAATAGGGAATGGGCCAATGTATCTTGGTCCTAGCTTCCTTGAAGGACAGGACAGCTTTAGATTTGTGGTAGATAGCCATACCTTATCTCTGGGTTTCAGATCCAGATTACCTCTCTTCTTCTGTCATAGAATCTCTTGTCATCTACTTGGGACTTGGAGATAGTTTCTTGCAGGAAGAGGTTGTTAACTTTCCGGAACTCCAGATGATCCTGTACTGCCGGTACTGAGGATTCTTGGGGAACATCGGGCAAAAAAGATGGATGGAACCCATAATTAGCAAAAAAGGGGGTTTGCTTGATAGAAGAGTGTATTGAATTATTGTAGGCGAATTCTGCTAACGGCAAAAGAGACGTCCAATCGTCCTGTGCAAAGGAAGAGAAACATCGGAGATATTGCTCCAGAGTCTGATTTGTTCTCTCTGTTTGGCCGTTACTCTGGGGGTGGTAAGCAGATGATAGGCAGAGTTTAATGTCCAAAACCTCACACAGGGATTTCCAAAATCTGGATGTAAACTGAACTCCGCGATCCGATGTGATGTTGACAGGGATACCATGTAGGAGTACCAATTCCTTGACGAAAGATGAGGCAGTCTCTGCAGCGGAAGGGGTACCCTTTAAGGGTACAAAATGTGCCATCTTGGATAGGCGATCCACAATAACAAAGATGGTGCTAAACCCTTTGGATGGGGGTAACTCAACAATGAAGTCCATGGAGATCATGCTCCATAATTTATCTGCTACAGGGAGAGGTTCCAGCAGACCCCAATTCTTAGATCTGTGCATCTTCTTCAATAAGCACGTAGTGCAAGACCTCACATAGTCTCTGCAGAATTGTATTAAATCTGGCCACCAGAAGGAGCGAAGGACCAGTTTTGAAGATTTGTGTACCCCGAAATGCCCTGCCAGAGGATGATTGTGGCACATGTAGAGGACTGCTGTCCGTAATTGCTCTGGAACAAAGATCTGTGTACCATAGAAGTAGAGATCCTCTTTAAGCTGGAGATGGAGTTCTTGGGAGAGAGTGAAAGATTGGAGGGTTATTAGATCTCATCACAGGATGGACTGTGGAGGCCTCATATGTAGAGCAGTGCCAACGTCCTATTTTAAGTCTTAGAAAAAAGGAAGGGGGGGGTAAAAATACCCAGGAGAACGAAACAGATGGACTTTGTAGGCACCAATCATAAAAATCAAAATGTAAACTTTTATTTATACACAAATTTAAAAAGAATCACATAAACGTAAACATTTTTAAAAAAACGCAGTACATTGCGGAAATTGGTATTATATGTCACTACATAAATGTATGAGAACGGATGGGGGAATAGCCCCTATACCAGAGGGAGGGATAAACCCCTTCCGTTCCCATTAAATAACCTCAAACTGATATAGCTCGGTATGGCTCTACATATTTCGCAAATTTGAATGCTTCTTCAGGAGCTTGTTTGGGTTACCTGTAATGGGAAATAATAGAGAAGGACATACACCAAAAAACAAAAAAACAAACATACAGTAGCACATTAATATTATTTTTGCATAAAGACTTTTCAATAGTGCGTCTCAATCAGAACCACTGAGTACCGTGAGGAAGCGATCCCAATGGCCCAAGATTCAACACGCATATGGTGACCTGTGAAAACATGCGGGGACGTGTCTGGTAAAGAGATTTGTATCACCAGTA